>VZRM01007011.1:385685-589760 GCA_013397955.1 Grantiella picta
ATATATATATCTTAAAGGCATGCTATTAAAGAGAAATAGGCACATTCATTAACTAGAAATTAGAGTTTTTTCACACAAAAAAGTGGTGGTCTTCAAGTATTTCCCAGTATGAATGGTGGAGAAATACATCCACATTACTTAAAGATGATATCTGAAATGTTTACAAAATTTTTCTGTCACTTTGATCTCATGGAGCAGGAAACATAAATTATGAGTCCATTGGGGTGCCCCCAGCTATATATTTTTTAGGCATGACCAAAGCCCTTCTAATGGAGCTGATGGAATCACACCTGTTGTTGTTCCATAATTAGGCACAAATGAAAATTTAGTTTTACATGGCAAGAGGGTCCTTTTCACCTAACTCACTTCATTATAAAAGTTTATTGTTTGATCATTTGGTCATGCTCATTCCTTAGCAATGATGACCTTAATTTGTTTGTTCTTTTTTTCTTACTCCAGAGCACATAAATGGAGCTTGCTTTAATGTTGTTTTATCCACAGTCATAGTCCTTGGATATGCAATTCACCCTTTCTTTTGCTGAGAAGATAGTACTTTGAAACCAGATACAAATAATGATCATTATTGTGCCTGTGTTTATTTTTATTCGGAATTATTTTCTTAGCATTTTGTGATGTGCCTTACACCATGTGATCACAAAAGTACCAATAAAGAATCCACCAGTTTTCTGGGATATCCTTTTACACCCTTTTAAATTCTGGTAAACTTCGTTTCAAATGCCACTTATATTTTATGGTTTATGTTACTTTTTTAGCATTTTGCATTAATCTATCTAGTTCTCCTCCAGTCATATTTAAAAGGTATGTGAAAAATGCCCCAAGTCCACACAGAAAATTCTGTAATATGTTATGCATTAGAAAAATACAGTAATGTCTCCAGTGAAGTGACAAGTATGCATCCAAAAATAGAGAATTTGATTAGGCTAACAGATATATTCTGAGTCATTATCTGGTTCCCTTTTATTCTTCTACATAATATTTGAGTACATTATACCCAGAGGTATTTAATTTCATAAACTGGCAGTGTGCTATGTGAAGTGTTTCTTTCATTTATTCTTATCTAATCTCTTAGTTATTTATTTTCCTAAGCAACTATTAAATATAATAGCGAAATATTAAAAAATAAAAAAAATAACTTTCCACTCTTACTTTCCTCCCTACTTGAAGATGAATCAGCTGAACCATGTTGTATGTTCCTGAAAACCTCACTGAGTAAAAGTGAATTGAGGATGAGAATTTTGTAAGTGAATGACAAGTGGTTATGATTGTGGTCATTCTCATCTTTTTTAGCAGTGGATTCTCCAGCCTTGGCTAGGATCTTTAACAGTTTCTTTAGATATTCATGAGGTAAAGAGACTAGAGGATGATCTCACACCTCCAGACAGTGTTATTGTATTTATCCTTTGACAGGTTTTGGTCAGAGACAAAAATATGACATATGAATACACGTGTGTGTCATATACATAGGTGCTATTCTGCACAATAATTCAGACCAATAGGTTGTTTCTGCAATGACTGCTGGAGCAGGCATGACAAACCACAGCAGTTTATATTCCCAACATGAAATTTGCCACCTTCTTGAAAAGAAATACAGCTATTTCCATGAACAGTAGAAAAACCCAACCAAAATATTTAGAAAGCAAAGTGTTCCACTACATTTTCTACCACTGGAGAGAGAATGAGAAAGAAATTTGTGGCAAGCATTAGATGTGTCATTAAAGAAACCACAGGGAGATGTTCAGTTAATAGTTCAGATAGAGGGGAACTCAATGGGAATATAGCAAATTATCTTAGGGAAGGAGTAGAATTATGAAGGCAAAGTTTTGGTGAGTATATAAGCACAGTAACTGGTAACAGCTCTCATGGATCCATGCAAACCATATTGGGAGATCCTTGTGTAAAGCCAGTCATATCCTGAGCTGCACCAAAAAAAAAAAAAAAATGTGGCCAAGCAGGTCAAGGGAGGTGATTGTCCACCTCCGCTCCATTCTCACGAGATCCCACCTGGAGTGCTGTGTCCAGACCTGGGGCACAGCACAGGAAAGACATGGACCTGTTGGAGTGAGTCCAGAGGAGGCCACAAAGATGGCCAGAGGGCTGGAGCACATCTCTTACAAAGACAGACTGAGCGAGCTGAAGTTGTTCATCCTGGAGAACAGAAGGCTCCTGGGAGACACTATTGTGGTCTTTGAATATGTAAAATGAGCTTATAAGAAAAAAGAGAAATTACTTTACCAAGGCCTGCAGTGACAGAACAAGGGTCAATATTTTTAAACTGAAAGAGGGTAAATTTAGACATTGGAACAAGTTGTTCAGAGATGCTGTGCATGTCCCATCTCTGGAAGTATTCCAGACCAGGTTGGATGAGGATTACAGCAATCTGATGTAGTGAAAAGTGTCCCAGCTCATAACAGAGGCATTGCACTAGGGGATATCTGAAGCTCTCTTCCAACCCACCCTATTCTGTGACTCTCATATTCCTTCCTCACCGCAGCCTCTTCCAAACAAGGTCCATGAGTTTGGTGGTTATGTGCTGTTTCACTGTTTTACAAAGGGCTCTCTCAGTACTGTGTTCTGGTCAATATGTCACTAAAAAGCACTCAGGACTTTGGCAAGGGATGTATCATAATCAATACTTTCTTTACTTTTATTCTCAAATGTTCTTGAGTATCTTGCATGAAAACAGGGAAAGCATCACCTGTGGCTACCAATAAAATTGATAGAAGTTAAGGTAAGGTTCTTATAAAATGATCCTGCAATTTTTTTTTACCAATCTATGAACATGTGAAAGGAAAAGTAAGATTGTACTAACCCTGGAGCACAACACAACAGCAGCAGAAATCAAATGAGTTCATTGTACATTTCAAATTGTGAAAAAATGGTTAGATTATGTATAGAAAGAAAAATATTTAAAAGTGATAAACATTGACCATTTCTTGTCCATTTCATATTACCACTTTAGGGATGAAGCTAATTTACTTTTTTCAAATGTAATCCTGATTACTTTCAGGATTCACAGCTTTCTGAAACTGTGGCAGTGTGATCTCCAGGGATTAACATGCTCATGTCTTCAAACTCTTCCAGATCATTAAATTCCCCTTATCAAAAGAGGCATCAAGAATTTATGTTAGGAAAGCTTCTGCATGCCCTTTATTATCTCTAATTACTCAGGTAAAACAGAGGTCAAATTCTTATGCTCTGAACTGTTGCCACCAATGATTACATTCATCTGGCATAAATGAGATAGGTATGTAGAAATGGGACATTTGATACACCCTGCATCTATGAAAAGAAAGCTGGGAGGTGAATGTAGCAGCAAGGTTAACTTAATTCAGTGTGGAGACTGAGCTAGCTGACGAAGCCCCCTGGGTCTGAAGAAACCTTCCGGTCAGGGTGACAGAAAATTCTTCGCCCGACATACCTTGCAGCTAGCCTCATGAATATGGGTCAGGAATCAGAAGTATTGGTTTCTGGCGCTCTCCTTCCCTTCATCCTTTTAGAGTTAATAGCTAGAATGTTCCTCTACCCGCGGTTTATTATTGGTTTTTGAACTTCTGTATCCTCCCTCCCTGCGCCCCAATTCCCTAGCTCCCCTGCCAATTCTGTATCCCCTGCGCCCCGGCTGGCTATCCTCTCCAAATCCCTCCCATCTTCCTATCCCTTTTAACCCCGTGTTCGCTGTCACTCTGGGCCCTGAGCTCTGGGACCCAGCGACGGGCAGTTCCCCGCCGACCCTTCCCCGACTCCACACACCCTGCTCCGAGCCGCTGCACCCCAATAAACCCTGGAGTCCTAAAGCTCAGTGTCTGCATCTTCTAATCGCCACGTCTCCTGCTATCCTCCGTCGGGGAGTTAACCCGGGCGAGGGTGCCACTTTTCCCGGCTCCGCTCCGCCGCTTCAGCGTGGGAGATCCCGGCAGGGACCTCGTCTTGTGAGGTTTTTCAGGGTTCTGCCGCCTCCCCAGAGCCAGAAAACCCCAGGTGAATATTGGTGAATTGCTTTATGAAAAATAGTTCACAGTTCTTCAGAGAAGGGATGTTTTGTTCTTGCAATGGCAGTCTTGGTTTGCAAAGCAATTTATAGTCCAGGAAAACTGTGGGAGGGATGGTTTTATCTGCCAATATTTGCATTGTGCTTTTCTTCCCTTATCAAAGCCCACTCACAGTTATATTCTACATAAGTTCTTACTATACCTGCCTGGGTCTCTTTATTTTATAATTACTCACCAATGCTATTGATTTCCTTCCCCTATACACTGCATGCTCTACATGTACTAGGTAAAATCTGAGATTCTAAATGAAGTGAATTTAGTAGTTTTAGCTCAATCCCCAGCCAACAGAAGATAAAAACATATGCAACACTGCTCAGTTGACACAATTTCTTTCATCTGTGCTGAGGAAATGCACTGGAACACATCCAACACTGACAGTAAATTGATTTGCACCCTTGAGATGCTGGCTACTCCTGTCAGAATTGAGTTTGTTGACAGATGGCAGACAGCGTGGAGAAACTTTCTGTGGAATTGCTTATATGTTACCCAGAAATAAATAAAAAATCAAATAGGAGTATGGTGGTGGCAGAAAGGCTGAATAACTGGATTTATTACAACCTCAGTTTTCTTCACTTTCTGATGAAGTTTCTGGTTGTCCAAATGGAACAATATTCCAACGCTTTTTTGAGTTATTTATTATTTTTCTCTTTTACAATGTGGCTGTGGAACTTTTTTAAAATGCAGAAATTAAAAAAATGTGTCTGACAGATACAGATATTAGAGTACGCATTTCTCTGAAAAAGATTACTTTGTATACTTAAACCATTTAAATTTTAAAAAATTTGAAATATTGTAGGAATATGGTCTCTTTTATCTGAGATAATGGCTAAACAATAGATACAGAATTTTCTACTTCTGATTTTAAAATTACATCCCAGATTTTGCATAAAATCTTTCCTCTCAATGTAACTAGAGATAATTTATTTTACCTACTTTCTAATCAGAGCCTGAAGACTAATGTCCCATATTTCTTTATTACCTATGACATAGCTACCATGTTTCATGCTCACACACAGGGTCCATAATTCAAGAGTTAGTCTTAAAGGTATAAAGGGCAAAATGATTACAAAACTGTGTATCCTTTCTCATTTTTCCTGTTAAAAACGCAAGAAAAGTTATCAGGCCACTTCATTTCCACATAGTTCTACTGACATTAAATTAAATTTGGAAACCCCTTATTAAGTTTATTTTAGATTTCAGCTAGAGAAAAGGCGCAGTAAAAGTGAGGTGTTAAATGACAATCAAATGTGACAATTGTGAGTGGCTATGAAATATTCTGCCAATACTTGGGAGGAATAACACGAATTATCAGCTGACTTTATTTGACTTGCCTTAATGGCTAGTGGTGATATGAAAAGAAATGTCCATACCTCACCTACTTGCCTCCCAAATAAATTTTGTGGTTTTAAAAAGGTTGGACCAAGCTTGGAGAGTGCCAAAGGGGAGCAGCTAGCTACCTCAGAAAAAGAAAATGTATTAGTAAGAGACAAATAAGGGACAAAGAAGATAAAAGAAAAGAAAGAAGGATAAGAATGAAGGAAAGAAGGCAAAATGAGATATGACAGCCATGAGAGAGGCTTGTCCATCCTCTTAGCTGTAATAATGTTGACGAAAATTCATGTATTCAAATAATGGGTTTGTTAAGCGCTAAGTTCTAGGGACAGATGGAATGGAAGGGCAAGGCGGAAATCTTTGCATCAGAGATCATACAATGCATAAATATATATGTACACACACACACATATATATAAACATATTTTGATGAACTACTGTCAGCCCCCTTATTTGTTTTTGTTAATGTAGTTGGAAACCATACAGGGAAATAGGTTGGCGAAACCTCCTACTTTGCCTCCTGGGCAGCTCTCCTGACAGCTAGCTGCCTGAAGAGTAGACTGCCAATCTTTCCAGGACATCTGATTTCCCAGCTGTTCACCTGGTGAGCTGCTGGCCTCCCAGGCTCTCCAACTGGCTGCTCCACAAGCTCCCCAGCTGGGGTGGGGGTTGCCTGATGTCACAGAAATCTAGCTCTCTTGCTGGAATCTGCACTGGCTGGGGTTTGGAAGAATATTTGTTTTGGAAAGTCTGAAATGTTCCCAGTGTTTTGGCAGCCTGGACAATGTCTACATTTCACTGCTCTCAAAACAGTATCTATTGAAATTTGCAGCGTCACAGTGAGAAACCTAGTTTTGTTGTTTCTGCCATGTTGATTTTCCTTTAAAAAGTGCTAAATTTTTTTGAAATCAGGATGAAGAAAAAAAGAAAAGCAGCTTGGATTCTTGTCAGAAAGTGATACTGTTTCCTTACCATGTCAGTGGTAAAAAGACATCTTGATTTCAGAGAACAGAGAAAATCAAAATCATGTTGAGAAAATGCTGCAGTAACACTGATTGTCCAATTTTTATTCTGAATGGATTTAATTTCAGGGGACATTTTACAAAAATTTAAAAAAAAAAGGGGGTTTTAGCAAAAAGTAAAATCATAGTCTCCTTATCTGAAATTAGCACAAAGTAGCCCTAAAAATCACATATAGAAGAAGGAGGTGTAAAACTGCCCTTGCATATTGTCTTTTATGCCTTTTCTTACGAATACATTAAAAAAAGATATTTTAAAGAGGTATTTCTTTATGTTTTGGGTCATTTGCTGTTTTAGATCAGTGTCTGACTCTGCCTGAGAGTCACACTGGGCATCTCTTCGGCTGCCAAAAGAATTCAGAGCAGACTTGGAGGGGGTGAGATCTAAATCCTAAATTAGGTCATACTTTCTGCAGAACTTTAGGTTTTGCTTAGACATGTTCCTCAGAGTGATAGTTCGTATTGATTTCTGACTAGAAAGGGCAGCTGCATATGAAGAAAAGTGCAACTGATATTTTTAAGTGTTGCTTTTCCAATGTAAACACAAATTAATGTGCTATTTTCTCACACTTCTTAACTTATCTTTTCTCTTCTCACTGGTCCAGTAGAAATTGAGAGGAATAGATTTCCATTTCCAAGTGATTTCAATACCTGTGTTCTGGATTAATGATAAAATTCTCTCTCCTCCAAGAGCCAGGGGCTCTGACACCCCCTCCCCCACCCACAACAGAATTTCTTAGATGGAAGTGAAGAAAAAACTATTTATTTAATAAAACCACACAGAGTGCCCTGCAAGGCACAGGGGAAGGGGAAAACCAAGGGGGAAAGGAGTTATTAAACCTGATTAAAAAGCTGGTAAATTCGGTGTCCTTTTTCCTTGGACGTAGCTTCTGCCCTCCGGGCCCCCCTGGGGGGGGGCTGGGCAGAGTTGCCCCAGTAGCTCCCCGAGAGCTCTGCTGTCCTCTGGGCTCCCTTGGGTTTTCCAGGCGACAAAGCAGATGGAAGAAAAGGGGTCCAAACAAAGAAAAAATGAAAAAAACAAACGAAAAAAAACCAGAACAGAGCCCCCTCTGACAGCCGTCCCAGCGCGCAGTCTCTGGAGAGAGAGCGAGAGTCCTCCCTTTCCCCCTCCTTGCTCCTCTGCAGCCAGGCTTGGGGAAAAAGTTTCCAAAACAACCCGCGTTTCTCTCTGCGGCTGAATGTAGTTAAAGTGACAGGACCACATTTTTTGAGCATATAAGCTAACGATAGGGAATAAAGGATTATCATAATATCACTCCAAGACAACCTGGTATTCCAAAACAGCAAAAGTGGGCTAGGAACCACTTTGGTATGTCAGCTTGCATATTTAAACATATTCATTGGGGCCATTTTTGTTTAACATCATCTTCTATCATACATTTTCTTCTTGCCTCTTATTCTATCTGAATCCTTAATACAGTATGTTTAGGCTGATAAGACCACAAATATATTCCTGCAAAATTGTTCTTCCTCTTGTAAGACCATGGTATGATGAGTCATGGTCCTATATTCCCTAAAATTTATCTACAGACATTAAATTGAAAATTCCCATATAACCTCACAAATCAATACATGTGAAAGTGATAATTAATAAGATATGATGAAGAGGTGAAAATCATGATAATGGCTACAATTGAATTTATCCTTCACTGTGGGAAGGACTTTTCCCAGTTATATTTTGACTTCTGTAATTCTCTGCCCTCATAAAAGAGATATTTCCAAATATCTCCCAAAAGGAGCTAAGGATGTTTCCCAAAAGGAAATGATGCACTCAGCTTAACTAGTACTGATATGAATGTATTCTGTTTGGGGTTTTGCATTGATACAATTTATACAAACACTACAACCCACCAGTAAGGCATGAAATCCTTAGTGTTAAAGGAAGACTATGCAGTCAAAAGTTTTGATATGTATTTACAGTCAGTACATTTCAACAACAACAGCAAGCATTGATCATAAAACAGGTAGTTCATCTACTCAGATTTTGGAACTCATTGAAAAAAGTGAGCCAAGCTTCAGCCGCTTTGGGTGGGAAAGCCCAGCTTGAAGCAAAGCTTCAGTCAACTCTGTGCTGTGTTTATTAACAGGCTAATAAGGAGAGTATCAGTTTGTACTGTGCTCTGTGTTTCAGAATGTTAGAAAAGGCACTTGGTTTCATGGAAGGAGAAAGGTTGTCCTTGTAAATAAAGCACAGTGTTTTCATCCATCACTACGATGCAGCTCCCTACAGAAAGGTCTGGAGTGCCTTTTGTGAGCACAAACAGAGGTTCTGTAGCGGCACAGCACAGGTGAGTGGATATCTGTGATGACAGCTTTCTGTGAAACGCAGCTACCTTAAGGTTCTGTGTGTACACACACACACACCCCCACACCCACCCACACACACAAACATTTTTATAAATATATATATATATATATATATGTATTACAATATTTCAGATGGTTGAATTGATAGCTTGGAAAATGTTGTATACAAGTCTTGATTGTGACACTTTCCAAAGTTAAATGTAGTTTGATATCTACAAGGACAGAAAAGGGTTTGCCTTTAGCCAACAGAGACACCAAGATGTAAAAATTGTGATTTCAGGAGGTGAGTTGTTGAGGTATCTGTGAATGGGGGTCTTTGGAAAAAGTTGTTTGCAGAAAATTGTCTCGGACTTTTTTTCTTATTAAGGATAGCTTTTCTCATTTTCTTCATGAATATACATGCATGCTTCATTTTAATAACATGCCTCCATGAGTACTTGGGAAACCACTTTTTTTTATTTATTACAACTCCTGAGTATTCCAGTCCTAGTTGAAAAAGTAACAGGCAGAGAAACAATTTACTCTGTAACAATTTACATTTAAATTCATTTGCAACAAATGCCCTTTATGTGAGGAAGAGGTTTCTATTACTGATGACATTCTATTGTACAATACCACACAGCAAGTAGCTGCTTCATGATATTCAGGCTGAATTGTAGGTAGTGGTTATGAATATTCATTAATTCTTCTGTCTATTTTACAGAATACCATTTTACAGTGTTCCAAGTAGCTGCAGTGCCTACACAAGTCCCAGGAAGTTGATAAGAGCAAGCACTTTGCTGAACTGGTAAACATGATATCAATATTAAATTCAGAGCAATAGATGGCACAATATTATACTCCTTTAATTGCACAGCAAGGATAAAGAACTTTCATTAAAGCCAATAACTGTTTTGGATACTGAGAACACTGAAAACCTTCAGGTATTCCAGTTTAACTTCCCCTTTTTCTCACTGGTTGCATAGTGTGGAGACATGCAATGATTATCTTCACTATTATTTCCTTAATGTTTTAAAATAATAATTAAAGTGCTTAATAATAATTAAAGTGTAGAGCAAATATTTTGGCCAATAGGAGTGCTTCCATTTCTTTTAGCTTTCCTATGGCCTCTCTTGTGATAGAATTTGTGTGTGTGTGTGTTTATTTTTCCTCCTGTACAACAGTACATTGTTTTTAATCACAGAACACAGAGGAGAAGGGGAAGCTGTGGAATTGATTTGGTGGGAGGAAAAAGAAAACCTGAAGGAACAACCAAGAAACAAATGAAAATGTAATGAGACTACAGAAAACATGGCTGTTGTTGGAGGTGCTGAGGGAGAAAATGGTTGGCTCCTGTAGATTGATTCTGTGTAATGGATTGTGGAGGGTTCTGAGGAAAGGAAGAATGTGAAGGGATGCCAGATGAAAGTCAGAAAGGAAGCATGGAACAGACAAGGAGTGAAAACTGAAAGAAAATAAGAAGAAGGCCTGGGGGAAAGCCAATATATAACCTTGATGAATGGGGGGAACCTCATTGCATGGTTTTGGCTGTGGGGAACACTGCAAGGTCAAGAATGACTTTGAAAGCAAGAGCTGCCTGAAAAAATTATCCAGCTAAAAAACAAAGGGCTTTCACAAAAATCTAAAGCAAGAAAACATACTTTGCTCATCTGGCAGTCATTGAACTTTGTGAGAATTAGCTAATTAGAGCAAATCCCTGTTAATACAGAGAACTGTCAATCCATATGGTTTTTTTCTTGGAGAAGGCAAATTCACCATCTTTCAAGCTGGTTATATGACATTTTGAAGACACAGAGTACTGTATGAGCAGTGAGAGGTGGTTTACAGCAGTAGATTCATCACAGTGCTGAAAGATCTCCATGCAGTCTCTTACAGCCAGCCTCAGGCAGAGACTGGCTTTCCATGAAAGCAACAAATCAGAGTCTCAAGGATAGAAGCAGAATATTTTCCACAAGCAGCACTTTTCAGCTGCACCCGAGCATGGTGCTAGTATGACAAGTGGGCAAGTCTGCCCAGTTCTAGGCAGATTCAGAAGAGCTTTTTCTTAGGCACTTCCTCTCCTTGAGCTCAAAGTCAGGACAGTCTCATGTGGGATCAGGGTAGGACCCTACTTTCTGAGCGACCATTCATCAGGACTTGAAGCCCAGATTGAAGACACACTAAAGAGGGGTTTGGGGCATGAGATGCCATGTGACATTCTGAGTGAATGAGTGACTTTTGGAGTGGAGATTCCCAGGTGCTTGGAAGGTGGTCAGGGCATGTGTCACTCTATATAGTCTAAATCACCAATTACAGTGTAACCCAGGGGCTCAGTTTTTTGAGAACTGTTTGATTTTTTTACATATATCAGGTTTTTGTTCTCGTGACACGCTAACACAGTTTGAAAGACTGTAGGACTAGTTATTGCTACTCTAGACATTGCTAGACAGAGCCATCAGGGGCCCAACCAGACCAGGTTCTTGTCACATATGGAAAAGTATTGAGCAAACGGAAGTTCAATACCTTAAAAAATAAAAATCCTATATTCATGTGCCACTCTATGAAGAATATGTAGGATAGTCTAAAATCTGATCTACTGCATGTCAAGTGTTCTTCAGGAAACTCTAAATAAAGCTGCATGAGAAGAATGCGCATTGTAGATGCTGAAAAATACTATAGTTCACAGTCTATCTCACCTTGAGCTCCTTGTGCTCTTGTAAGACAGGAAATTAACATTTAGACAAAAAAAATAGGTTAACATGTCTGTAGATGTAAACAAAAATACAGCCCTGGGTATCATAATAAGCTATGGTCTCATCTGATTCTCCTGACCACTGCATTTCCATTGCCTAGAAAAAAGGAAAGGCAGAAAAAGGAACAGTAATGGGGAAGTTTTTTATCAATGTAAGGAAGGAATCTTATAAGTCTGGGAGAGGGAGCCCTTGGGACAGCACAAAGATATTTATCTGAGAACATAACATAAAGGCAAAGGGTATCAGTGTCACTGACCAACCAAAGAGACAAATGTCTTGACAGTTTTGATACTGATAAATTAGTCTACTTACAGGCTTAAGAATAAATTATAGGAAGTGATAGTATGACTGGATGATGTGTAAAGTAGTCCAAAAAGGGCATGAATATAACGAAAGTAGAGGACTTTGTGGATACAGAGAAGTAGCAAGAGAAAGACAGGATATAGGATACAATTACATATTACAGAGGATAAAATTACATACACATACAATTACCAGGAATAGATACCATTACATTCACTGCAGAATAGCATCAGCACATTTTCATTTCCTATTTGATATATTTTACGTTTACTCAGATTGGATACAAATATATATACCTGTATGTATGTAAATATATAAATGCATATAAAATATAATATGTAAGGCACAGTAAGATACATGTAGAGACATAATTTTTTTTATAATGTATGCCAGTCTTGTTCTTGGTAACCTATAAACAGTTATCCTAGATTTTGGCAAAAGCCATGTATCTGAGGATAAAACTCAGCTGCAATTTCCATAGCACCTCATAAGCCCATATTTTCTAGAAATGGAATTTTTCTAAACAGCATCATACATTCTAAAAAGATTTTTCCCTACCCAGTGCATAATTTTTTTCAAAAGGTAGTTAGTACCTAAAATGCTTACATTTAATTGGGAATGTTTTTAATGCTACAGATTTCACAAGATCCCAATTATATATTCTTACTGCATTTCTATGTTGTTGGGCTTTTCTAATTACTTATATGTATATTTCATACTGTACTGAACAGTAAATAGAATTATACTAGAAAAATCATAGTTTTGGGCCCATTGAGGTGGCTTCCTGGGACTCTTTCCTTGACAGTTTGATTCTTCTGCATCGTTTGTTCCGGAAAAGAAAACGTTTTACATGTGACAGCTGGAGATGCCTCTGTAAAATATTTTTGGTTAGAGAGTGGAAAATGAAAAGAGTCTGAGGAAATTGCATGGAGGACCAAAACTCTAATTCCTGAAGTTTTAGCTATAAAGAATAGCATAGCATGCTGTACAGCAAATATAATTTTCTAAGACCTTATATCCAGTCATTTCCATTAGGTCACTTTTCTTTTTTTTTTTTTTTTTAATAATTATTTGCTCTATATTAAAAAAGATTAGCTAAAAAGTCTTCTGACGATGCACCCCAAGGAACAAATATTCCAAAGAGAGTATTAAAATATATAATCTTTATATGAAACTGTTCAAGACATTTTTGTCCTATTTTTACATGACAGCAAGCTACAGATTTTAATGTGAAAATCAGAAGTGAAGCAGGATTGCATGTAGGCATTGGGCCAAAACTGAACTGTGAAAATTTAAACTCTTGTGTAGGCTGCAAGATTACTTTCTTGTCGATGTGTGATTTTCGGACTTGATGTTTCTGCTCACTGTTACCACAATCTTTATTTCAAGAGACAATAAATTTATTAAGATAGTGTTTTCTGTAACACTCTTATCATTGTAAAGGATTTATTGTGTTAATAGAATACCACATAGAGATATTGATTTGCTGAAAGTTCAGATTTACCTTTGCCCTTTCATGATTTTGTCATGTTTTGTTTTAACATTCTCTTGCCTTCTGTTCTGGGAGATGCTTTTTGAGGTCAACTGTCAGTCACATGTAGGTCATCACCAGAAAATAGCAATAAAAATTCAAACACAGTTGACACAATGATTTTGTCAGAAACCTGAAAACCTATAAAATTTCCACAATATTCCCTGGAAGTAATTACATCTTGCATTGTGAGATCTTTACATAAAAATTAATGTTTTGGTGACTATTTACTTAATATCTAGAATTCCGTTGGAGTAAATTATTAAGAAACAGCAATATATAAGGGATGTGAGTAAAAGAGCAATCTTACAATCCTTACTTATTCTTCATATTACAATGATGAACTCTGCATCTCTTAGTCCTATGTATAATGTTTCTCATCTAATTGAATATGTGGATAAGACTCTGAGCTAAGTCACAAACCCAACAGTTAGTGTCTCTTTTGAAGATACTGCTTAGACAAACAAAATTAGCACAAAACCATTATTTAAGTGTAGCCCATATTTACAACAAGCTCAGTAATTGCTAAAACACAATTAGAAAACAAAGGTCACATTCAGTACGATATTGTATAAACCAGTTGCATGATTCAGTACATGTGAAGTAGAACAAGCTGTTAGCAGAAATTCCTACTCGTGAAGATAATGTGTAGAATTCATTACAGTCTCACATAGATTTCCAGCAGGTAATGCTTATGGCCACATAGATTCCCTTTTTTGTCTGACAGCAAGAGAACATAATCTGGATTTGAGGTGATCTTTTGAATGTCTCTTACATCTCCAGATCTGAAGCCTGACCTGTGCCCCAAGCCCCGTCATCACCTTTTATGAGAGCCAGAATCCCTTGGTCTGCAGAAAAATTGCTAAAAAAAAATTTTTTTTTTTTGCCTTTTGGTGTTCTTGGACATGGCTACATTAGGCACCAAAGTGTTTCTGTTCTTTATTTCATTGCTGGTAAGATTAATTGATGCACAGTGGGGCAGGACTCTGTGCAAAGTTAAGACAGTATTGTTTCTGCACCTCAGTGGTGTGTAAAAAGGGTTTCAAGGCATACAGCAGAAAACTGTATTCATTCATTCCTGCACAACAGAATGTAAGTAGTCATGGCAGGTGCAGCCATTTTTCCATATATGATTGAAGAGAAACCCTGCAGGCAAAGAATATATTCCTAGCTAGCTGAGTACAGAGATCCTAGAGTGACAGGTGCTACAAAAGGTGTTACAAGTGATAAACAGAGCAAGCCAGGACTCTAAGAGAGAAAATAATTACAGAATGTTCATGAGTAGTTATTTCCTATTACAGTGCCCAGCCGTACTGTAGGCACTTAAGGCTATTCGTTGTTTATTGAACATCAGAATGCAGGAACCTTCACTGTGTGGCAGGCTTTTTCTGTTTTCCTAGGAGGGCTTACCCTTTTGGTTCTTGCAATCAACCTCCTTAACTTAGGCACTGTGCAATGATATGCCCATGCTTCCAAAAGCATATATTTATTCAGCAGCTTTCAAGAAAAAACTATGGGATAGTTTTCAGCTTTCCTTCTCCTTGAGATGTTTAGATTGAAAAACTGACCAACATAGATAAACAGGTCTAGCAGAACAATGCCTAAGTGATAATAGAGGGGCTAATTAAGAACAAGAGCAAAACACAAGGAGAAAGAGACAATATCTTTCAATGAAGTCTTCAGCAAATAAACAAACCAGAAAACTTGTTCCTGCAAGAGGAACCAGCTATATCAGAATTACACCTGTTTCATGACACAGAGTACCCAGTACCTACCTGTGAAGTCATGAATGGAAGACATCAACCAGTTAAACAAAGAAAAATAGAATCAATGCAGTCTGTTAAGATGATGAATACCTTTATAAAACTTTACTGTGAAGTGCAATTCAACAAAAAACATCCTGCTGAGAACCTCTGTATTGACAAGGTCTGTTGTGGTGTAAAATTGAACAAAAATATGTTCAGACATTTAAACTGAAGTTTTAAAACTTCCCACTTCTCCTAGAAGAGAAAGTCAGTTTCCTGTATGTGCAATACCCTGCAGATATTAGTCAGTTTAGTTGTTATTACACTGATGAACTTATCTGAGCAGACCCATGCCTACCCACTTCACTACCCACTCCTGTACACAAACACCCACGAAGTTAATGAAGGTAGAAACGGGGAAAGAGAGTGATGTCTGCCTCCACCTTAGTCTACAGATGTAGCAGGAGAAGGAGAGAGTAGTGTGCAAACAACTCATCTGGATAGTGGCTGCTCTTCAGTTCCTGTGGCATAGTCTACAGCTTGCTGCAGGCTGGATTTTTTTCAGATGGAATTTTTCAGTCATACCTGATCTGATGTGACTTACAAGTTACTCCATGGCTCCAGTTGTGCTAGCCCTGCCAGCAGGCTCCTCGTGGTGCAACTCAGGAGACTTCTGACTGCAATACTACAAAATCAGCAGCTGGTAGAGGTTTTAGCGCAGACACAGAGTCATGGTGCTGCTTGGGAGTAGAAGCAGTTCACATGAAGCAATACACAAGGAAATAATTACTCCTAAAACTATGAGTGTGGAAACATCAAGAAACAAATTCAGGTCAATTTGAAAAGCAGTTTCCTCTGCTTTGTAAGAAACTTTATATTACCTAAGATATTCCAGTACTTATTAGCTCAGAGAAAAGAGAATCTACTTCAATAAATATTGGGCTATTAAAACACTATTAGCTGTGATGCTCTACAGATGTGTTTGAATGGCACCCCTGATCCCATCAAGCCAAGCTCTAGCCCACCCACAAAACAGTGTTTGACTGGTCTACAAAATATATTATTATTTTGCACCTAATCATCTCTAGTGTTTCATGCTGACACTCTGGTATGAAGCAGCTGGAGGACTAACACCTCTAAAATAAGGGAAAGAGATGAGGATATTCCAATATAAAACAAAAAAGGTTAGCAAGCTCCTTTTTTACCTATGATTACTGATTCACTGGAGTTTTCGTACTGTCATCCATGATGGATACAGTTAATTTTTGCTGTTTTGTATTTATATTGCAGGTTGTCATTTCTCTCATTAATCATAAACATAATTGTAATAGAGACAGAAATGTCTTTTCCCAGACATTTAATTCTAAAATACAATTATCCAGACTTCCTGCTGTTAATGGCATAGAATTCTAATTACTTCAAAATGAAGCCATTATTCATAAACTTCAGGCTTGCAACACACATGTTTACAGAAGAAGGAAATTACTATGGAATTCATAATTTTGGATCTCTTTTCTGCCACAGGCTTATTTAACTACTCTGTTTCTTAGCACTGCCTTTGTCCTATCCCATTAAGGAATGATAAAGCACTCAACTCCCTGTTTACACAGAAAGCTATGAGCAGAAGCCCTCCTTCACAAACAATGGGCATTCAAATTTTCTGACTGTAAATAAACTACAGCTGTGCCTTTCTGTTGTAGGCAGTCACTTGAGGATGGAAATGACAGTAATTTAATTAGCAGTCACTATTTATGGATCAGATAATTCCAACAGTGGTTAATGTATAATGCAAATGGAAAATATATGGTGTAATGCAAACTTAGATTCATGAGGTTAAAAGAGAAAAATGTTGAATTGAGTAATTTTCCAAAATTTTCCAAGGTAAATTGTAAAAGAAGTGTATTTCATACCTGGTTTGTTTTTATAAAAAATGCTCAAATTTAGAGAGCAAATATCATTATTAATATATAAAGAGGTAAAGGAGATGAAGAAGGTACAAGAATGTGCTGAAAGAAAGGAAGATAACTAATGAAAAAATACATTTGGACAATGAAGTTGTGCAGTAAATGGTTATTCAAGTGGAATGAAAATTTAAAAAAAAAAAATTAAAAAAAATACACCCATCCCCAGACGTATTCTAATAATAGAGAAGAGAAAAAATACTGAAGACTTCAGCTTTTATGTCACTGGGATAGATGGGTCACCAATGCCCTTGCAGAGGTTCAACAAGACCTGATAAGAAGAGGACCAGAGCCCTGGGAAGATTGATGGTACGCCCCGGGAAACCCTCTGGTGATTGACTTGGTAGTGCCCAAGGGGACGGTTCCCAACTCCTTGACTCCTCCCTTGTTCCTCCCTAATAAGGGAAAACTTCCGGAACCTTCGTCTTTGTTTGAGTACTGGACTCAGTGTCATTGGTTCTCAGAGTTGTATGTTCCTCCTTCATTGTAATATCATTGGTTTATGCGTATGTCAATCTCCCCAAGTTGTGTTCTGATTAGTCCCTGAGATCAAACCACTGCCCTTCCTGTTCCCCTTATAACCTGTTGCACAGCGCCCTTCGAGGCTCTCGTGTGCCGACCTTCACCCTGCCAATAAGCTTTCCTCATCCTGCCACAAGAGTCTGTGTCTCTTCTTAGATGCTGTCAGCTCCTCCCGCTACACAGCAACTCGAGCCTCAACCGCTTCTCTCGCCAGGGACTCAGGGGGTCCGAATCAGGTAGCTGGGTCAGTCGGCCGGGGGCCTGCTACAAAGAGGGAAACAAAGGAAGACAGGTAGGTACTTCCAGGACATGGCTGAACCCATTTTAACAAAGTTAACTAAGGTAGAAGGGAAAAAAATCACCTTTTAAAAGTGTCAATCTAAGTAACTGTTGATAAAGTCCAGTTGAGTTGACCAGATACTTGGTTTAAAATGCCAAGATGAACCTTTTATTCTCTGTCAATGTGGAATACAAACCACCCATAGCTACCTATGTACCAGAACATCTCAATCAATGCCAGACATGTGAGCTGGCTCCCAAAGAGCCTAAAAGCTGTGAATTATTTGTTCCATCTCAGAAGCCATATTCAGTTCCCAAAATCTGAAAATACAAGGTTGATTTTTGTTAAGTGTACTAGGCTTGCAAAATGTCTAATTGCACACGTTGGAATATGAGCTCATTTGCTGTGTTTAATCTTTTCCCTTGCTGTGCCCTAGTCATACCTGACATACCATGAATGCTAGGCACATGTTAGTGCTGATTTTATGTTATTTCTCCTTCTATCTTCACAATTTTATCTTGCTTACCATTCTGAAAGATTGCTATTTCAACTGAATAGTAACATAAATGACTAAACAATGTTGACTACTCACACACTGACATAAATGAGGAAAAATGGCTAAATAACAAGTAAAAGGCAGTGAAGGTAGACATGGGATCTTCATTTTTTATCTCATTTTAGTGCCTCCCTTTTGTATTCTGCAAAATTTGAAAGGCTGTTGATTGTCAAATTGTGGGGGATTTATTGTTTCCCTATATTTATGTTTGTTTTTCATTTTCACATCTAACCAGGAGTTTCAGTGCTGCACAGAGTGACAGACATTCACACAACATTGCAAAGGAAACTGAGAACTATGATTAGGTCAGCCTTCACCTCCCCAGAAATTCACATGCAGTTTGATTTGGGAGAAATTATTTAGACATCATGTTAATGTCAATCTTCATTCGATTCCCATTACTGAGAGCTTGAAAAATCATGGGTTAATATTAAAACGGGAAAAATATGTTAGTATAGTATACCATTGTTGAACCTTACTGAAATATGTAATCCCACAGCTATACCCTATTATAACAAGGAAGCACCATCACTTTCCCAAAATTACTGTTATGGGAAAACCTAGCATATTTAAAAATACAGGTTCAAAGCTGTTCATAGAATTTGGAGAACAAAACCTCATTTTGAATGAGCTGTATCTACAACATTTTTCTGACATACTGCTGCAGTAGATTACATGTCCTTTTTAAGTTTTGATTGTAAAATAGGAGACACCTAAAAACACAGCAACATTTAGAGAGATGACATGTCACTGGGATGTTTGCTCTAAGTGGTTTTATATTACAGGTTTGAATAGCTGTGCACAATGCATCAGCTTTAAGAAAGCTTAGATAAATGGTACAGATGAAAAAAATACAAAATGGAACAGAGAGGAAGTCGCTTTAAAAGTTTATGTTTGCACTAAGCATATATAGCTTGGCATACAGCTTGGTCAGTTTTTGAACTTCAGGTTAGTTTATCTTACTTACGTATTGGGTCTGGCTGCAATGGAGTTAACTTTCCCATAACAGCCCTTAGAGTGTTGCATCTTTTATTTGTAGCTAGAACTGTATTGATAACACATCTGGCAGCCACCCAAGGTCAACCCACCACAATGTAAAAAGCTATTTGGAAAGGTACTTAACTTTTATTTCCTCAGCTACATTTTTCAATAATTCTTTTTTTTTGCAGCTCAGACTTTAAAGCCAAGTTAGTAGCACACAGGGGCATCTATGGATTTTGGTTTTGTTTTGTTTTTCTCTGGAGACTTGTATATTCAGAGCTTAGATATATACCATAGCTTTCATTAAAAATAAAAAACAATCACAAGTTGATCATAAATATATTTAAGTTAGCTTCTTGTTTGTATATCTAAGTATGTTCATAAGGTAAGCCTGGAGAAAAGGAAGCTCAGACTGGAGACCTCCTCACTCTACTAATACCTGAAAGGAATAGGCAGGTGGAGACTGGTCACTTTGCCTAAGTAACAAGGACGAGGGAAAATGGCCTCAAGCTCTGCTAGGGAAGGTTTCAATTGAATATTTGGAAACTTTTTTTCATGCAAAGAGGTGCCAAGAATCTGAACGGGCTGTGCAGGGAAGTGGTGGCGTCGCTATTTCTGAAAATATTTAAATGTTTCAGAGTGGCATAGTTTAGTGATGGACTTTGCAGTGCTGGGTTAATGGTTTGACTTGATGATCATAAAGGTCTTTGACAACCTGAATGATTCCATAATGCTATGATTCTATCATTTACAGTACTCGAAATTGGTAGTATATCTCCACTGTAAGTCCCCACTGTAGGCACTGTTTCTTAAAATTTCTACTCATGAGACATAATACCCTGGAGATATTTAAAAGACTCCAGTAGATGTGCTATTTAGGTACATGGTTTAGTGGTGGACTTGGCCGTGCAACGTTTATGTTTGGATCTAATGATCTTAAGGATTTTTTCCAACCTAAATGATGTTATGATTCTTCTCTAGTGACCAGTCCAAAAATCTCTGCTTTTCTTTCAAATGAAATGGATTTTAAAAGCACAGTGTTCCATACGCTCTCTGGAAGTGCACAGTCAAAGTAGACTATTTTTAATCTTTACCTATAGCTTTAATTAGAAAACAGACTCAGTCCTTCAGAGCTACTGCATAAAAGCTAAATAAAATCTCATCCTTTGTAACTGATTTAGAGCTTCCATTTAAGTCTTTAAGACATATTTTTGGTTTCATGACAACATTCTGAGCCTGATTTGATTCCCTGGTGGGATTCCCTCACTATTTTATCTCTGACAACATTTTTCTTTAGTCCATTGTTAAAGCACTCCCCACCTCCAACGTATAAAAGTTCTTCCTGCAACAGTAAAAACTCTGAAACAGGTTGCCACAAGACAACGTTCTGAGTGATATTTATTACTTTTATCACCAAAATGATGATCTGGAAATGTGATTGGTAAATTGCAATTTAAACTTATGATTGAAATAAAACATTTTGTGTCACTTAAAATGGAATTATTTGATTTTAGGTTCTTAAAATAATTTTCATGTTAATGAATGGCTAAACTAAGAAAAGGAGTAGTAATAAAGAAGAAGAAGAAGAAGAAGAAGAAGAAGAAGAAGAAGAAGAAGAAGAAGAAGAAGAAGAAGAAGAAGACGTCATCAATCTATTGCACACATCACCCAATGTGGACAAAACCAGGGTATCCAAAAGCCATGCTTAGTTTGGACTGTATTTCAAACCCTTTTGGAGCTTACAGACACAGAATCTATTGTTTTATAAAGACATAGGTAGTCACAGGCATGGGACTGGAACTTGAACATCTCACTGACTGTAAATGACATAACAGCCTTGCTACAAATTCATTTTTCGGAGTCTGGCTCTCTATTTTATTGAATATTTCAGCAGCCTGTGCTGAGTGAACTGCAAGATCAGTGGAGATTGATAGCCCTTTCCCTGCCCTCAGAACGGAGCCTGGCACAAACAGGAGTTGAGAGAAACACTGGAAGTCTACTGCTGGGTGAAAGGAACCTTCTCCCTCAGATAGGCTTCTAAAACTGCTATTTCTGAGTCTTTCCCACAAAAAAATACTCAGTGAAAGAATTCCTACTTTCTGAACAATTTCAGGATTATAGCAATTTCATTTCTGGCTAAGAAAATTTTCACCAAAATTGTTCTCAAATATTACTGCTCTCTGCACAGTTGTTACATACTTGATTACACACTTTTTTCTTTTTTTTTTTTTTTACATATGTAACTTTCACTTAGAAGATTTTTGATACTGTCATTCTCTCTAGTAGTATAAGCAACTGATACCTTTTACACCTATCATTGACTTTATTAGTAATTCTTATTTATTCTTTTTCAGTAAACAAATAGGTGAATGGGTGAAACACTCCCAAAGGTTGTGTTTGTTGGTTTGGGGTTGGGTATTTTCCTTTAGTCTATTTGAAGGTACTTACAAGCAGCTTACTAAAAATCTTTGGCAGCCTCATGATCAAGTGTCTTGAAAAACTGAGCATGGTTTTAATTCTGCTCCTCTTCATATTTGTAAGATTTCTTAAACAAAACATAAGAAAAAATTCTTCTAAATGCCTTTTATATTCCTGAGCATGGATGTTTTATCTAATTTTCTACAGTGCTTCTATTCTCAGATTTCATGGAAAACAACTTCCATTTTCATGAGTTTGTGTCTTTTGCTGCCTCTGTATTAAGCACTGCTTCTTGAAAAGGATTCAGTCTCTGTCTGTATAAGGTCAAGATCATTTTCTCTACTCCACTGGAGCTTTGCCATTTCATTCCAGTTGGGGATCAGCCCTCAGATTTGTAGCCTGAATTGACATGACATGATGGGTGTATCCACAGACTTTTTTCTCTTTTCCACTCTAGGAAAAAACACAAGTTTGCTTTAAAAATCCAAACATACTGTCCACTTGGAGGACAGGAAACACAAATTAATGCCTCTGCTTTACTTCTGTCAAGACAAAAATAATTTTGAACTTTGGCAAAAATTTGATTATTAAGCAATATTATACATGTGTAAAAGCACATACATACAGAAACATACATGAACAAATATATGGAAATTAGTTTCTGAAATATTTATATTCTTCCTGGAATAAAAAGGCTTCAGGGAACATTAATGCTCCTAACATGAATATGGAGCTTAGATATTAAAATTCATGAGGACCTGTCAACTGAACTGATGCTAGCTCTATTTGCCAGAAATACATGATGACATTGCAAGCTGGCAAAGATGAAAGCACCTCAAGAAAGCTCTTCTTGGTGCTTTTTCATCCTTTTGAATGTCAAACAAGCTGTCTTTCACCAATCTGGAGCTACGCACAGAGCTCAATTCTGAGCTATTTGGTGAAGGTGTTCTCCTGAGCGCAGGGGGTGTGCCTCCATCCCTGCTTCCCAGACACCAGACGGCCTAGGTTTTGGAATGACAGTAGACTGCCAACCAAATTCTGTATTTACTCAAACATACGTTGTCTTCTCTTCCAGATGACTTTTAGTGAAATTTAACAGACGTCATCCATATGTTCACATGCACATTCCACACAATACTTGCACGGAATATCAGCAGGTCCCTTTCAGAGAGCTCTAAATGGCTTCCCTAACAAGGGAGGCACTATGCAATGTAAAAATTCCCTGACAGAGTCATCATCCTGCTAACAGAACTTTGTCAATGTAAGGACTGGATTCAAGATCTACTCAAATATGTGACAGCCATGGTGAGCAATTTAAATTGTAGTTTATTTAGAGTTAATACCTTACTGGGGAAGTTTATTCAAAAGTAGTTTAAAGTCTACATCTTTGTTACTAAGAAAGTTCTGACAAAAATCAATAAATTGCTGTTCTATGCTGCAGCAAATACTGAGCATAACATGATAGATTTTGTGCAAACATCTGGAATATCTGAATTCACAGATGGTAAAGACGCTGGACTAGAAAACCTGTAGTATTTTTAATATAAGTTTCATTAAGTTAAAGTATTACTTGTCTCATCTAGAGATTTTACTATTTTGTTTTCATGCAGTGAACCACACTGAAATTACTTTTCCAAAGGCCTCAAGTTATTTAAAAAATTTCTGGGTAACGTTTTTCACTGAATACTAAGTAGATGCTTGAGTGAACCCTTCTCTAAACAAGTCATTCTGAGGCACAAATAAGAACCATATATTTTCCCTCCTTCTGTTTTTTCTAAGCATTCAGTTACACTGAGAATTTCAGATAGTTCATCCGATTGTGTCAGCAGCCTGGGTTAGTAGCTTTATTTTTCCTTTATAGTCAGTGTTCACAGGTAGATTTTATAGCCAGTGGAATACAGTTTTTGAGAAACTCACCATGCTGAGTACTTACTGAAACCTTTAATAGAACTTGATGCCCTCTCAATGCAGGAGAGGATTCTGAATATGAAAGACATATTTTTAAAGGGCCATAATAATGAAAAAACCAAGGAATCATCTGATAAGATGAATGACTGGGGCTGAGGGCATAGGTCCCCTTCTTTGTCATCTCTGGAGTAATGGTTAATCATATTAGACAATTTTCAGTGTTTCCAGGTCCCTTTTGACATTAATTTACATATCAGAAAAATAATGGCCACTGAATTTGTCCACCTTGTGAGAGAAAAGTTCAAAATTCCTGTTGAAAAAATTATTTCTGACCTATAAAAAGGAGTAGCGGAAAATTAGTTTTCCTAGACAAAGATAAGTCCCTTATTCCCCAGCATGTCAGCTATCATTCACATTTATGGAATGAGAGGAGGCTGATGTTCACAGACTATTCTTATTCTTACCAGTTTAAACTTCAACAGCTATAAACCCTGTATTTTTAAATGTATGCATCCCAGTTCACAACAAAAATAGTATAGATAAACAAAAGTCCTTTTCTTGGAGCAAATTTTCATGTGGCAACATGTGGCAATGTCAGTGTCATTTCATAGGAGAATCATCTTTCAGGTTGTGCTGCGAGTGAGGTAGACCATATTTGCCCACAAAACAATAAACAGCTGAAAGGATTGATTTGCCCTTACCTAAAAGGTTGTAAATAAATAAATATGGTCCAGTATTTCAAAATTTGCTTTGGTTTGTATTCTGTGGCCTTTGCAGATGTAGGGAGGACTTAGATGCCATGGACAAAGGTGCCATATAAAGATAGTAGTGGCATTGAAGTGCTTACAGTTTGTATTGCAGACATCATGAAATGAATATGATCAGCAAAGAGTGATCGAAAAGACAAGCAGGGAAGACAAGTGGAATGGCACTGAACAGTGCTTTGTCACCTCCAAAGTTCATTTGGATGAGCACAGATATACAAGTGACGCCACTCCCATGAAAAAATTTAATTAATCTATTTCCAGTTCCTGCATTCAGAGTTCTAATTTTCTGTCATTAGCTATGTTTTCTATCTACAAAAGTCAAATAACACAACAGCTCACCAAATGTACCTTTGTTCCCCTGTGAATAAGTTATCCAATATGAGTCCTCAACAATTTCAAACATTTTCTTGCTCATCAGGATAGTCATTTGGCTGTGAACTCCTATAGTCCCAACTACCAGATATATGTTTGCCTGGCAGAAATGAAGCCATGAATCTTCTTTGTCAAATCATACATACCGGAATCAAGCTCTCAAACGACCTTTATTATTTTTTCCTTTTCTTTTTTTTTTCTTGTTTTTAAACACAGGTGGAAGCACAGTAGGAAAAAAATCCAGTCAAACTGTTGTTTTTCAAGACAAAAATTTTAGTCTGCTTATTAGATTTCCTCTACAAAAAGGAGAGTAGAAATAAACAAACAAAGGCTGCTCTGCAGAGCAATTCAGTGCAGGAAACTAAACTGAAAGTAGCGAGTCCTCCAACATTTAGGTGTTTTAACTTACAGTATGTAAATATCCCCTTTCCCAGAAAACAAAAAAAAAAATTGGCTTTTATCCCAGTGCTCTGTGTTGGAAAACAACTAATTAACAATAAGAGGGAGAAAGTGTGAGAAGGTAAACAGGAAGAGCATAGTCTGACTAATCACATGTTACTGTGCTGTTTTGATATATTCAGGCTAAAATTATAAAAGGCTATATATGTCTATAAATGCAGGTATGTAAATTTAGGTATTTATACATACAGGTATGTCTTTGATTCAGTGATACAAAATAATATATTGTGTGTTTTCAAAATAAATCCAGGACAATTTTGGAACACAAGTATTTATCTGTGTGGCTCTTTAATATAATAATATGTGAGAGCTACGTGTACAGCCATGGGCCCTTGTGGCCAGCTGTGGGCTTTTAAGTATCTGAAAATTAGGTTTCACAGTTTCATTTAAATTTTGCACAAATAGGGAAACTTTGTCTAGAGCAGCAGAACTCATGGTTGGTATTTTACAGATGAATAAAGAAACAGCAGAAGATGTTCTCTTTCAGGTCAATTTCTTTAAAGAAGTGTTTATGCCCCAGTAGTTTTTCTTATAAAATCAACTGACATGGCATCTTGAAAACATGCTACCTCTACACATTTACCTGGATTATTTAGCTGCCTTATGTTTAAAGAGTGATGCGTTCACTCTTTAACAGGGTTTTCAAGCAGAGAACAATATTATCCAAAAGCTGCAAGCAATATGCTTCTGCATCTTCCTTACGATCTCGAAAGTCATCCAGACTTCCTTTTGTGAAGAAGTAGCTTTTCAATGTCATGTTACTGAAACTCATCACTCTGCACCGGAGAAGAGTTTTGATTATCCTTTTACATATGTGCAAGCATCAAGATTTAACCAGAGCTGCAAATAAGCCCCACACAGCTACTCACTGATTCCACTTGTGGCAGGATGGGGAGACAATCAGAAGAGTAAAAGTGAGAAAACACGTAGGTTGAGGCAGAGACAGTTGAATAGGAAAAGCAAAAGCCTCACGCAGAAGCAAAGCAAAACAACAAGGCATTCATTCACCATTTCCCATGGGCAGTTCAGCTCTTCCCAAGAAAGCAGGGCTCCATCATGTGCAATAGTGACTGGGGAAGGCAAAAGCCATAATGCTGAACATCCTGTCCTTCTTCCTTTTTCCCCCAGCTGTATATGCTGAGCAGGACACCACATGGTGTGTAATGTCCCTGTGGTCAACTGGGGTCAGCTGTCCTGGCTCTGTCCTCTCCCAACTCTTTGTGCATCCCCACCCCTCTGGCAGGTGGAATGGGGTGAAAGGCAGAAATGGCCTTGGCTCTGTGGAAGCACAGCTCAGCAGTAATGAAAACATCCCTGATGTTTCCACCACAAACCCGAAACACAGCCCCATACCACACAGTATGAACAAAATCAGCTCTAGCCTAACCCAAACTAGCACAGCAACCAAGTCGGCTCTTCATTAACTGAGTTTTCCTATAAGTGATGCAGTTTGGAAAGAGGCTTCAGTGTGTGTTCATGCAGATATATGCAAAACATTACTCTGGCTTTCCATGGTCAGAGAAATGTGTTACTGCACTCCTGTACAGCAGAAAATGTCATATCCTTCTGCAAGAAAAACAGCTATTACTCTTACATTAAGCAAACATTAATATTACTGTTTAGTTTCATAAATAGCATGACATTTCCCATGGATTTGACCCAAGCTGGCTTCTGTTATACTAAGTGTCATAGAATTCAGACTATAAATCAAAATATATGTTCCCATTGCAAAATTCATCTAGCCATGGGAACTGTGAGAAAGCAGTCAACTCTGGGTGCACATGCCATGACTTGGCTGACTGGGAACCACTTTCTACTTAATGACTGGGCACTGATCCTCTGTCACTGATCCACTAGTGAATTCTCCAGCAATAAGGACATGCTAAGATCTTGGAGAGGAAAAGCCTGTCTCTGCAGCTTTTAGTGGGTCAAGAACACAATCACTAAAACTTCTCAAGACTGATTGCAACATGCTGGCAGACAGCGCCCATTTATAGACACCTTGGCTTGGGAAACGTGAACAGTGAGTCTTCCTTGTTAACTTCATCTTGCCAAGCCAGTGTGAAGATACTCAAATAGCAGAATGTTATACTTTGTGTGTGAAGTACAGGGAGGGAAGGAATTTAGAATAATAATTTCTGTTTAGAATGATGGGAGCCCTAAGTTGTCCTTTTTTTTAATGGTGTTCAACTGAAAGAGCTCATGTGCTGGATGATGCAAAACTTCATAGGTCCTTCAACTCACCCTGGTTTTCTAAATATTTTCTATTCCATGTAAGAAGGCTGTGGAACCTGCTCTATAGTGTCAAGAATTGATAAATTATAGAGATAAAAATCCACTTATGACTGTAGATTTCAACATTTGCCAGTCATGGTCTGTTAATTATCATTGTTTGCTTCAATTTTGTAATAAATAATGTTGAACGAATTTTGGCAAGCATGTTAACCATTTAAATAATTATTGTATCATAATTCTTTTTACTGCATCTCTAGAATTCACATTTCTATTTCTTGTTATTAAAATGTCAATCCCTCTTCTTTTGTCAAGTATCTCTCAGTTAAAATAAAGCTATGATTTTCCTATAGATATGTAAAAAACAATAATTTATCACATGCTGGTTTGGAAAAAAATGCATAATAGCAGAGGTCCTGGAAAAGAAAGAGACATTTTTTAAAGAAAAACAAAAGAGAAGTCACAATTCAAAATTGTTTGACTTTTGGTAGAAATATTCTTCCTTATAATGTAAAATTTAGTGTTGTGGATTTGGAAGATCAAAGCTGACAGCTTTGCTTATCAGTCCCTTCAAATGACCCATAATGTTTGTGTGATAACATTCAGAAAACAATTCTCCCAAACCACTATCACAAACACATTCTTAAATAAAATTAAACTAACCTGCTGTACTTTCATGGAAAACTAATTCAGTACTGAGAGGATTTTTGCATGAAATTGTGACTAAGGTTGCTGTCCCTTTAAATCTCCTGCAAAGAAGTTGAAGAAATGCATTATTAGGTTAACCAGTTTTCAGCATAACAAAGCACATGTTCAATTTAAATACATTCTCCAACAAGCTATTATTCCTTACCATTATCTGTGCTGAGCATGGATCCAGTAATCACATTGTTTTCATACAGTAATGTAATGTTATAAAATATATTTGATGGCTAGATTGTCTTTTTGGTCACTAATCAAACAATAATTAATCCAAAGAGTTTAAATATAATCCTAGCAATATTTTAATTTTGCTATGAGTAAACCAAAAGAATCCTTCCCAAGCAAAAGTATGGTCATCAGAAAAAGCATTTTTTATCTGCTTAAACATTTGACAACAACTCGGCAACCCTTAGAAAATGTTTCCATCAAGAATTTTCATCTTTGCCTGATTAGGAAATGCCAGGGTCAACAAGAGGCATAGGAAGAAGGAATATAGGAGATGTTGTTATATCAAAGATATGGGTATTTGAAAATTCTGTACTGTCTTCCAGCTGTCTTGCAGTGAAATTGGAAATCGTAGTTATAGGAACTTCAATGTTCTAAGTAAATCTTAATATGCTTTAGGTGAACCCAGAAAACAGTGAGGTGTTAGGATGGTAAAAAAGACAGCTCATTTCAGACACAGAACAGACACTGGGTGCAGACAGCAAACAATCGGAAGGTAATACCAGCAGCAATTACATTAAGGGGAATGAGATTCCATGGCATTATGAACACAATGAAAGAAAATTGTGTAAAGAATGGTTATCAACATATTAAGTTTAAACTCAGAAAGAGCACCAGTAATGAGGTTAAGAGATGTGCAGAAGTGCTTGTGTCAGTTTATTCTTCTGAGTCTTTTCTTCTCTATAATGCACCTCTTCATTAGTAATTAGAACCATAAACTGTCACAGAAATTGCAAATAATGGTTCATGTATTCTTAGATAAAGAAAGAGATAATAAAACTTCCAGCATGAAATCTTCAGAAAACTCTAAGCCAGCACCAGCAAATGAAAGTGAAGAGGTACTGAGAGCTAAGATACCTATCTGTAGCTGACATGCTGTTTTACAGGGCTTTGTTATATAACAAGAACTACATAAAATTAGGCCAGTGATAAGACCAGTTAACAAACATGTAATTTTAAACAGCACTCAAATTTTCTGAAGGCCTTTATGTGGGCAGGCAAACAAAGTAGTCAGAGTTTTCTGATATCCTCAGTAAAAGAGATTTTAAAATCATCAAAATACACGTAGGATCTCCATATTAAAAAAAAAAAAAGTTAGCAAGTTGTGCGGCTTAAAAAGCGGCAAAACCTAGTAAGAAACTGCAAATCCAGCACGAAGAGTATCTTTGTTAAATTTTGTTGTGCATCAAATATTCTAATAGCAGACACTAGCAATGTCTTGACCTTGTATTATTAAAGTTAAGAATCATTTCACCACCAGATTCATAAGTGTTCACTGTATTCACAGAGCAGTGAAACGTAGGAGAACTGGCAATTACATGCAGAGAAACTAATTAAAAATAATCAAATGGGATAAAATTAGAAAGAAGTCAGATGATACTAGAATAAAACGAGATGCCACACACAAATCCAGTCTGTCATTCTCTCCTGCAGAAAGAGTAAACATCCAGCTATTGCCTTATAATGTATAGTAGGACATAAGCACGCTCAAGAAAATAAAATAGTAAAAGGGAAGTTAGCCATCTGCTTGCTAGGCAGGAAAGAACTGGCTTTCAAACTGCATAGAGTTATGGATCAGCCTCTCGGTTCCTATTCCTCTCTCCTATAAAATTCCTGCATATAAAAACATCACAATGTGAGCTGCTTTCATACACAAGTAGCAAACAAAAGTGTACATGTCATAATGGAAATTTTGTGTAAAATAAAGAGGAGAAATGTAAATGTAGAATAAAAAAATCTTATTAAAATTCCTGGGGTGAGTTTGTGTCTCAGACTAGACACCATGTCAGAATAAGTCAGGGCTTGGAGAGATCCAGCCAGCACTAAGACAGTCTACCCAATAGTCATAATTGGAATACAGATATACAGAAAGACAGGAGAGAAATGTGAGACTAATGTTTAATTTCAGAGATTGCAGAGCAAAATCTCCATCAGCACGTGTCAAAATCTTCTCCTTTACCAAAGAAAATCTCCAAATTGACAAAGTAGATAATGATTCCTGCTCACACAATCAGTTTAATGCAGGCTGAGCTAGAATCTGGATATTTCTGAAATCTGGGAGTTCAAAAAATTTTGACTAGGAAAAAAATACTTCTTCCTCCTGGGAAAAGGAGAATGGCAGCTTGTAAGGTACTGAGAAGTAAGGTACTGTAAGGTACTGTAAGTACCACTAAATGAAAACCTAACTGCTCTGTGAACTACACTGGAGATTCAGCTCTCTATCTGTGGTAATTTTACAATTGATAGCATTTTAGCATAGAGAATTTCCAAACATGTTTGGGTATTAGGATATCCAGCACTGCATTTTTTATTGCTAAATAAGTCTGTAAAACTACCATTTTTTGATAGTAGGAATCCACACTGGTAAAATATACAGTCTCCTCTCTCAAGCATGCTAGTTTAAGTAGTTTCTGGGTGCACAGTTTCTGTATTTCTAATAATGACAGACAGAAACTTGAATTTCAGATCTCAATGGTATATTCAGTAGAAGTAGCAATTAGGAAAAAGGGAACAGATCTCCTGTGAAATAACAGACTGTGAACATGGGATCCCTATGGTTTTCTTTTTGCTGTCACTTTTCCAATCTGAACTGCAGTTTAATGAGACCAAGTTTAATTTTCAGACATGAAATCTGAATCAGCTAACTGATAAAGGAGTCTATGTCATATCTTTCCAGTGTCCCATTTGGGAAGCCAATCAATCAACTGTTATTACCTTACACATATTACAAAGACTTTGAGAGCATTCTTTAGTCTCTTAAACTTATTGCAGCAACAGCTAGGGATGCCACATGTACTAAACAGCATTTTTTTCTGGTCTGGGTCATATGTTTGTCTCAGGCTCATTTGAAAACTCCCCATTTTTCATAAGCCTTCAAAATGAAAATCAATGTCAACAGAAAAGGGAGTTACATTAACATCTGTAACTTCATTTAAAACTCATGATGGTGAGCAAGGTTTACTAGCTAAACAGATGGGAAAATGATGATCTTTTTGTGATACACCTCTTGCTAAAATTTTCAAACTTTTTGTTAGGCTGCAGTGTAAGATCTGCTATTTGAGAAGTGAAGTAACTTGCTGAAATCCTTCTTAATATTTTGTATTGTAGCTGGGTTTTGTGTAGCTAAATATGACATGAATGCGATCTTCATGACCTGCAAGAGTAGGAAGGGTTGAATGATTTTCGCTTCTTCAGAAGATTTTTGGATTATGTGTCTTTCACAAAGTCCTGTAAAGAAAAGGGTCATACCAAAAACAAAATGAAGCAAAACAAAACCAAACCCAAGTCATTCATTATTTAAAATTGGACAGAGTTAACTTCACTGGATTTCTATTTCTGTGAAATTCTGTGTGCACAGGGACAGGAATGACCTCAAGAGGAATTGCAGAATGCATCAGAAGTAGGATAGCATTGGTTATAAATTGGAACTGTTCCTGTCTCCGTTGTATACTGTGATTGGTGTCTGCCAGCAGTTCTTCACAAAGTCAATCTTGTAGCCTATAACTGACAATCTAAATTTTTCTGCTTAGATCACAGAATATTCTAGTAGGGAGGACAGTGGTGTTATCTGGTCCAACCTCCTTGAAAATTATGATACAGACATGCTGCAACCCTAACGTGGCAATAGGTAAGGAGCTAGTAAGGCATCTTCCTGACTTTTTTTCTTCCATTTAAATTCATAGATAAAATTTCAGAGAAAGTCACGTATCAAGATGAGCACCAAAGGCAGGTTTTTGAACTTCCACAAAATTTCAGACCACAGGTCATCCTTCTGTTGAGCCCTTTGTCTCAGTATCTCAACAAGTTTTGTTATTAATTCCATTAAATTTGTCATTATGCTTAAGTTTGCCCTCCAGCACAGTGGCAAGCTAGCACAGAATGGTCTGCATTTATAACATCAAGCTTTCTAACCCTGCAACAGATAGTGGTCACACACAAACTGCTTATTGATAATGATCTCTGCAGTAATGGCCTGCACCCATTCCCTACTATTGCCCAGGAAAGGCTTGTACAAGTGTTAGCAGATAAAGGAAAAATGTGTCATAGTCACACAAACAATTTAACTGTATAGAAAATGATTTCCATTGGCCAAAAGCATTCCCTGGTACTATTTATTTTGTTAGTACAAACACAGCCTAAGTTAAATATCAAATTTGCCTACAGACAATGCTGTTAAATGGGTGGAATTATATTAAAATCTGACTTTCTGAATGAACGCCATGTGCTACACATGCATAGACATTAAGTATAGCTGGGAGGCAAATGTTTGCCAAAGGATTTGTTAGTCTGTGATTCCTTGACCTTCTGTTTTCCTTACATTTATATCTTGGCAAATATAGATCTAGGGCTTCTTTGCAAAGTCAGGGTTTTGCTGTTTCAATTTTTCCTTTAAGCTCACCAAATTATATCTCAAATGATTTCCTATCACTTCTTACATTCTTCTAATGACAGCAATGTTTTGCCCCCAATGTTAGCTCTTCTCCATGGTTTAAAGAATCACAGGCCAACCCTTTGTTTAGATGTACTTCTCTTTCCCTGCTAGGGAAGTAGCAGCTATGATTTTTAGGAAACACACACACACACAAACACAGATGCACACACACAAGGATTTATTGGGAGTTCAGTAGTCACATAATGACTGTGCATGTTTCTATCACACTGTAAATTATTCAGGGATGCACAGAAACAAGACTAACCTAAAAATTATTAAACTGTATTAAAGATATTAATTAGGTAATTAATAATTTGGATTAATATAAAAATTAAGGGAGAAATTTGTTTCTGGATAAGACACAAATGCCCTAAGATACTTGAAATAATGACATCAATGTGGGGTAGATAAATGGCCATTAATAGTAATATGTTTGTATTTCACCTTTCAAGACAATGTCACAATACTTCCATACCAACACTTCTCTTCATTCTCCACAGAACAGGCATGCACAGTAAAAAAGACAACACGTTCAGAGTGAGCCTGAAGTTGAACATTGAAATGTAGTGCAAGAATTGAAGAAATTCCTTATGTGGTTCTCCATCCCATTACACTGTAGAGGTTTTCACATTACTTTGTATTAGCCTTGATTCACCAACAGTGTTTTTTACTCTGAAGGAGAATGCCCACAGTTTTACAAACACCTTATGTGCAAAAGAAAGGGAGTGAAAAACAGCTAATGTACAATAGCTAGAGTGTCTGTATTAAGTCTTGGCACTGTATCATTGCTGCTACCATTAATTCATTGACACTGCATGTAAAAGCAATCTTTCCTCAAGAAGTAAGCCTGTGGAAAGCCTTTTGGAAAATTATTCTGTTGTAGGGAAAAATTTTAAAAAAGGAGATGGAAGAATTGCACTGAAGCTGGAGTCAGAGCAAGATGTTTGTGTCAGATCCAAACTGATGGGCGAATCTCTGTGGGTTAGGAAGATTACTAGTTTCTAACTAATTAAATGTCAATAAGGAATGAATCTAAAAATTATTTTTGACCCATTGTGCAGTAGCAAGTTAGCTGGAATGTAACAGAAAGCAAAAAGAAGGAAAATTGGAATCAGTTAGAAATTAGAAATATCTTTGATATTTGCTGTATTTTCCCTTCCTCTACCAAGTGAAAGCAATTAATGGACCTGGTGCAAAGCATAGTTAACAGAAGTATAAAAAATAAAGTTTTACATACTTTAAGTAGGTGACAGTGGAATTTAAATTGGAATGACAATACTTTATGTATTACCTGTGGTACACCAAGAATGAATGCCACGCAACAGTGATTTTCCAGGCTAGGAGTTGTAATTAATCCTTAGAAGAAATTAAAAGTGTATTATCCTCTCCTCAAACAGCACATAGTACAGTGGCATCAGCATTTCATTGCAGCTGGATCAGTTGATTTGGAAACCATAAAATTCTTTTGTATGGAAGCATAAAGAAAAATGTTCTCCTTTAATGATTTTTTTATCTAGGCAATAACAAAGATAAACTAGTGCTCCCCTTTACAGCACCCTGATTTTAGTCATTCATTACTTTGCCAAACTTCAGTTGATTAGGTGTAATTTTCCAAGCCGTGTATCTTCAATGTTGCTTTTGTGCTGCTTTTGTTTGTCTAGTGTTGTGCATTTTTTACTGAAAGAGCTCAGCTCATTTTGGTTTCAATTTGTAATTTAAATGGGTTTACCATTAAAAAAAATAAAGAATCTTACTTTTACAATGTAGGATATTTTTCTTTTTACAATCCATCATGGTTGTATGTTTGTGCAGTGTCTTGCATTCGCCCAGAACTTTTAGCTACTCCTGTGCAACAACTCCTCCAAAGTCTGACATTTTAAGATAGCTTATTTTTTTTCAAAATATTTCACACTACACTTGCTTGGTAGAATTTCTATCCCATTTAGTAGAATATCTATTTTCCACTTTCTGATAGCAGGAGGTAATAGTCACAAAATTTGCTCAGCATGATGTAATTTCTAAATGTTCCGGAGACTCATGACTCAGAGATTTCAAAAAGGGTGTATGAAATAAGGGTATACCTTGTACTGTGCCACTTCTGCCTAGACCCCTGCACAGAATCAATATCAATTGATCTTATTGTGTTGTCATGAAAATACATGCTTTAATGTCCAAGAAAGATCGAGATATTCTGTATTCTGAGGAAACCACAATCAGTCCATTCAGGGATAAATTAGTAATTCTATATTGGATGGATTTGAATCATGAATAACTTTATGCTACATAAATAAAAAAATATTGATTTCACTCAATTGATCCAGGGTCTTATTAAAAAAACAGCACCAGTGTAAAACCCTTCTGTAACATATATGCACAAGACAAAGCATTAACATTTTGAAAGACAAGTGTAAGTTCACCATCTTCTAACTTTTGAGTGGTTAACTTTGCAGACTTAACAAACATTGTGCTTATTTATATCTAGACAGCGATACACAACAGTGATTCTCCAGATGTCAAACAGAACAGCCTGAGTAAAGATGAATGGAGCTATTAGTATCGAATTCAGCAGAACAGAATGTAAAAAAAGAAAAAAATTTATTGGACTCTTCTGCAAGAACAGACAAAAAGGATCAGTGAGGCTTAGGAAGAAGAAACCACACAAAGTGGAAATGTCTATTGTATTAGAGACAGATGACAAAAAATAAACAAGCAAGCAAGTTATATGCTGCAAGTTATATACTGAGTTATATACCTCTATATGCTGCAAATAAACTTATACCAAATGTTTGTCCAGACTATGCAGCAAGCCATCATTTCCATTTCATTTATGGATCATTAAGAATTCTTTTCTACCTTCAGAGATAAGGGAGAAAGAAAGTTTTCAGAGACTACACCCCTTGAAAGAGAAGAAGCAGATCCACAACACCGGTGTAGTTCAGCTCTGTATTTTGGGTTCTCTCAAATCTTTCAGTGCAATGGCCAATCCTCTTTGTTGTAGCCTAATGGGCTTTGGCAGCTTTGTGCATGGAAAACAGGAAAACTCCAGTGGCATATGTAAGCACAAGGCTGGCATATGTAAGCACAAGGCTGGCATTCTTAAATTTTCAAGAGACTTTTTAAGCTTTAAGCCATGATTGATTAATATTACTGCTTTTGTCATTCAGAGTTGGTTCACCATGTTAAAAATAAACAAAAAAAACTAGCAGAAGGACATATACACAAATAAAACCAAACAAGCAAAAAAAAAAAAACCCAAAAAAACCCTATTTCTTTCTTTTAACCCTGTTTTTCTTTCTACTTTTCCACCTAGTGCCACAGTCAACCTGAAATTTGTCAGCCTAAGTCAGTCCTGCAGAGTTGGCACAACTCCACCAGCACTCGGGAGGATGCCAGATGCAGATTCCATGGGCAATTGCACCTGTAGTTCCTAATTGTCCTTAGAGTTGGTTATGCATCTATAATGTCTTTAAAGAGTTTGCAAGGTGAATTTAACAACTTTGGGTGAGCACCACAGCCCTTGCAATACAAAATTAGTGAAGTTGATGAAGCACATCCCTTTTCTCAATCATGACCTGTGACCTGTGGGATCTTAACTGCCAAAGATTTTTCAATTCACAAGAAAGTGAATTGAAATTGAAAGTCAAATTTCAGTTGCTGGTTTCTGACAGACTCACACAAAGAGTAATAGGCAGGGTACCTGGAAATCACAGCTTCTGCTCTGCCTGAGTTTCCAGTGCATGATTTCACTAAACTGCAGTGATTCTTTTTCCTTGAGTGTAACTTAGTGGTCTCATGTTCTAATGTCCCTGATAACTCATGGAGAAGTTACTTTTTTACAATTCTCAATGCTCATTCTTTATTGATCCATGGCGGAAGAATCCCAAATATCTGAAGAAATAAAATACAAGCAATAAGTAACAGCAATTCTAGAACTGGTTTATGAAAGGAAAAAGAAATGCTGTGAAAAGGTTAATGCTTTCTCTCTTTCCAATGTTTATTTGGTATCCTCAAGCAAGGGGGGAATATTTCCTTCATTCCCTTCATTTCATGAGGGGAGGAGAGGGGAGAGGAAAAAGAAAAAAGGAAAAGAGGAAAAGCAAAAGAGGAAAGGGAAAAGGAAAAGGAAAAGGAAAAGGAAAAAAGGAAAAGGAGAAGGAAAAGGCAAAAAGGAAAAGGAAAAGGAAAAGGAAAAGGAAAAGGAAAAGGAAAAGGAAAAAAAGGAAAAGGAAAAGGAAAATTCTCCCACAACCAGTTTAACCGCTCAGGAAAATGGTCTAAGTGCACATAGCTCATGCCTGCTTCTATGCATGTTCTTAATTTTGCAGTAGAATTGCCTGTGCATATTTGTAATATGTTTATAGTTATACATTTGCACTTACACATGGCAGACAATCAATGCATCCTGTGTGACCATGTAACTGAATATCTCTTCAGTTATCTCACCACAGTGGGCTTTGAAGAAAGGCATTTAGCTATTAGTTTTCCAAACAGTAAACGGACTACCAAATATTTGCAAAATGCAATGAGTTTAAATACAGAACTAGAAAATTTCTCAGTCAAATTGACCACACCTCTCATAAACTTACAGGAAAAGACTACAAATAATCTGATAGTGTTTCCTACCACACCCTTTCTGACAGAACTTGCCATGTTTGTGTTGTGGGAGAAAATGGCCCTTGATGGATCAAGATAATTTTAATTATATTTATTTTTAATTGATTTACGTTTCTTTATTTTACTTGAAACCTTCATGGATTTCTATTCTCTGTAGAATTAAACTACTGTTATGATAGAAAACTTTTAAAATTTGTAGCATTTATGGAGATTTTCTGCTTAAAGAAAGTTCGCTAAACAAGCAAGATTCCTCAGTTTATCAGATTTAGGCTTAATGAAAGTCTTGCAGAAGAAACAGCATATCACCATGTAATTAAAGACGGTATGATAATGCATTTGCACAAAGAGGAGTTTAGATGCAAATTAGATTCAAACATTTTTAATCTTGATGTTATTTAATTCTTGAGTGCTTATCATTATAAGCTCAAAACGAGCTTTTCTGTTTATATTTTTAGTGTTGTGTACTACATTTGTGTGAGTGATTAGCACAGTAATGATTTGTGGATCACAGCCCTTGAACGCCAAGTCCGCTGAGGACTAACAGCACAGAGAGTGGTAACTGACTTTATCCATCCTCCATTTTTCCACTAGGATTTAAGATGTAATCACTTCAGAAGTGACAAGTGTTACTGAAGCATTCTTTGCTATTATTAGCAAGGTTGGCTGCCTGGTGTTGTACTTTGTGAGGAAGACATCTCTCACTCTGGGAATTATCCTAAAGCCAACCAGGCATGTTAAAGGAAATTAGGGGGTGACGTTATGCATTACCCAGGGATAAAAATGTGTAATACTGTGTTGAAAACTATAAGAGAGATAGTCAATACAACAGTAATTCTTGGATTGAGGGATTTTTTTCTATATCACTACATTGATTTTGGCTAATAGGGTGATGCTGGTGGAAGCAAGCAGCAGAGCAACACAGTGGCCAAAATAGCCTCCAAACAAGCACTCATAGGTAATTACAGGGCAACTGAAGAAACTAGCAATCAAAAAACAGTTTAAGAGTGAGTTAACTCTGGGAAAGTATAGGATCTAGAGTGAGGGCCTTTTAAATTTTATATTTCCCAAGAATATAGAGAAAAGGGGATTGTAAGTCAAGTGATAGTGAAGTCTGAACAAGCATTAGTCTTTGTAGAAAAATTAATAGATATTTGCTAAATAACTGTGTGGAAGTGGGGAAATGTTATTTTTTAACAAAATATTTTACTTCTAAATACAACAAGATTCTGGTTTGGAAGTACCATATTGAATGATAATAGCATCTCATTCTCTGGAGAAGTACAATGCCAAGTGGTATAATCATCCTAAATGCACAGACACTCATGACCTACTTCAAGAGAATCACATAATTCTTTGTAGATCTTGCTCATGGCATGAGGCTTAGGTAACAATCATTGAAGCTGAGGGACTTAGAAAAGCACTGCAGCTGACCCACCAACTTTGACACCAGCATCAGAAAGACCTCCTTTCAGCATGGGCTGGATTTGACCTAACAAGCTAGAGGTGAATGCTATACATCCCATTACCAATCTCCAGAGATCCACTACAACTTTTATATCTTTTATGGGAAGTTAATGGCCCTGTAGGACACTGCTAACAGATTTATAAAACCTCCAGGAATTCTTTATTCAGGCTTCTAAGGTACTCTGGCTTGAACTTCTGGCCTCCTAATTTTGGTTTTTTCACTTTGTGTGACTTTCAAAGGTGTGTCTTAATTTGAAAAGATTCAAGAACATTTCTAGATTAACTTTTAACCCATTCTGTAGTTTTTGTAACAGTGAATGAAACCACTCTTTGAAATTCCTTTTAGCAGTGGAAAATTTCAAGGAACTTCACTGCCACCCCATTTCAACTCCCCCTTTGGAATTCTTTCTCCTGCTGTGATAAGTTTAGTAATGAGCATCAAGTTTAATTTCAGATCAGAGACTTTATATATGTTTATGGCAAATTAATATTTCTCTCTTTACCTCCTTATTGTAACACCAGAACCTTCTGGAAAACAGAAGTCTGTGTTGTTATGAAATACTAGTGTTTACTCAAACTGAAAGAATACCTGATTCTTTTAGGTGATTGCTTCTAAATATCTCTTCACTGGTCTGACTTGGACTCTAGTTTCTTTGGTCAATGCAGTCATCTATTGTCCCAGAAGGCCCTTGCAATCTATTCATACTCAGCATAAAATAGCAAACTTGCCTTTCATTGTAGTATGAATTGTGTTGGTATTTTACAATGGTTTCTAAAATGCTTCTGGCTCCACTTGTGAAGATTATTCACTGTAAGAATGGGGTAAAAAGGAAGAAAACCAGTGCATGCTAGAGATGCAAGAAGAGATCAAAGAAAGGGGAGTATGGAGTTAGTGTTCCTCCTTACCTGCCAACAAGTGACATAGATCCCTTTTTTCCACCCTTTTTGCACTGGCAAAATCCTTGAGCAAGATCATCTGCCCTGGTCAGATAAAGATTAAAAACAAAACTAGAAGAGCTGAATAGTGAAAAGCAAAATGTGACAGCCATTCTGTTGTAAGCATCCCACTAGATTCCTCTGCTAGTGCCTTCACCTTATCTTTTGGAAAAAGATTTCTCATCTATCACAGCATTATCATTGCAGGAATTAAAAAAGGAAGATGACCTTTCTTTTCACTTCATAGCTTTCTTCATGCCTGTTCTACAAAATGAATAAAAGTCAGTGTAATGAAAATTCATTCTTCAGTGTAGGTGGTCATGTTATGATTTGTTTGTTCAGTCCCTGCTGTTAATCTACGATAAAGATGCTCATACAGCCCTCATTGCTTCCATCTCTGATCTGAGAAAGGTACATCGGCTCCTGCCAGGCAGAGAGCTCCTTGTTCACTGAGTGTGTATGGCTTACCTTGTATTTCTAAGGGGTTTATTTTTCCATGGTCCTGCTCCCTTACTAGGCATTTTTATTATCAGTAGATATTATCAGGTGAAGAGTTGCAATGTGCTACTCTTTCCCTTTCACTCTTCTCTTTTACAGAATCTGCCTCAAGAAAATTTATGCAGTATATATATCAAGGTTTCTGCTTCAAGTTTTGAGCTTTGTCTTGTAAGGAGAATAGCTATGTTTATTCCTCAAAAATCCTAAATAACAAAAAAAAATAAAACCCACAAAAAATGTAGTATTGTCAAATATGAAAAGTTTATATTAAGAAATTATAAAATTAAAGTCTTATTTCATGGTTAATGTATTAGAAAAATGTAGGAGTAACTGAGGCCACTTGGTCTGCTTGGGCTGGAGTAGACTGAGGAGGGACCTCACTACAGACCACAACTTCCTTGTGAGAGGAAGAGGAGGGGCAGACACTCATCTTTCCTCTCTGGTGACCAGTGATAGGACCCGAGGGAATGGCCCGAAGCTGTGGCAGGGGACATTTAGATTGGATATTAGAATAAGATTCTTCCTACACAAGGTGTTTGGGCACTGGAACAGCTCTCCAGGGAAGTGGTCACAGCACCAAGCCTGACAGAGTTCAAGAAGTGTTTGGACAATGCACCCAAGCAAAGGGTGTGATTTTTGCAGCTGTTCTGTGCAAGGTTAGGAGTAGGATTTTGATGATCCTAATTGATCCGTTCAAATTCAGGATATTCTATGATTCTATGATTCTACAAGTGTATGATCACTGCACATCCAAGAAAGGTCTAGGACCATGAACTTCTGTGTGCAATTTGCTAAAATGCTTCTGAACTATCTTCCCCTGTTGTGGTTAAAAACCTCTGTGGTGATCAAACTTAGTAGCTTTACAAATATTCTAATGTCATTAACAAGCACTTCTGTGTTTATTGGACTGTGATATTTTCTTAGCTTTGACCACCTTTTTTCACCATAAGAGCCAGCTCTCAGAAATGGAACCTGCAAGGAGAACAAAAAAATGAAGGAAAGTACTCTGACAAAACCCAAAACATAATGAGTAGGTTTAATATTTTTTAGGCCCTGACCCTTTCAAAAACTGCCTTTTAAGACTTGCTGGGAGATTTATTTGCTTGTTTATTTTTCCACAATGCTTGGAAGCTCTAGTTTTGTAAACTGTTTTTATGCTGTAGTTCTGAGTAAAGGAGACAAGCTGTTGTCATCTCATTCATGAAAAGGATCTAAATAAAAATAAATACACTATAAACAGGAACACAGAATACAAATAATAAAATGTTCATGTGAAGGTATTGCTAAAATACCCTTGGAAGTCTTTCCTAGAAAGATTTCTTGGTTTCTGGACTCTTCCAGGATATATCATCATCATCATCATCATCATCATTGCAAATCCTCTCATATTTTACATTGACTTCAATGTAGTATTATCAGTATTAATTCACAATAACACCCAAGATTAAGGTTCCATATCTTCAAAATAAGTTTTATCTTAGTTTACTCACCAAAGCATATTTCTTAAAATTAAAATCTGGATAATGTTTTATATGCCAAATTAATTTTCTCTAAAAATCTACCTTTCTATTCAAATCAATTCAAGATGCTCTTTCCAACACTGTTACAATTGTAATATCCATGTACCTAATCATTAATTGTTTCCCTTTTCTCATTAACAGCTCTGCATTCCAGAATGCTACGTTCATTTCTAGGCTAGTAAAATCTTATGGATGCATATTTGCAATGTCCAGAATTAAAAGCGTAATGGATGAGTTAAAATTTAGGACTGAGATTTCAATTGAAATCCCAATAAAACCAAGATAAATGTTCCCCAATAAAATGCAAATGTGAAGTATGGGGTATATTCTTAAGAGGCTATAATCATATTTTTAAGAAGGAGAAAACATGATAAGTGTGTGTCTATGTTCAGGATGTCACTAAGAATTTTTTTTCCAGTGTGCCCCATTTTTCCTTACTCTTCTGTTTGCAGACAATAAAAAAGTGAAAATGGGATGTTGACAAATCAGTGACAACGTTTATAATCTCTTAGTCTATTTTGGATTACTCCTCTAAAGCGAAGTAAGAAATAGAATGAAAGTGCCTATAATGAAATTTAATAAAAGCAACATTTTTCTTCCTGATTGGTACCTGAGAGATAATATATGGGTCAAATTGAACAGTAATAGGCGCAAGTTAAATTATTCACGGTATTCACTGAGGAGTGACTAACCCACTATTTATATTCTTTCTGAATACATCATTATGTCCCAGGCTCAATTTTCAAGGTTCTATTTGAAGTCACTGGACTCCAGAGTATATATTTTGTTCATCTAAAAAGTCTGATAACTCAAATTATTGGGTTATTACGCAGATTGGGGAATAACCAAAGTAGATTTAACTGCTGCCAGGGTTAAATTGTAAGAATATGTATTTATATGACATGTTTGTATTCAACAGGTATAAGTAAAACACTTAGACATTTCTACATTCAACCAGTGGAAGAAGGCTGCTTGCATTGATGAATTCTCTTTAATGAATATCTAGAAAATGGACCGTAAAGAATCAGATTTGAAAAAGAAGATATGCTTTACCCATTTCGTTATTTTAAATACAATTCCCGGAGAGAAAAAAAACAAAGCATACAGTTAATTGTTTCCATTGTTTTGCCTTTGCAGCTATAGAAATAGGATTTGAAGACTGCTGACATAAGAGATTTGGAAAAGTTTCCTCTTTGAAACTGAACAAAATTAAATATTTAGCCAGTTCTGACCTTATTTTTATTCAGTTGAGGGTGTTTCCCCAAAATTTACAATTTAAATATTTACTTTAAATATTTTGATATTTGAAAATTATTTAAAAATATAATATACTGCAATGATACCTTTGACCTTGCTACCAATAGCATTAATATTTCACTTTGGAGTACATTTGCATTTAGTTTGGATGGAACAGGAATGCTTTTGCGTGTTGCTGAAGCACAATGGGAAGTGTTTGCCACTTCAAAAATCAGTGTGAAAAATTTGGTATTCAAGATAAAATTTATTTCCTAAGGATTCTGCTCTTTGCTTCTCAGTGCCCCTCTTTCTAAATAATGTCTAGCTAAAATGAGAACAAAATTTTTAATTATATGCACCAAAAGAGCTTAAATTAATTTTAGAACAAAGTCTTAGAATAGGGATCTATAATACAGAAAATATTTAAAGATATTGGCTAACACCCAATGTATCTTTTACTTAATCTGGAGTGGGGATTAAAATTACTTTATTAGGAAAGTGCAATATCACAGCTCTCCTTTAAAATGTGACAAGCTGAGTTAGCTGGAAATCTCCAAGCACCCTAACCAGAGTCTAATCTGGCATGTAACACAATGAGCATCTTCCCTACCTCCTGGATCACTCACTCCCATTTCTGCACTGCTCCCTGTAGAGGACCACACCTAAGCATGTTTTGTCTCATGTGTTCTGAGTAGTGCCACAAGAAAGGAGGTCAGAACAGAGGGTCCCATGGAGGCTGGGCAGTGCTCTTCTGAGCCAATTTTCTGCTCTGCCCTAAGACTCATGCTCAGGCCCATCCTGCCTCTCCCAGCTCACTTCCTGAAGAGGGGTTGGATGTGCCTGCATGAATAAAACAACACTAAAAATCTAGTTTGCATGAGAGGTGTGCACGAGACTAATGATAAAAGGGAGCAGATCGGGACCCCTCTCTCTTTTGTCTGACTCTCTTTCTCTCCTCTTTCTTTTTCTTTGTCTTCCAACCCCAGCTCCAGATGGTCCATGTGGCAGGATCAACACAGGATCTCAGGACTGGTGATATTCTGTTTTTACTTCTGTTTCATTGCGTGGGCAAAGCACAGCTGTCATATTATACCCCACAACTTTGCTGTGTGAGTGGGGACATTGTGAAGGTGTGTTGAGGCTTCTGAGCCAGCACCTTTTGAGGAGCTGAGAACTTAATGAAGTGCTCTGTAACAAATTAAGGGCTTGTTAGTCAACACTTTTTCAGTCTTAATGGTGGGGTGTTTGATGGAGTTATGGTGACTGTATTACAAAAACACAAGCGTTCTGACACGTGGTCCGGTGAATTTGTTCAGCCAGATGAGGATTTACAAGGAACATCATGACCCGACTGACTGGTGGTGACACTCACTCCTGCAGTCCGTGAGCTCTGCACACCAAGAACTCCCGAGGAGGCCAAGAAGTGAGTCAAACATCCAGAGGCACAGGCTACCATCAAGTGGTTCATCTTGTCTTTTGATCTTGTCTGATGTCTCCAAATCAGAGGGAGAAAAAGTGTTGTTAACAATGTGTTGTTAAAACAAATTGCGTTAGGCAGCATCAGACAGCCTGCATTTCTAATCACATAAACCACAGAAAATAATTATTTCATTCAGTACCAATAATCTTCTAGGAAAGTATGATCGCATAACAACAGTGGCATTAGGCAAATACATTAGGTGTCTTTTAGTAAAAAAGTCACATAAAACACATGCTCTTTACATGTGTTTCAGTTATTCTTACAGTTATTCTTACAGTTATTCTTACCTTTACTTCATTTTTATGTTAAAAACAAGTTATGGTGCATATGAAGGTACTGTGGGAAATACACTCTTTAAATAATGCAGTCAATTAACAAGTTCTTTTACCTCATTACACCTCTTCTAATCTTACTCAAAAACATTAGATGCTCAATTATGATGAACTAGAAATGTTCTAGCCTCTAGTACTGCTTTTTTTTCATTTAATATTAAATTTCTGAATTGTCCCATTCAAGATCCTAATATGTTTTTCATTAATTACTCTTAAAATTACAGTTGACTTCCTAAATAACAGCTGGTTTCAATCTTATTTGAAGTAAGAACTGGTTTGCAAGGGAGACTATATAATCCTTAGTCCTTAATTTTAACACTGGTGAGTGATGCGCATGCTGTGGCACTACAAAATATTGCTGAGGCTTCCCAGGGGGTTCATCTCTCCCTGGCTTGGTTTGTATACATTTTAATTCATAGCCAAACCTTGACTACCTCTCTATAGTTTCTATAGCTGGCAATAGCTACCTCTTCCTTAAAAATCTATGGATGACATCCTATTTTTTATTTGATATTTAATTCCTGATTAAGTTTTCCTGCTGTTCTGTTTAAACTCATCAGAGATGATCTGTGCCTTACAGTGTCATCCTGCAACCTGGACAGCTGGAAATTTTGTCTGAAAACCTAACATAGATATAAACCTGAGCTGGAAGAGAATTATCCAAATTGTCCTGACACACTCAGATGCTTTCAGAAAAAAAAACAGTATACATGATTCACAAGTAACTTACTTATATTTTAAGGCCATCGAAGTGCAAAAAGACGTTTTATTCTGATTCTACAGGATATAGCACTGTATGTTCAGGTGTTTGGGTAGACCTGTTGCATGCTATCATTGCAGAGTAATAAATATTGACATTATCTGGGCATTACTTAAGTGCTCTAGCACTCTTTCAGAAGTCTCTGCATGTGACTGTGTGTGCACATATATCCATCAAGAGAGAAAAAAAGAGAAGGAGACAGAAAAATAATGCAAGTCCTGTTAGGAAAATAGTGATAGTTAAAACATCTTGTCTGGTAAAATTAATAATGAGAAGCTAAAACATGATAGTACCTGGTTTGAGTGTCTGGAACTAAGTTTTCAAAAGAAATGTTTTCTTTCAGTTCTGATTTCAGCTGCAGTATGGAGGTGTTTCCTTTTTCTCTGTTCTCCATTAAAGATTACAACTAAATTCCCATAAAGGCAGCAGCTCTTTAAAGGTGGACTATTCACTTATTTATACCTATTCTTTTGCCATTCTTCCTTGTTTGTGCTTCATATTGAGAAAATAGACTCAGGCTAAAAAATACACAAACAGACCAAGAGAACTGGACAGAATGAAATAGTAGGCAGTTTTACTGTAAAGCAGAGAGCAGAAAGATATAATTTTTTCTGCCTCCTCTGTTCCTTTGAAATGGTTCTCCAAAATGGCTTTCCTGAAGTAATTTTTTTCTTTACAGCTATAACTGAGGCTATTCTGTCAGCTTCCCCTTTGTTTTTTACAGGTTTATAGTTCTCTATAAGCAGAATGCTAAAAGCAGGTACAGTAAAATGTCAGGACTGCAGTAATTTCATAGCTACGGCAAGTTGCCAGGTTATTTACACATAACTGAGTATTTGCTCACTCCATGCCTTTAAAAATGTGCATAGTTGCAATATATAGATACAAATGGATGGAAATAATATTATTCAGTGATTATGCTTTTTTAAAAATTAGATATGCTAATGATTTTTCCAGATTATATTTTTTACAAGACTTTCTATATGCATTCATAATAGAACATTAAAATTCCATAATTCAGCTGTGTTTTCTCTTACAGATAACAAATGAAAGATTATCCCTTCACATTAGAATATGCTGAAACAGGAAAACACTATCTGAATTGAAGAAAAGGATGTTTTGAACCTGAGCTTTACAGAGTATACCCTCTATAAACATCACTTGTCTGAGACGCCAGATAAATATCACATACCCTTCCCCAGCCAGTATGGGAGCACAGGTCTGTCTTGTTCAGAAATTGAGACTTCTTTGCTCACTTGGGTGGCAGCTGTCACAGTTCTGAATTATTGTCATCTTTACATGATAGCTCAAAAATGCTTAAATTTGGTGATTCATATCACATGGACAATAATTACTTGTACAATATTCTGCTCAGGTCAAAATGATGACACAAGTCAGAAGCCTAGGTAGACTGGGGTGTAGATAAGAATAGTGATTAACTGGAAGCTCCTTTCAGCAGAAAAATATAATTCTGTTTCAAGCGAAGAACATATATTCCAAGCTCGTCTGATACCATTATAGTAAATGGTTAAAATCTCAAGTACTTAACAATAGTAGTTAAATTTCTCTCCCTGACTGAACAGGTAGAAAATTAATCCAAGAGCCTTTCTCTGAAAATGTCTTGTTCCCAGTACATAAAAGTCAATGTGAAGGTCATTGGCACACATATCTCACCAAGGAAAAGGATAGAATAAGTGTCTTGAAAATTCTAGAATGAAATCAGAGGTTAAAAGCCATTATAAAAATGATGTTATTATAGTAATGCAACTGTACATTTCTAATGTCATAGTCACATCTTACACTCTAAGATAAGCTGATGTTTCATTGCACAAGCACTGCACAAAAGAGTATTGAGCCATGATTACCTCAGTTCTGCCTCAGCCCAGGCAGATCTATGTTGGAGCAAGCTTTTTCTCAACACATTTTATTGGTTTTATGCTCCCTAGTAACACTTACCTGAGAATGCAGTAATTACCTAAATGTTTGAGAAATGTTTGAGGGAATTTGGTAATATACCAGCATACACCTGAAAATCAGGCTGAAAATGTATTAAAGCACTGGCCTGTGTAACTGGAAAGAAGAAGACAAATGATAAAATGGATACCAGTTATTAGAAATTGCTCCATACGAACCAGCTTGCACTGCAGCTTGCACGGCAATGCTGCTGCTTTGGTGAGAAGAGGCTCACACAGCCAGGCAGCTGGCAGGAGCTGTAGGTATCCCAGCCCCAGCCAAAAGGCTTGGCTCTACACGCTAGGTCTGGTGCTTCCCCCTCCTCATCTCACATGCTCGATCCCCATCCTGCAGCTAAGACACTCTCCAGACAGAGCTTTCAAACCCTGAAGCTTAAATTTAGTTTCCAAGTCATCTTTAGGCTTTTACATGATTAACAAAAGTGCTGAAGCCTGAGAGTTGCTGCTATAATCAGGTCAATCCCTACTTCCTGATGCTGCTAAATCACAGTAAACATCCCTTCTGCCAAAACTTTTTTGCTGACGGCAGGTGATGGGAAGTAGGCATATGCTTATTTATATTCCACCTTCTCCCCTTACATGTACATAAAGCACTTACTCATAAGCAGCACTCTATTATTTCTCTGCTAATCCTTCACTGGGAGTTACACAGGGCAGACCCACGGGCAGTTAGATGCCTCTGAGATGGACAATATCACCTTGTGCTTAGATGGAAAATTTTTATTCCTCTTGTGTTACATCACTTTTCATTCACCACTGTAGCTAATGCAGGTTGACAAAGCAAAAGGTTCTGTGTCTGTCTTTTGTCTCTCTTATCCATTCATTGGCTCAGCCTCTTTTCTCAGACAGGAATAACTGCAGGAATACAGCTGCACTGTAACACTGTAATTACTTCTCACTTGTAGAACTTGCTTCTTGATCAGTAAAGTATATCATTAAATCCATGTACACATTTTCCAGAATAACTTTGGCTTCATTTTTCTTTGAAACAAGTTCCATTTTCTTGCACAAAATGTACAATAAAAAACGCAATTATTATTAAACAAATAAAATCAGTGACAGCAGCATATTGCTTTAAGTAGATCAACTCTCTTTAGAAAAATAATCTTTAGAAAAGTTTGTCATTGTGTTAAACAATTGAATGTGAGAGACTGTAATAAAAATATGAAAGCTCCTATATGTAAAAAAATCCTGCAATGCTTAAGTTTTTTCAAAACCTGTTAAGCAGTCAAATAGTCCCCTCAGCACTTCTCAAGAAAACAAATATTACATATTGCAAGTTCAATTTCTATAATAAGAGTGAAAATAAAAATGAGAAAAGCATATTGACATCTTTGCAATGAATGAGATCCTGTTCTCTTTCTTTTTCCTGGCAATTCGAGAAATTGCAATATTTAACTTAGAGGCTTGTGAGAAAATTGTTTCTTGCAAGTTCAAAGAATTAACAAGATTCCAGCTGTTTCAGTTTCAATGGTGTTTCTTTAGATCTACACATCTAAGAGAATAGACCAAGGAAAATTCTTGTCTTTCCTTTTATATATTAAATTTTTAGCTCAAGGTATGGGCTTAGCTACTTTCCAATATAAGAAAAAAAAAGAGAGAAATAAAATTTTTAAAATATCAATCAATTCATTAAAATAACAAATTTTACTGGTAACACTAATAATCACACCTTATTTGATTCACCCATGTCTAATTCAAGCTGAGGGGAATGTGATACATCTCAACAGCCTCATTTGGCACCACTGATGTTGTCAAGGTTGACACCACCAGAATGTTTTCCTTCCCTAATGGAAATCAATGTTTATTTTCCTTTTCCAGTGGCATTTAGTGCTGATGAATGGAGCCTACATACCATTCTGGAGATGAAAGGTTTGATTTAAAGCCTGTCTGGGGTCTTTTTATCAGGCTTGGTGTTCTTTGCTTGGATAAGGCCCCAGGTCTTTGGTTACCTCTGGTCAAAGAGAAAATGACAGGGAGATTTCCCTAGAGTGGGGAAGATGTGTTCTGCCTTTGGGCTGAGCTTGACAATTGATACGCTCTTTTCAGGGGCAAAGCACAAATGCACAGGGCATTTAATACTCCTTGGAAGCCCCCAGTTCTAAGCTGAACAATTCAAAAAAGTTGCCCATATCTCCCTTATTATGAAAAAAGCTTTTCCCAAAAGAAAGCAAGATGTACTAATTGGTTATCTTGAAATGGTCTTAAATAAAAACAGGAAAATTAAGTCTACCCTTATGTATGTTTTTGACCCTTTTGTTGGTGCAACTCCCAGTGTATTCCACATGAACATTTCTCATTACCCACAAAAAAAATGTTTCATGTCAAGTTTTGCTACATCTCTCACTACTGGCCAGTAGTAAAAAAAAAAAAAAAAAAAAAAAAATTCTTGGTATCTTTTGTATCTCCAAGAAAACTCATTTCAGACATTGAAAATACCTGTATCTGTACCAAACTAGTCATATAAACCTTTTCTGACCCAAAAAATCGTAAAAGTTTCGTATCCACTGGATAAAAGCACAGTTAAAGAAATTAAATAGTTTCAAGCAATCAACAGAGAAATTTGCAACATGGTCTATAGGGACCAATATTCTCTATATTGAAGGTTTACACCTAAATTTCTAAATGGGTAAGATGCGGGGCAGGAAGGGACCCAGGGCTGTGTTAATTTGTCCACAAATCTGTTCCACTGTCCAAGAGACACTAAAATCAGAGTGGTTGATCCAGCAGGCACTTCATGACTGGGAGTGCAGTGCAGCATTAGGAGTCTTTCAACACCGTGGGTTTTTTCCCACCACACTTGTTTGATGTAATGTATGAGGGAGAAAAAGCATCTTGTAGTGACAGCATTGGGTGATCTTTTAGCCTGAAATATCATAAAATATGGTGGCAGTTGGACATGCCGCAGACAAAGCACCACCTGAGCCATAACAGGTATAGCTAGAACTTTTTTAAACAATCTCACTCAGTTTTCTTTTGGACTGATGAGCTTTCTGCTACATATCAACCTAAAAGGATAAAATATTACTACTGAAAATAGAATCAGTAATAGCATATGCCATGCACAAGAGAAATTTCAGCATTTGCACATATATAACCAGGAATAAGAAAAACAAAATATGTGTATATATCAGCTAGAAATTTCCACAATTTTATTTTATATCTAAAATAGGACTGAAATTATCATCTGCACATAGCAACACATGAATAAAACAAAATTCAAGATATTAGCAGCTACATTATCACCAAAAAAGTAATGTTAATTCTTTTTACGGTGTTTGAATAGGACTTTGAACAACCTGGTCAGGTGGAAGATGCTCCTGTCCATGGCAAGGGGGCCAGAACTAAATTATGTTTTTGGTCCCTTTCAACACCAAATTTTCTGTGAGTTTGTGATTCTGCAATAGTTTTACACAACACATTTGTTGTGATTATCTTCCATTGATAAGAATATGCTTATTTTATTATTTCAATTTACATTTTCTTAAAATTAAACCCTGGACAACTTTTGACCAGCATCATAATTACCAGTTATGTTCAACCAAAAATTTTTCCGAGTGTAGATCATTCTGAATACCTCATCATTTCTTGATGTACAGGCAATGTAGTCACCCCATGGAATATTGAACCACATGCCATGGCCCCTACTGAGAAAAGAGCTAAAAGGAGAATAGAAAAAGTGACAATGAAATATGGATTCCTTCTTGTGGGAATGTATGGTTTAGGAATAGTCTCCCCAGTATAACTCCCACTAAAAAGAAAATCACAAGCCACTCCCCTACCTCCTCTGGTGAGAGAAAAAAGTCAGAGGTCACAGGTTAAGATAATTTACTGTAAACAGCAATAAAATAAGAAAATTAAGAGTAACAGCAACAATGCCAGTAATAAAAATGTACAAAGATAGGGTGATATACATGGAAAATGCTCACCAGACCAGGACAATGAAAAAGCAATGGCAGACAGACCCTCAGCCCACTGCACTTTCCCAGAACTGGAAAAGAATGCCTTTTCTTCCAGAAGGTGAAAGAGAGAGAGTCTGGCAATGAGGTAAGAGTGAGGTCTTGGCCACAACAATGGGGTTCCAGGTTATGCCCCTTCATGGTTATCCCAAAAAATTAACCCTGTTCTTGGCCAATTTATTTTTGTGGGCATGCCACACATACAGACAACAGACGACAGCTTTAGAGGTTCAACTAATTTTTCAGCTGTGGAAGGAAATTAAGGCAATGGAGGAAGAGCTACATCAGACTGCTGGGGCATTCAGTGAAGTTTGATGAGCAGAGCCTACAAAACCCTCAGCCTTAGTTTCAAGCTTATTGCTATTCATTCAGTAGGGGCACTACTTGCAGCAGTCACAGCCCTGTGAACAATGTGGTACATTAGAGCTAAATTATGCACCAGCACCCTGATCTATTGCTAAGAACGGCACTAAATTAAGTAGAAATTCTAAATTGGGGAGAAAATCGGAAATTAAAAGGCAAGGCTAATTTATTAGGAAATAATTTGCTAACCACCAGTATTATGGAAATAGTTCTAAAAATAAAGCCCCAGTGGAACAATATATAACTAATGTACAGGATTTTTTGAAATGCTAGGACTCTTGGAAAGTTTAAGGACTCCCTAGGGCAGATGCTCTTCCCCATCCCAAAATACTGGATAATTAATTTAAACTTTTACAACTTAGATTTTGAAAGAGCTGAATGTTAAGGTCTTTGTAAACTAATGTAAAATCATACTAAATCCTGGAATATGGAGGAAATTCCACAGTAGTTGAAGTTCGCTAATTTTCTTCCAATATTTTAAAAGGCTACCATAGTGACTCAAGTAATTATAATCCTGTCATCATAGCATCATTTATAGGCAGAAGGATGGAACAATTGGTATGAAGCTCAATTAATTTTAAAATAAAGTAGGATAATAATTTAATTTGTATCAATCAGATCTTGTCAAAATAACATAATATGGGGGGTTTTTTTAGATTTATAACGAGGCTGATAAAAACACTAGTTTTAATTTAATATGCTGCAGCAACTGTGTAATTTTACTTGGTACCCAAAATTAATATAATATAAAACTAATCAAGCATAGATTAAATAGCAAATGACATCCAATCAGGCCAGCACATCTCTAAAAATAAACATAAAGGATTAAAAGTTTGTAACTTTCAAGGAAAGATTGATTCTTAATTATAACTTTTTTTTTTAAAACCATCTTAGGAGAAACTATAAACTTGTTTGAGGTCAAGCTGGTAAACAATAACATTTATGATTGTAAATAATAAAGCCTGGCCACTGGTATTGAACAGAAATTTCCTAATAAATTTCTTACTAAGAATATGTATCAATATAAGGAAATTCAGGGTCATATAATTAGGAATAAGGTTGTCAACTGTAATGAAAATTTCTGAGAAATTATAATGCTTCTTATTAACAGACAAAAAGGTCTCCAAAGAGTAAAGTCTAACAGACTAATTCAGTACCTGAATACATAAGCAGAATCTAAGTTATACAGCTTCCATTTCTGACATCATGTCTTGTCTTTTGGCTACCTTCAGAAGTGATATTGATAAACTGGGGTTTTAGAGAAAAATCACACAAAAGCAAGAATAATTGGAAATGAGCCATGATAATTTCATTTTTCAAATACAAATTTAACAGCTGTTTTACTATTGTCTCTCTCTATATATATAGATGGAGACCAGGAAATGAGTCTACTTTTTTTCCTGCTTACCATACCTGCTATATAAACATCTCATGTCCAAAATTTGAAACAAGAGAAATTCAGATTGGTAACAAGAGACTTTTTTCTAAAATAGTAAGAACTTTGTGAGTGTTGGAAGCATGGCATGAAAAGAGGAATATTTTAATGAATTATTATTTTTGTATTCAGACTTTTTTTTCATAAAATAATGAAACATTTCAGAGATATTAATTCAAGGCACTTCAGTGATCTGGATGATATTAATGATATCATGCTCAAGGAACTTAATGGTTCACCATGAAATTCTATTAAATTAAGTCTTCTTAAAAAAACAGGAAGATGGCTTCATATTGATCTTTCATTGTCTTACACTTTCAATAAAGCTTATATTTTTTAGTGGGCTTCTTATGCATAACAAGTTTTAACATATGAAAACACTTCACTAGACCTAAGTTTCTTTCTTACAGAAACAGCATTTTCTAAGAGCAAGCCCATTTTTCTAGAGAAAAATGGGGATATTATTTAACCATCTGGAAAAAGCACATTGCACTCCTATGATCCACACAGCATTTCTTTTGTTTTCCATGGCCAATTCTGGGGCTATTTAGCTCTCAATTTTGCAATGGGAATTCTTAATAAACTCTCCATTAGCAAGGAGCGGTTATACTTTTCCAGTCCAGCTATTCTAATTTAGCTCTTTCCTTTTTTTTCTTGAGAGTTTCTCTTGTATTTAGAGTAGTTCAAAACACAGTGAAGACAACAAGCTCTCAGAAATGGAAAGCTGCAATCCACAGAAAACAGGATTATAGCTATTAGATTGTCACATCAATCATGTTTGCTAGTCTAGATAAAGGTGGTCAATAACAAGCTAAATGCATGCTCCATAACACAATTCATGAAAATTATAGCATATTACATGGCATAATCTTGCATAACAAAGGCTAGAAACAAAACCATGGAAAGACCATCCAGCCAGTCAACACATACAGGTGGCTGGATAGTCAAAGTAGAGTAACTGAATATGGTCACAAATTAGAGGATCTCTCCAGTTATTGCACCACCTGATGTCTCTGCTTGTTCACTCTCTTTAGAGAAAAAGTCTGTGAGGATCTTTGGGACAGACATTTAGGCCCAAAGACTCTTGCACTGAGTGGGGATTGTGTTACTTTCAGAAGAGAAGATGTGGTGGAGCAGCAGATTGCAGAATAGGATGCTCCCAGGAGTGAGTTAACATATAAAGGATCTGCATATAAGTGAAAACCATCTTTCTTTTACAAGGTATATCACTGAGGTAAAAATATGGCTGTATTGGCAGGTAGGCAGTATTAAAAAAAAAAAAGTTTGGGTACTCTTCCAGGCCATAAAAATTATATATGGGGCAGAAGAAGGGTGTTGATGGGGTTGAGGAAAAATGAAGTGCATGAAAAAACATTCTGAGGAAATGTGTCACACAGGTCATCTACAAAAATCTGCAGAGAAGTCCTGAATAGTTTAAGGGTAGAGTTTCTAAAGCAGAGGCATTCTTGAACATATTTGTAGAGCTGCTCACTTTTTGTAGAGATAAAAACACCAGGTAGACCAAGGTGACATGTGTAAACTGTGTGTTGGTTTCTTTTATTTCCATTTTATCTGTATTTTCATTTGACTGGAGTAGCTCATTCCCCTACAGTGAAAAATTAACCATACTGTCATGTTTATGCTACCCATAAAGTCAGGTTGAGACAAAAAGTGACCCCTTTGAAGATGACCTTTCTTGGGCTAATAGGTCAAAAAAGAAAGTTGCATACACTAGAAATAGAATAATTAGAAAGATTTGTCATTTTGATATATTTCTTAGAAAATAAGTATCACAAAGGTATAGAGAAAAATTGCTAGCAGGACAGCAAATTATTTATTCATACTTATTTGTGTTGGAAACAGGAAAGTGGTTTCTCAGCTTGCTAAATATGGTTTTTGCAATCACAGAGGGAAATACAACTTCAATTTTTCGGGTTTGTATTTTAACATGTGTCAGGGTTTGACCCTGACTAAACGCCAGGCACTTTGACTCTCTCTTGCTACAGAAAAAAACTGTAAAAATACACACTAATCTCATGAGTCAAATGAGATAGGACACTGGTTGGTTGGAGGATGCACAGAAAAAGAAAAAGGGCAAGCAGGCTTCACTTAAAGTTGCAAAAAGTGATTTAATTACCTAACAGAGTTGGAGGATAAAATGCAAGGCAAAAATAAACTTTTCATACATTATTTTGTTCACTCCCCACCCCCGCCTCTTACAAACCTATTGTATTCCCCCCCTTTCCTCTTTTATAATCAACAAGCTCAGATAGGGAGGCAGGGTGTGGGGTATTTTCTCAGTCCACAGAGCAGGTTCTTAAATCTATTCATCACCCCAATTCTTCAAATACTCTTTATCTCTACTTATCTCTTTTCTGTTCAGGCAGTTTCTCTGCTCTCACCCCCCATCCTCTTAAGAAGCAGTCTCTCCGCTCACCTCCCTTCTCTCTTTCCAAACCAACAACATGGGCAGGGGGCAGGGTGAGGGGTTTGTTCTCTGGTCAGCCCAATCAGAGAGAGGGGTTCTCTGCTTAGCTGTGGGGTCCTTCTCATGAGAGACAGTCTTCTGGGAACTTCTTTGGCGTGGGTCCAATCTCACGAGCAACATCCCACCCGAATTCTGCTGCTTTGTGAGTCTTTTTGTCCATAGGGTGCTGTGCAGACTCTCCCAAGCCGAGGCCAGGCTGCTTCCATCCCAGGAGCAAGGAAAAAGCCTTTCTCTCCCTTGCAAGGCCTTTGCAGTTTTAACTCTTAGATGAGACTCCTACTGGTTCACAGTCTTTTCCAGGCATCTACCTGCTCCTCTGGCATGGGCTGTGGGTTGATTTCTGCATCCTTATGGACTCCATGGGCTGCAGGGGGACCTCCTGCTCCCCCCCATGGCCTTCACCACAGCTAGCAGAGAGTTTTCAGCTCCGGCGTCTGGAGCACCTCCTCCCCCACCTTCTTCGCTGACCTTGATGTCTCCATGCTGTTTTCCCTCTACATATTTTCACCTCCTCCTCCTGCTCCTCCAACTACAAAGACGTGAAAGAAGTGCGTGCCTGTTTTGTTTTGATTTCTTCTTAAATATGTTTTCACAGAGGTGTAACCAGCACCTCCAATTAGCTCAAACTTGGCCGGCAGCATGTCCATCACCTTCAGAGCCATCAGAGATTGGCTCTGCTGGACTTGATGTAAAACTTCCAGAACTTTCACTCAGGACACACAGAAGCCATCTTTGTGCCACTCCCCACCCCTCAGACACCTCCCCAGGCCTACCACAACAGCTTCTGAGGGGTCCAAATTTCTCCTAGATATTAAAAAATACTTTACTGATGTTTTGGGCCAATCAAAAGCACCACAACATGTTACAAGAGTGGAAATGAAGCTTAGGTTGGCAGCTCTGCAAGTTAGATTAAAAGTGATATGCTGGAGGATATTTTATTTTCTGGGGAATAAATCCATATTTGTTCATAGATCTGCAAATACAAATTGTTCTTCAAGAACAGATCTCTTCCTTTTTAAAGAAAGAACAGGTCTACAAAAATACCCTAAGCATTAGCAAAGCACTTTAAACTCCAGTGTCTAAGTCATCTAAGAAGTTATCAGAATGCCTTTAGCATTTTCTAGTAGTGAATGTGAGAGCTCATTTGAGAAGTGATTCAGCTTTGAGCAAGGGGACAAGCTCAGCCACAAGATGTGAAATCAATTTGTAATAAATTTCCTAGAGAAATGGGCAATTTACTAAAGGGCACAAAACACCAACTTGTTAAGAAAAGCATTTTAAAAATCCAAGGAGGGATAAATCCTGCCCATTCTGTGGGAAATCATATGTAGTACAAGGACGCCAGGAAAAAGGACAAGAGAAGGTAACCAATGCGTTGAAGTAGTTTGGCTGTTCTGACTATAAGGAAAGAGGATGTAAAGCTAGAAAAAATGGACAAGATTATGCATTTTCCAAGGTGTCTGGCATGGTCATAGTACATCTTTTTTTCTCTATGAGGGCTAGTTGCCAGTCTGGTTTACAGGTAGTCAATTAAATTACAGACCAGGCTGTATTTAACAACGCTGTTACTGTTCACATGCCCCTTCCCTGTGTTTCTCCATGATGCAGAGACCACATAATCCATGACTTGCAGTAGTGGAGTTGTTAATTGTCTAAATACCTTACTTTACTGTGTAAGATGTCCCCTTCTATATCTTAATGAGAAGACCTTAAAGCATGGGACTTGGTAACTGACTTAACAGGGTTTGATTTATGGTCACCTGTCAGAAATGCATGAAAAATGTTTTTAAGGGAGTATGAAGCAATGTTGCTACTGAAATAAAAGGATTGCATAATATTTGTTTGTAAGCCTTTTTAAAAATCCACATTAAATTGAACTTTCAAAAGGAATCAAAAGGACAGTTGAGATAAAAGTCAGTTCCAATATTTTCAGCTGGTCTGCTTAATATCTTAGTAATCTTGAATATGAAGTTTCTCATTTAAGTACTATACAGTCTGAAGTATTTATTCGAAGCAAGAGTGCCTCTCAACAGGACTTCATAAAATTAACTATATATCCCAATATAAATATAAAATTGTTCAGTCAATTTTCTGTGTAACAGTATTCTATATTTCCTCTACTAGCAGATTGACATGTTCTTGCTGCATCATTCATAAGAGTTTTGGTTTACATCTTGATTACCATTACACTTACTTTTCCTTTAAATTTAGGCTATATTTATTTCTAGGATGAGCATTTTTTAAATTCTAATTTATGTGTTTGCTGCATTTTGAGGCTGAATGCAATAGGCCATCCACTTGTACATCTCTTACCTCTCTTTCTACAAAATTTTATTTCAGAGAAAAAACATAGAACATTATATTTCTTTATGATTTGCTTCAAGAATTCTAATTGAAATTCAAGAAAGTCTTCAATATTCTCCCTGAATAATGAAGAGTATTACTCTTTAATCATTACTTGATGGATTACAATCAGCCTGTCTAGACAAAGTTCATCTCCTAGTAAACTAGTAAGCAACAATTATTCAGCTTGTCCATTTTCAATATTTATTTATTGATTTATTTAACAAGGAATGCTTTGAGAACTCAAAAGCTCAAAAGACAGCATTCCCAGATGACAAACATCAATAATGTTGCACACTAAATTGCTTGGAGGTATCAGGGAGATGAAAGAATGTAAGCAATTAGGTAATTAATAAGAATTTTTACTGGTTTGATTGCATTTGATTCTCTTATCCCTTGTAGACAAGATTTAAAGAATTCCCTTTACATGCGGAGAATAGACATATTTTCATATTTCTTGTACTCATGTGTTAAATTCATTATTACTGATGTCCTTACACTTTTTTTGTAGAGGCATAGGGCGAGACCTAGCATAAATTCTAGTTATATTTTATTGATTCCTCTCCACACAACAGCTTTGCACAGAGAAATAAAATGAGTCCAATCTAATGTAATGTGATAGAAAGTTTATTTCTAAAGTCAAATGGCTTCTTTTACTGGTTATGACAAGGAATCAGAAAAAAACTTCTAGCAGTTACTCATACCCTGAGATTTTACTGCCTTATGTTATAAATCTTGGATCATTTACTTCTTATTGAACTTCATTAACATCAGTGTTGATAAAAAAATTCAAAATATATTTGTAGATGTCTACAGCTAGAACTTAGAACTTTGCACTTGATTTTTTTTTTTTTTTAATCTGTGGGCTTTTAAAAAAAATTTTCATGTGTTTTATTTTGGAGGGAATATGGAAAATGTTGGGGAAATGAGTAGACATAAATTCAAAAAAATAAAGTCAAAGAGGAAGATCATATTTTGAGTGTCTAAGTCTGAAGTTTGGTCTAAGAGTACTTGACAAGTTCTGTCTCCTGAGAAATGTCCTTCTACCTATTTCAACATAGATATTATAAAGAGAGCACTGTGAGGAACAGCAGGAAGTATGCCCTTGCTATAGCGCTAGGACATACATAAAACTGATATAATCATCAATTTACTGATAACCCACTCTTCCTCATTCATCTAATTAATAAGCCTCTCTATATCCATGCTCTGCTGGTTTACTGTTTCACAGCTATCATGTATTGACCCTACATTAATCTATATTTTGAAATATAGTATGTGAATAGCTTACATATATCACAGAACAACTGAGGTTTGAGGTTTTCTGGTCCAATCCTCAGTGCCCCAGGATGGTCAGAAGGTTGTACAGGAATATGTTCTGTAACTTTAAACCTAAGTTTTGAGTATCAACATTATTGGAAGATCCATGATCTCCTTGGAGAACCTGCTCCAGCATTTGATCACACTCACAGTAAATAAGCTGTTTCTTGTGTTCCAATGACATTTCCTGTTTGGTTTTTGTTTCTGTTGATATTTGTGCCCGATGCCCATCCCTGTCAGTGGGCACTACCAAGAAATGTCTGGCTCCCTCTTCTTCATTACCTTTTATCAGTGATTTAGGTACTTTTCCCTAACCCTCCAGGCTGAACAATCCCAGCTGTCTCAGCCTCTCTTAACATGAATGATGCCCCAGTACTTCAAAAGGAGATGAGGGAGAAAGATGACATCTCAATATTAGCAGTAGAAGAGCTGGATGTCATATTCGTTTATTTCTTTTAAAAGATTGATTGAAAAGTATTTTTCTTTCCAATACTATGGATTGGAGAAGCCAAATTAAGTTCAAATTTGCTGTTTATGCCTGTTGCTCTACTTACTGTATTCTAAGCAACATTTTTCCACTGCCCATGTTCACGTTCCTAGTAAGTGATTAAATGTTTTCAACGAACTATAAAGAGTGTATTTGTGGGTGCATTTTTTTTAGTAGATCTGAACCACTTTAGCTGCATTTTTGGCAAACTTCATTCACTTCATCTTCTTGGCATTTCATTATATTTTGTGTGATCACAAAATCAACTCTCCAGCAACAAAGCAAAACACGACTCTTTGAAATAAATGTTGTCATTAACAAGCCATGCCAGGCACAGTGACAGATTTGCAGCTGTAATGAATAACATTTCCCGCAAAGTTCTCCTGTCTGACAGAAAAGCTGTGACATTACTGCAGGCAACAGCGTTGGAAACTAAAAGATTAATTGATGCAAGTAGATAATTGAAACCTCAGCACTGTCACATGAATGCCAACCGAACAACCAAGTTACCACTCTACAATAACATTTATCGTGCAACAGTCTCTCCATCAGTAACACACACACACAAACAGAGAAAACATGGAATATTTCTTCAAAAACATGTGCTTCTAACTGCCATATTATCCTAACTATCTAATGAATTAAGTCTTGATATCTGAACTAAAAATCAATTCAGTTACTCCTGGTATCTTAAATCCCCAAATTCAGTTCAGAGCTGCTGTCAAAAGCCAAGAATACTTAGTAGGAATGAGGTGAGTAGCACTGTATTTTTGGCATGGTAAGTGATAACATCATTGTCATGTCCGAGTTCCTGAAGTTAGGTGCAATTATCCATATTTATTCCTGCCTAGATAAGTCAGAGGTTATGGTATTCAAGAAGTTATGACTAATTAGCTCTTTTATAAAAATGTTTAATGCAAGGCATCTAAATGACTGGATGATGGTTTTATTAATTGTTTGAATGGATTTCAGAATGCCTTCGAATTTAGTATCATAACCACAATTAATTTAGATTCCCAAATCATATTTGTAGATGTCTGTAAGGATACATAGGATATTTTGTTGCTATTTTTTTCATAATCCTATTAAAATTTACCACAGACATTGCTCATTTAAGGCAATATTTCCTCTTTCACAGCTACTATTAAAGAATGTTTTTATTATATGGTTTTCTCTCAAGAAAACTTACAAACCAAGTAACATCTAACATATCATTTGAATAATAGGTGTACAATGGATCCATGTGAAGCCATTGGATTTAGTAGAATCACACTGATTTGCAAAATTAAACAAGTCTACCTAATCTTAACGAGTGACTGATGAAAAATACAAGGATGTTTACAAAAAGACCACTGAGTATGTGGCATTAGCAAAGTATCACATAGTTACAGAGCTAATGAGAAGGATCACTGATAGAAATAGTGGATAAAGAGGACAGAAATCATACCTATAAATCAGAAATAAATTAAAATGTATTTAATTTTTTTTGTGATGCTTTCATGGCAAATATTTTAATTAATGGTAAGGAAAAAAAAATGTCAACCTGTTAGTGTTTTATACCAGAAAAGAGATTTAATTCCCCTGAAAAAATGTGGCATGAAATAATACTCCAGATAAGTTGTATAGCTTTTACCCTGTTACTAATGTTAAATGTAATATATTTTACCATTAGGCATGATTCTATAATTTATTTACCAGTATTCAACATAAAGGTCTGAGAGGGACAGTCCCTGGGATGGGTTAAATTGCCAGCCTTTGCTGAGAATCTAGCCTGTCTCTTTCTGTTTTTGTCTTTTACTGATTGTCTCTCTAGACATATCTTTCCTCAAGTTCCCCTAGGGCTTCTTTCAATCTCCTTAAGATTTTTTCTTTCTCTTCCCTCCATGAGCTTTGTTTCCAGTGTTCCAACAATCTGTTGACTGATTCCTGCAGTTCTTAAGCATTCATCATGTTCTAAGAAGCAGCTTTGGTTGACTTCACCAAGGGCAGCACAATTTCGCCTGTGGTTATTCACTTTTCCTTACGTCTCTTTTCCATTTCATTTCATTGACTGGAAATTTGATTCAATTTTTTCTGCTCTGGCCTGGCTTCCTTCATTCCTACAATTCTTTGCTGTTGCCTTGATCCTTTGTTTTTTTTCTGTCTCTCTTCTTTCCTACTGACAGAGTAACAGAAGAGTAATGAAATAGAAAGCAGTCTTTTGTTTGGGTAGGACCTCTAAAATACTGAGACAAAACACTGTCTGGGCTCAGGGAAGAATTAAGAGTCATAGAGAAATTTCTTTCAATGAAATTTCTTGCTTCCTAACTTTAAAAGTAGATAAGTCATTAAAATTCTCAATAAAATGTTCAGTATCCTTGGTTTTTTTAAGGATTTTTAAATTTTTATGCTACTTTTGGCTCGCTATCTTTTATTACAAACAGGGAGGTGCATCTCTATTCCCTTTGACAGTTTAGATTTCATTTCATTCAGTATATTTTTGTTCATGTTCAGCTTAAAAACCTCTCTAAATTTAATACAGATTTTATTACAGATTTTAATACTAGGAAACAATATTTAAAGATGTTAACTGATTTAAAAACAAACAAACAAAATTCCTTTTCTGATCAAATATTCATTTAGATATTTTATAATCTGATCAATTGTTCTGAAGTTCTTATATGGCAGAAAACTCTCTGAAATTTGTTTTATGAACAATCTATTTGAATTAATTCAGATTAGACCTTATAGGAGAATCAAGGTGCTGTTGCAGGGGTCGGTCTCAGCTGGCTTTGATGCTTCACTGGACACAGCTCCCAGCTCCCTGTCTGGTCCTATTCCACAGTGGGAAATCTGCAGGTGGAGCCGAAGTCATCCTCCTGGGGCCACCAGCTCCCAGCCTTGACCATCCTGGGAATCTCCATTTTCCAACCCAATAAGCACAGACTATCTGCTTCTCCCTCACCGTGGCTGGGGGTTCAGACTCTCGGCGCTGCAGGGTCTCAGAGGAGATCCGTCTGCTCTTTCTCCTTGTCTCTGATGCTGCACAGAGTGCTGACCTCCTCCCACAGATTCTTTACCTGGCGGCAGAGATCCCTTGCCAGCAGCACTCAGTCACGCAAACCTGCTGGGAAGGTAAATTAGATAGCAGCAGCTGAGGCAAACCAGGAAATGCTAGGTCTTTTTCTCAGGAGAGGGTAAAAAACTTGCCTTGAACGTTCTTCTCTACAAAGACTCATTAACTGGACTCACAGGATGCACAGGAATATCCTGTCTCTGTGAGTGTACTTTAATTTCTTCATTTCTATGCAAAAAAGTCTTCAAATGGCAACAATACATGCAACTAAAAGCATGATTAGTAGTTCATATTTTTAAATAGGAGACTGGAAGTGCAAAAATAGAATTCTACACAATTGCAATGAGATAATATGCACACTGTATTTATAAATAACAAATTGAACATATGGTGGAATAGTCATTATAAAAGCCCAATTCATGATGATTTCTTCTAAAAGAGGCAAACTATGAAAAGGTGAGAGTAGGAATCTCTTCTTTTTGCCTTCCTGCAAAGAGGCTGTTTTGACGTCAGTCTTTGTATTCTCCTTTCATGTCAAGTGACTAGCCAAATCTTTCACCATCTGCTCATGGCCAGCCCTCAAACTGGCAAAAAGCAGACAGCTTTCCTGGAACTAAACCATAAAATGCCAAATTCCATATGAGACATAAAGCACCTCTAAAAAAATACAATGTTATATACCAAACAAAGTAATGCAATAAACAGATAAATAGATAAATAAATAAACTACTCTGTGAGAAATTAACTCTTAATGCCATTAAAGTAATGAGGCATAAGGTCAAAGGAAAGGAAACGAGATTTTAAATTAGTATTTTCACTGTGGTGATGGAACCACTGCTGAGACCCCTAATCCATTCATGCTGACATACCCATTATCTGCAATTATTCTTTATTCAAGTGTAAACCACCATTATGCATGGAGCTGTTGCTACTGCAATAAAATTTTTTTAAAAGCCCTGTACTGTAAGTAGCAGCTGACTTCACCAAGCTGCAGGGGCCTAATGTGAAAAAATATCCTTCCATTTTCAGTCATGACTTAGGTCTTATTGCATCCTTTGGAGTAAATGCAAAGAAAATATTTAAAGTCTCTGCTTGAATCCCAGACTTGCATCAGAGCTTAGGGTCAAAGTTTATTTACCTGTATCATCTATAGCTGTATTCATGTATGTATTTGTGTGTCTTCTGAAATGTGTGGCCTCAAGTGAAGCTCATTTTGGAAAAGCAGCAAACAAAGACGCATGTTTTGTTCTGTAGTCTGCACAATGCTTTTGAGAGTTTTCTTTTGAGAAGAGCTTGTCCTGTTGGCTTCCATCTCCCTCAAACAATTTCAGGTTTTTCCACAGAATGAACATAACAATTCTTCAAATTTTCAGTTATCTTATTCATTTCCAGTCTTGACCCTAAAAAGATTATTTAAAAATAGAGTGAAATCAGGAGGAATACTTTACAAACCTAGGAGAGACTGAAGAAATTTCAGTCTCAGAAGAACCTGTAAGGACCCAGAGTGGATATTGCTGCTCAAGAATGAAAACCTGGAGCAAGCACAGGAATTTCTCTAGAAACTCATTCTAGTAATGATCATATGACTTTTTTATGACTTTTTTCCAGAAAACTAACTTTAAAAAAAGTATTTAAAAGAAGCCTGTGTTATATCATTGTACACATCAAGATGTGTTCTAACTTCTGGTCACACCAGAAAAAATTGTTTAACTAAATTGGAAAAACGAATAAACTTATATTAGCTTATATTCTCATTTCTGACTTTACTCCTGTGAAACAAACAACAATAAGAAAATAAACCATAGAGAGAATCTAGAACCTGGGCTAACTATAGACATAATTATCGATAATTAATAAAAGACATATGTTCTTGAAGGTGCAAAGTAGCCATAGAGAGAGAAATGTTAACGTCAGAATAAACTCTCATCCATATATTATACAGCTTTTATTCTCATGATGAATACTCCGCCCTGTATTAAGTATTTCGCAAATCTGTCACAGCAATATTATAGCATTTCTAAATCTGAGCCCAAATCCTCTAATAAGCTATTAGATATAAACTTCCTTCCTGATACCAGGGAGGCCCTGTCTGAGCAGGACTAGCTCATATCATGGGCATTGTGCAAAGTCATACTGCATCAAAATTAATATATGGGGAAAAAGATTATATGCAACTCTGGAAAAGTAATAAACTGAAGAAATAACACCCCCTTTTCAAACTTCCAGCTTTATGATACGAAGTTCTTAACTTTACAATCTGAAGACATAGCCTTTGTCTGATTTTCATTTCATTGAGTCTGCTTGAAGGATAAGGATGCAAAGAGCAAGACCATCTCCTAATCCTCTTTCCTTTAGCCCAGTGGTAGAACCCACAGCAAAGACCTGTTTCAGTCACAGAAAGGCACCAAGGTACCTCTGTGAGGAAGATGGCAGTCACACATGTGCATACAGGGCTTGTGCTTGGGTAGATATGGTGGTAAAATGATGTGGGCTTCATGCAAATGGTGCCTCTAAAGTTCTTGTCTTACACATGTTGAGAAGTCTTGTCTGTGCAGCTTAGTCATATGCAGGCACATTTTCACCTACTCAGCAGAAACCTCATCCAACAGTGCAAGACATTCAGTTTTCTCCGCCACATCCAAATACAGGGGAGTCACTAAAGTTTTCAATGAAATAAGAATAATTTAACAAGAAAAGCAACACAGTCTTTTTTAATTATATACTTTCAAAAAAAAAAAACAAAAAAAACAAAAACAATGAGTTTCTGTAGAACTGCTTCTAAAATGCTCTGTTCTGAACTGATGATAATCATGGAAGAATTCAACCAGGAGTTAAATCTAAGTTTGTCAGAGTTAAAGTACAGTAAATGTATGAGTTTGCACCATAAAACATCAGACAGACTGAACAGGCTGAATCTGCATTTCGTCTGCCAAAAACATACTGTCAAGGTAAGAGACCAGAAGCAAAAAACAAGGGGAATTAGGTATCTTCCTATTTTTATGCTTCTCAGACCTTCTTTTCTTTAATATATGTGCCTGAGCATGACAGAGGCATCTGGATTTTAATGTACATCTTAAAATTATTAATGTCACCTAGTTAAACATCTTCATCATACAAGGGTAATGGACAGTGGAAATAGGCAGACTATTGTTATGGCATTCAGTATGATTGCTTTAAAATATCTACAAACACTATGGTAAGCATGATTTCTATTTAACTGGTGTAGGTCTGAATCTATTGCACCCATCTCCCAAGCACCTTTGCTGCTGAGCAAATTGCTTGTACACTCTTCTCACTGGAAGAAAAAATATTGATCTAGTAGTCACATTGACATGAAGTACCTTTTTAAAGGGAAATAGCCTGTACAGGAAGTGCAGTTTGAATTGTTCTGTTTCATTTTTCTTAGTTTTTCAGGTGGTAAAAGTATTTCTGGGTGTGTTAAATGTAAACCGTTCAATAAAGGAATATGAAATTCAATTTCTTTTGGGAATAATATGATATGATTTCACAATTCTTTAAGCAATGTGTAAAAGGTCAAACAAGTTTGAAAATCATAAAGGTAAAATATCAGAAATAGAAATAATGGCCAAATGGGAAAATGGTGAAAAGAGATAAAAGATGAATAATTTATACAATAGATGTGATATCTGGCAGATTAAATAAGAAATTTGTATATGCAGGTCTGTGAAAATCCAGAATAATCATTCTGTGAACTTAAAAAATTCTTAGTACTTTGGTACTCTGTGCCTTGCATCTGTCCCTTTCTACACTGAATTGCTCAGTACAGAAATATACTTTTATACTGAGGAGTTATACTGTGGAAATACACTATAACATTTCAGAATATTAATTTCTTACAGAATTTTTTCTGGTAGAAGTGCTGCACCCTGTCACTTGTGTTACCTATGGCTGAGTTTTGGATCCTACAAGATGTGGCTTCACCCAAGAAGTGCTAGTGATGGTGGCTGGGAGACATTCCAATGAGAGCCTGATGAAGTCATCACAGTAGTGTTTGCAACACATAAAATGCAGAATAAACAGAGCAAAACTAAAGCAGTGACAAGTTTGATGACAAATAATTATGTGGCTTTCATATTTATTTTTCTTAGAGTCTTTTCTCTCTCCCATCATCTCTTTCATTCACTGTCACCACTTTGCTATTTCCCTATCAATCAAAACCTCTGTATTAGTTTAGTGTTTTTCTTTTTTTTCCTCATAGTTTGGTTTGATCTTCCATCCTAAAAAGTAGCCATGTCAACCCATGTCAGCTGCTGTTAGAATTGTCTCAAATATATAGTATGAAACAGGAAAAACACAAATGCATATTCCAATGACTTAATAATTTAGAGATTTTATTCTCATGGTGTAAACTGGGAATATTAAGTTCTTAGGGAGCTGATATAGTAATTTATTACTTGCACAACTACAATTTATGGCACCTTCTTATATCCACTGCATTTTTATTATCAGTCATTCCCAGACAAACGCTTTTTCAAAGTGCTTTAATGAAGCAAGTTGTCTTCTGAAACACAGGCAGCTGAAGAAGCTAGGAAATCAAACCTAGCCAAGATATTTTCCAAATTTACCAACCCTGAAGCATGTGCAATTCCAAATCAAGTAAGAGGTTACTGCAGATGCTACTTACATAAAAAAGGTGTGACTAGTCTGTGATAAGAGGTGAGGGAGCTGAGTGATGCCCTAGGTGATGCTTTGTAGCACAGTTAGAAAAATTTAGTATCTGGCTTTCCCTGTGTAAAGGTTTGATTGCCTCGAAGCACTTGGGCTCTGGATGCCCTAAGAACAGCTCTCTCAGCAGCCACTCCTACAGACACTCCCAGACAACAAGAGAAAAAGGGGAGCAACTGTCTGCAAGTAACCTAAAAGAGCTATTCCTAAATAGCTGCAAAAAGTTTATTTTCCAAACATTGTAGACAGAAAGAGAATACAATTTTACATCACTGTGATAACTCAGGGTATTCCCCTGATAATAACCTTTCTGATAACCTTCATAGACTGGTTTCTCATCCAACTTACCTTAAATACATATTTTATCTATGCAGCTTATAGAGAGGCAAATAAAAGCTACAAATCTTGCAGAGGGAAAAAAAGTATGCTTTTGTGAGCTAAATACTGCTTGGCAAGTATTTGACTGATTCATCCTCTGGCTGGGATCTGATAGCTTCTTTGGAGGAAAACACTGTAAATCAATTTGCCTAGCACCCCGTTTCATTCCTTTTCTCCACTTTTCTCTCAGTTGTTTCCACTAGTTGAAAGAGTAGAAGTTGCAACACNACATTCTCTTCATTCCTTTTCCCCCTAGAGGGAGCGAGGTAGCCCTACAGGAGTTTCTTTTTGAACCAATAGAAGCAGAGATATGAAGTCAACTCACAGAGAGAAACCTGCTCTCTCCTCTTAGAAAGTATGGATATCTCACTACATCTTCTTAAAAAGCACACCCTGGAACATCCTCTCTTTTAAGGGAGTACTATCTCACAAGCATTTACTTTCTGAAATTCTTCATTAAATGGGTTCTCTCTTCTTTGCTGCAGCTCATGCATCAATTGCCACCTAATACTGAATAATTTTCCCAGTTACACATTTTCTCATTTGGAATCATGTTCTGCTATAATCTGTGCTAGTCTCTGCAAGACACTACTATAATAAATTGCAGCTGTGACGCAGTTCCTTTCTTGCTACATGAAGGTCAAGAAGAGACACATTTGTTTTTTTTTTTCTAAATGACTCTCCCTAATTGCTCTTCCTTTCCACATTGACTCTGTGAGGGGTTTCCAGTTACATGCTATTACTGTAGGTAAATGCAGTGGGTGACAGAGCCCAGCTTTGCAGGTATCCTCCGGATTAGTGGGTCTTCATCAGTGTACCTAGGACATAGTTTTCTGTGGTATAGTTCAGATTCATTAGTCTCTCTTAATATAAAGAGAAATAATTCATCCTTACAAGTCAGTTTCTTATTTCTCTAATTTCTTATTTGCCTTTTCTAAAAGTAGAGGTTTTGGCCTCTAGTTTTACCATACAGGCTCCAGTCTCATAAATTTTAGAGTATTTTGTAAAAAACACATTTCAGACTTTGTAAGAGTATAGTCTTTTCTAATAAATAGAAACAAATTTAATTTACAGCAAGCTAACAGATGAGGGATTGAGATTTAGAGGCATTTTTTCCAATCATTTCCTTGCAAATTCATTTACTTTTCTGATGAAACTAACCAGGAAGTTGACCCTCAGGAGTGCAGTCAATAATGGATACTTACTGCAGAGTCTTGGATTAGGGAAAAATCTGCAGTAAAGCTCCCAAGTAATGTGGATGTCAGGTTCTCAACAACAGTGGTTTCACCTTTGGATCCTTTTGTATTGCACCACCAAGCTTCCTAATTTAGTCACAAGTTTTCTGTGCTGCAGTCTAATAACACAAGTAATATTAACTGTTACAAACAGAGGAACTACTGGAACAAAGCTCTCTGTATAGTTTCCATAGTGCTTTGAAATATACATAACAGCATTTGATAAGAAAAAGAGAAGAAATGAAATGGTGGAGCTAGAAAGTAAGAAATTGCAGTGTAATTTCATCTTTATGGTCCAGCCAGTTGTTTCTCTTTGTGCAGAACTCAATAAGTGCTTTATTTGTGAAATAAAATTGGATCTAAAATTTCTAATAGTCCATGTGAACGGAAAGTAACCTTATCTCAAAATTTACAAATAAAGGAGACCAGAGGACAAAGTGGAGCATTTGAACATGGAACAAAACTGTATTGTAAGGAGAGAGCAAATACTAACAAGCACTTTATACCTTTCATGAATTATCCAGCCCAAAATCAAAACCCTTGCAGTAGCTTTTATTTTAAAATGCCATGTTCTTTTCTAGATCAGCACTGCTCATTTACATTTGACAAAAACACAGGAAAGAAAAATTGAGAATGCAGACGGCATAAGAAAGTTGGTTGGTGGTCCTTTTTCAGCTGAAAAGTGAGTTTAAGCTCTTAACAGTCGACAACAATCAACTGTTCCATCAAGTGAAACCCCTTTCATGTGGTAAAATCCTTATACATGCAAATCCTAATCATAAAATCAGACAGTAGAGGTGACTGTCCCACAGGGAACTTTAAATATGGCTTTAATAAATGCTATATCCAAAGTGCTAAAACCATAATTTATTGTAGTGTCCCCACTGGTCTGACAAAAAGAAATGGTCAACATCATGAATAATAAAATGGAGATTTATTTCTAAATCTTCACACTCTTGCTCATTTTCTCTCTCCAGGGACTGACAAAGAACACAACAAAGAATTTTAGCGCATATTTTAAGGATATTTTTGTAAGTAAATAAAGCAGTAAAAACTATGTATTCTTAGCTGCTCTGAAGTAAAGGTGGAATTTCTTAAGGCCAAAGGATTAATATATAAGCCACAAAGATGAAGACATACAAGGATTTGAAAAGGATTGCAATTTTCACTGCCTGGTACTGTGCATGCCTGCTCTAGTCTCTAGTTACTTTTGGTTATTCTGACAATTAACCTGTTGACATGTTTTAGAGGCTGTGAAAACTATTTGAAAATTTTCTTACGGATGAGGTCCCAAAGAGCTCTTACATCCTGAAGGGATTCCCTTCAAGCTATAATATTCCTACAATAGATTGGCTCAAATTCCTTGAAGCTAGAAACTGCTCCAAGGTAAACAATGAAATTATAGGATTGTTATAATATAGAATTAATATGTATTTATTAAAAATTTGTTATACGCATTTTATAGTAAATCTATTTAAAGCTACTTTTTTAATATGAAATGTTATTTTTTTTTTTTAAACAGCAGTTAAGAAGTGCACCTAAAACTTCATATGCAAGCATATGAAGCTGACAGACCTCATGGCCTGAAGATCAGTGGGTGTAAATACTTGAAAAATTTAAGAACACGACAATAATGCAAGGGGAAAGGGTAGAAATGGTCTGCAGAAAAAAAACCCAAAACAAGAAGAAGAAAAAAAACCCTGTGGGTTGTTTGTCATCAAATGCGTGGGTCCAATATGCTTTTTTAGTTACTAGTGATACTTTAAGCAGCTACTTCATTTCCCTCAGAAGATATTCTCTTCCACATTGCAAGGTTCAACCAGCAAGCAGCAAACTCAAGCACTTCTCTCAGACACACATACATTCAGGGGACATGTTGATATATATGTGGAGGGCACTGAAAAAGACTGCCAGACCTAGATAAGGTTCTGCCTTCAGCAAGAACCAGGTACAAGGCTCACATAAAACAAGAGCACAGACAGCCAAGTCTCCCCCTCTTCAGCTGGCAGACACTGAAGGTCACTACTGCAGGCACAGATAGAGGTTCACAAGCACACACATTGATAGACTCCACTGCCCCTCTTTCCACCCAGCATCCTTGCCCTGATGCCAGCTTCTCTTCTGAGCACAACAGGCCCCTGGCATTGCCTCTGTTAATCCTTGCCTACCAGGTTTGTGTCACTGTAGATTTTTTTTTTTTATCATTTGTCTTTTTACTTGTTATGCCCTTTATAATTAATTGATTTTCCTTTTCAAGATAACCTTAGGGAATCAGATGAACTCACCTTCTATGTACCTTTGTAGGACCCTCAGCAAATCATCCCCAGGGTAACTTGTGAGTTCTCAGATGGAGAACAGCCTGACAGAGCCCAGCAGAGCCAGGTCTCGTCTTTTTCTTAAGATAGGCAGAGGTCTGAATATAAAGCCTCTTTTGATAGTTTTGATATTTGACCCTTGATACCAGTAATGACCATTGCACCAAAAGGCACAGGGCATGATTCCTTAGGCATGATCACCAATTTTCCTGTCTCCTCTTCCTGCTCCCTGCATGTCTCTGATTGCTCTGACTGCAATTAGAAACCTGGATGTTTGAAATCCCGTAAAAAGTCTAAGCACACACCGCTGAACCCTGGCAAGAAGCTCTCACAGTGGGGTCTGGACCAGGAAAGAATTTTCAGTTTGTCAGCAACGAAAACAACAGGATCACTAGTTAAGAACATAATTATTATTATAATTAAAATAAAATTATCCCAAATTTTTTTATTTTTAATTTACATTTTTGAATAATTATACTAGATTTTAAAGTTGGCTGTTATGCAGCAGAGCCTAAGATTAGCGTAGTTATCTAAAGAAGCTTGCAGATCTTGTTTTGTTTCAGCTTTTCAACAAGGATAAATTGCAACTGTTTATAACTGGTGGCACTCGCTCTTCTTGTGTAATACCATTTCATTAATAAAGGCTAGTGTTTCAAGTTCAGACTTGTCAGAAATTCTGAAGACAAAGCTCAGCTCTATCCCAGCCACTACTATTGTGTTGGGCAGCCCTCTGAGATGGCTTTTAATGAAATCTGTAGATGACACTACAGACTTTTAGGATTCCTCATAGCTGCCAATTTTGAAGTTCAAAGGAACTTCATTTTAATGTAAAAGGGGTTTGACAAAGGCTTAATTTTTACTCCGTGCTTTGATTTAAAACAGCAGTCCTCATTCATCACTCATTACAGATGATCTGTTAATATTTTATGGCACTTAACGGAAGAATGATGCAGATACTGATTTTTTTTTTTAAGTGTAGTTATATTCATCTGTCACATTGCACTACAATACTGATTTCACAAGCATTTTCAAAAATCTAGCTTGGCCACTGTCTTTCTTTTCCATCTTCTTTTGCACGACTGCTGTGTTTGCTTTTTCTGAAACTGAGCACATGCTTCAAGCTGTTACCACAAAAGACAGAGGAATTGTAAACCATATTCAACTTTGTTAGCACTGTAAGTCAAAACCATTTAAACTGCTATTGTGGTTCTAAGTTATGCTATTAAAAGTGTTACATAAAATTTATATTATCTTGTTCTGTTTTGCTGTGTTTTGTGGATTTTTTTCTGTTTTGTTGGTTGGTTTGAGTGCAGTTGTTTTATATTGTTTCTTTCTCAAGTTAAAAAACATTTGAGAGAGATCAGGAATCTTGCAGATTGCCTTTAGTTCTCGGGTCATTGTCATAAAGGCTTCAAAGTTACTATGGACATCTGGAACTGTAAATCTTGGCTGTTCTTGCAGAGTGTTTGTTATCTTTCAATGTAACCTTTTGAAGTCATGGTAAGACTATGCTTTACGTATCCTTATAAAGTCTCAAAAAGCTGTTTTATAGTTTTGTTGGGGAACCCAATGTTATGTCAATAAGCAGCACATATCTGTTATCAGGATGTTAGCATTGCTAAGTCTAAAAATAACAAAAGCTTTTAAAAGTTTGACATTCTCCAGTTGGTTTTGGTTATGTTATAATAGAGAGAAAAACCATTCTCTTCCTTTTTGTGAGGGATTGCCAAATCCCATAGCCTGACAGAGTTGCGGTTGCTACAGCTCCATATCCCCAGGCCAAGACAGCAGGTGAGGCTGAACATGAAGTTCATCAAAGGGAAATGCAAAGTGCTCACCTTAGAAGCAGCAATCCCACACCCCAGTGCGTATTTAGGGCTGCCCAGATGGAAAGCAGCTCCACAGAAAAGGATCTTGCCATCCTGGTGGACACCAAGTCAAACACATGCCAACAATGCAGCCTCATGTCAAAGATGATCCAAATCATTCTGGGCTGAGTTGGGATTTACCAATCTGTTGCTGTGAGGGAAGGAGGAAGAGTAGCCAGACTATTCTCTGTAGAGTCTGTTGGCAGTGCAAGAGGAAATGCGCACAGGCTCCATCTGCACACAAGAAGGTACTTTTTTACTGTGAGGGTGGTCAAACACTGGAATTGGTTTCTCAGAGGGATTGCGGATTCTCTCTCCATAGAGATATTCAAAACAAAACTGGATGTGGTCATAGGCAATCTTGTCTAGTTAGCCCCACCTGGGCAGGGATTGAACTAGATCTCAACTCCCTTTCAACCTGAATGATTCGTGATTCTGTGGAATGAGTCTTTATTCACAAAATCTAACACTTTTAAATTAAAATGTCCAGGTTCTTAATGTAGAAAGTTGCTACACATCTCAGAATTACATTTTCATTATTCAGAGAACACACTAGTAATTTTAAATATCATGATACATCCACAATGCAGGCTCATTTACACTACTACTGAGATGTACCAAATTGGTGTATTTTAGAGTTTCATTCACTGCATATTTTTATTGGAATCTACATTATCTGTGTGGATTTGGAGTTGTATATTTGTACAACTTTTAGGAAAAAAAATATGTTTTAATTGAAGTGAAAAATAAGAAAAGGTGTCAGATTACTTTGGAGAATTGTAACTTTGCCTGACATCTGTCCAGAACCACCAAAGCAGGAAAGAAAAAGCAAGCAGGGACACAAAGGGTTGGAGAAGGGAAATGCTTACCTAACTGCATCATGCCAGAAACATCCAAAGAATATTCCAAGCTGCCACTCTTGATTGATAAAAAACTGAAACTGTTACAGCTTTCATTATATTATTAGCTAATTTCAACTGTTGTGTAAGAAAACTTTTTCTTTTGTAATCAGTCTGATTCAGTGTGAACTCTGTGCCATATTTTGCTTGGTGAGGTCATGATAAATGCATGACCACAATATATTAGTAGAAATGTTTCAGCCTAATGGATGTATAATCCATGAAGCAAATATCTTTGAGATATCATGATCTTAGAAGAGTTAGATATTAATGGCACCAAGGGAGCTATTATGATCTAGTTTGCTAAAAAGAGCATTCAGATTAATCAGATTCAGGGCCATTGTACTGGAGAGAGTGACTTATACTTGAGCTAATATGACAGTTGAACTCCCTTCAAATAAAGTTGGCTTGAAATGCTCTGGAGGTGTATTGAAGGAGACTTCAGATATAAAAGCACAGTGAGGATGGTTGCATACTTTGTATTTTTTAGTTACAATCACATTTGGTTGCAGGATAAAATCTGAATATGAGCCACTGTAATTCAATTACTGTTTTGACTTCTTTTACTCCTTTTCTTAGTGCTTTAAACAATGGTTTGGGAAGAATTTAACATTTTTTCAGTGAGGTTACATTTTATAAAATCACTATAGATTAAAAAATCATATAATGCATTTAATAACTGATTTGCAAACAGTCTAGGACGTGCTTTTTATAAAACTCCTTGCACTACATCAACAAGAGACTGATTTCTGGAAAAGGGCTATAAAACCCTGCAATTATAATCAGGTTAAGAATGATGTTCCCATTTAATTACAAATCTTCATTAGCGTCTTCTATGCAAAGTTCTCTTTAATATTAAGATTAAATAATGAGCTCCATAAAAGCCATCCAGTTTGCCTGACCTTTATATAACGCTGGGTCAGATACCAGCGTACTGTAAAAGTGCCTTTTATGAGTCTGTTAGTTCAATCCATGTATCAACTGTATTTGAATTCCATTAATGCATCTGCTGCCAGAATGCAGTCTAATAAAATAAAATGTGGGCAGAGAATGGTAAAAAGTTGATTTTCTCAGTTTTGACCTAGAAAAGTATCCTAGGGTGTAGCAGCCCACTTGGCTGATTTAGACCAAGCGTCACTGGTGTGTGACAGAGAGCTTGATGAGCCAGCAGGGTCCTGGGAAGTGGCTGAGGTTGGACTCCGGGTGACTGTTAAAGTCACCCCCTGAGGCAAACAATCTACATATTACAATCTCTCGCTGAGGGTTGGCTGCAAGAATCTCCTCCCTTGGCTTGTTTATATGGTTTGGTTCCAGAACTTTCTCCTTTGTCCTCTTCAAGATTGCTGATCATTGGTTGTTTCATATTAATTCCCTCCCAAGAGTTGTTCTGATTCGTTTGTTCAAGTGTATGTAATCTTTCCCTGTAACCCCATTGGTTGTTACCCTAAAACTCCTCCCATGTATCCTTCCCTTAAAACCCCCTGCAACCCCCTTGCTCGAGGCTTCTGCCCTCGACTCTTTGAACTGCTCATGACCCGCCTTTCCCATACCCTAATAAACCCTTCAAGGACTTGACCAGAAGCCTGCATCTCTTGCGCCTCTTTGAGCCTTCGTCTAGCTGCTCTCCAGGGAGACTCCTGAAGGAGAGAGTCCTTCCCCTTCCACAAAGCAGGGTTTGAGCTGAGCCATCTCAGGCGACGAGACCCAAGCCCGCTTCACTAGGGGAAGGTCACTAAGTAAATTAGGGAATTTTCAGACATATGCCTATGTCTAGTCAGAGAATTTAACAAGAAGTATGAAGGTAACTCAGAGAAGTATAATTATTCATCTGTAACAATCCTCTTTGTAATTAAAGACTATTTTTAATCTTCTTAAACTCATTGGTTTAATTTTAAGATTCATAAATTTATACATTTTATGAAACCAAAAAAGTTAATACTGTAATATGCCTACTGGAAAAAAAAGATAATTGAGTGTTTTATGAGTATTCATAAAATAATATAAAGGAGGGGGAGAAATCATTGGCAAAAGGCATGCTTGAGTTGGGATGATTTTCACAACCATTTCAATGACAAAGTTTATCTTGCAAAAATGAATTTTGAGGTCACAGGCAGGTAAATTCTGGCAACAAAGGCTTTAATACAAGTTCACATGAGATCTGCCTGAAAACTGGCAATATTTCATAATGCAGAAATATTAATAACACTGAATGTCAAACATAATTCTTCAGCAAATCCAATGCTTTTGAGTTCAAAACATACTGCAATAACTTCACTTAAATCTCAAATTGTTCTTTTCAAATATGACTACCAGATACTCCAGGGATTGAGATTCAGATTGTTCTTGCTCATTTTCTTGAGATTCTCTGGTGTTGGCTTCTTTCTTCATCAGAAAGAAGCAGTGATTAAGAAGTATACTAAGTAATTCTGGCCAGCAAATAGGAAAGGCAACACAAGTTACTGAGCTGCATTTCCCATTAAGTATCATTCAAATATGTTCAAAACTGTAATGGTTCTTTTTTCCCTCTTCATTTTCAGCAGAATCCAAAATATTCTGTTTAAATGTGTTGTTTTCAACAACAACAACAACAAAAAAGTATGCTTTTTTCCCTGATAACTGTAATTTAAAGAAAAAAAAAAGGGAATAAGCTCATTTGGTTAAGAGAGATAAGTTAGTCACAGCAATAAAAATTTGACATTAAAAGAATAGGATTCATGAAACCCTATTGTAGAAAATTCTTTTCTTGTAATTCTTTTATTACAGAAGAGAGAAAATGGCCCAAAACACAAACTGCCAAATAAGGACTTGTAAAAAAACACATTTATGATGTCATTAGAAAACATAAAAATATTTTTCTCATCCATTTAAGTTTGGTTCAAAAACACTGAAATATGAAAAACTGAAGTGTTTTGATGATAACAACCTATGCCAGACCCTTACTTAAGCACAGAACATTCACTATAACTAAACCTTTTCTTTCAAAGCATAATTGTGGTTGTAAAAGTTTGCAGTGCCTGTTGCAATTTTAGCCAGTAGTTCTCAAGATTTATGGTGAGATTTTATGTCTTAGTAGAGGTGTGAGCTGGAAATCTGATCCTGCTATAAAATTCAGGAAAATAAAAAATGTAAAAAAATTTTAAAAAGAACATGTAAATAGACCTCATAACTGTCTGAATAGTAATGCCGTTAATTAGTTAACTTCTGACATCTTTACTTAGTTTTGAGTCGGTCCTATTTCAAACTATTCTCTGCCATACTCCCTCAGTATGTATAATTTGTATAAAATTTGTATAATTTGACCCCTTCTGTTGACAATAGTGAGGTTCCTTTCAGGTCTTTTAAAGTATTTGTCTCACTGAAACCTCTGGGGCTGATCAAACCAGTAAAATAGCTCACTGTGGAACCTGTGTCAACCTGAAGATTCTGAGGGGATTCTGGAACTGGGTACATTTTGAAGGATCAGCTGTTCTGAACGTTGTATTCGAGTTGAGACAAACCTGCCTCTGGAACTTGTTTTCATCCTCCATGGACTGCAGTCTGAAAAATCAGAGTAGGAGCCTATCTTCTAAGCATCTATCATTAGGTGACCTGACTCCTCTTTCTAAATGATGAACTGATTCTCTCCAACCCCTTTTCTCTTAAGCCAAGTAACATCTTCTCTACTTAGCGCGCTGACTCCAATGACTTTCATTTAACTCTCCCCAAATCCTTCACACCTGTCTTGGTTCTGCCCAGGACAGGGTTAATTTTTGCAGCAGCCAGAGAGGGGCGTGGCCAAGACACAGATTATTCTATACCACCTCACATCACATATGAACATCTTCTCAAAAGGGAGGGGAAGCAGGGAGAGAGCCTGTATTCAGGTGACAGTGTTCAAGCCATCCCTCTTGTAATGACAATTGAAGATGACAATGAATAAGACTTCCCGTGGATCACAAAATTATCTCAACATCTTACTAGATAACTGAAAGTACAAAGAGATCCTTGAAACTCCAAAGGGGTCAATATTCTCTGTGAGTGAACTGATGAAGTAGGTGCCTTACCGTGACAAAAACATGCACTGAGCTTCGAGCACAAGCGGGATTAGATATCTAGATAATCTGGGAAAAGCTAAATGCTACGATGTTGAAACCCTTATATGTTTTCAAGATTGCAAATAAGATGCAACAGAGTCTTTATAATTAGCAATCACAGTGCCACCAGAATCAAGTACAAAATCTGAAGAATGACTATTTGTTTTAAAACAACCTTGCTTAATCATCCTGTGATTGCTCAAAGAATGATGAGACCTTTTAGAAAATCATTAGCAGTGCTGTCTTGGCCAGCACCTTAATTAGACTTTCTATGAACTTGGGAATTTCAGTAAAGGTGACATTAGCATCAAAGGATTTTCCCTTTTGTTTTTCAATGTATGATCATTTAAGAGAATACAGATCATTTATGCTGGCATGAAGAGCTTTTCATTCTTCTTCAGGTTTCAGGTATCATTCATGCAAATTAATTCATACAGCTATTAAAAAGCCTATTAATCTCTTTAATATCCAAGATCCTACTGACTTAATCATTTTTACCTTTTGTTATGTTATAAGAACTTGCCAGTTTTCTTGCTATTAACCTACAAATTTTATGATTTCATCGAGTTAAAGCCAGTTCTTCCAGTGAGAAAGGCAAGGGTGACACAGGTAAGTTAAATGATTTCCTTCTTAAGCATTGATCTTTACTTTGAGGTCTACTTAAGTTATGACATTCTTTTTCCCTTCTTGTTGTAAATGACATTTTTGTCACTGCCTTTCTAATGTAGGATCTTTATATAATATAGAAGTCTTACATAAAAGGAGTTTATTTTTAAAAAGCCATTTCAGGTAATAGCATAGAATAGAAACAGATTTCCTTCTCCATATGTTTTGATGAAAATTAATTATTTTGATGACAATGATCAGGATGAAAAGATTAAAAAAATATCTATTACACATAAAAAACATCCAGAAAGAAAAAACAGACACAGAAAACATCAAACAAAAATTTCAAATATCTTTGTAATCATAGATTTCTTCTTTGTCTTGGCTTTGTCTATTGGTATAATGCATATGTGAACAGCACAGTTCCAATGCATAGAATAGGTCATCAGTGTCTCTATAAACAAGGTTTTATTTATTTAAGTGCTTTAATACATATTCAGGGACTTTTCTTTCAGCATAGTGTTTTAAAAATACTGCTTCAAGTAAAACATTGCTCTGTCATGGCAGGTGACTGGTTACATTCTCTGCGATATTTTGGAGACATTCTGATCAGGAGTTCCTAATACTGATAAAGTTTTGCTTGTCTCAGAGGAAAACATTACCTGAAATACATAAATAAAGGTATAATGGGTCGTACCTATATTAACTAGTGACATACTGCTTCAATAGAGGATAATATGAGCTTGAAGTAACTGCCTTTATTGTCACAGGAAGACTCATTTAAAACACCATCCCCTGCCTTTTAGTAGGTTTTGATAGATGAAGATTGCTTCTCAAAAGTGTCTATATAGAAATTATAGAAAATAAACTTAATAGGATGATAAACCTCCTGTGAGTGGCCTATAATGCAACTTTCCTTTTTTGTCTTTAGGGCTGCTTAACAAGACTATTGAACCCTGTGATTCAGGGTTTTTTTCAGGAGAAGGTTTGTTCAATATATCCAGACATACCAGGTTAACACAGAAATTATGAGTGATTTGTATCAGTACAGGACATCCCACTCAATTCAAATTTCAAGAAAGCATGGGGAGGATAAAGCCAAAGTTTTTAATGAGATTCACCCTAAAGTCATGAAGTTATGGTATCTAAAACTAAGAATCTAAGACTAAGAATTAATATTTTTTTAATATTCATTTCACGAATATTATATTCCCATATGAATAGAGTGATGGCATTTTTTTCAGTTACATTAGCAACACTCACAGTACAAGGCAGACAACAGTGGAGCATCACCCTGCAAAAATAGTAGGCTAGGTAATTTCACATAGATGACCTTTTTTTTTATGCCTTTGTTTTGATTCAGGTTTTTGGGGGAGCTTTTTGGAGGACGGGGGCATAAGGGTCTTTCGTAATTCCATTATTGCTGTGTCTGAACGTTTATTCTCAAAATCTTCCTCCTTGCTTCTATTCCTTACCTACGCTGCCCCCTCCCAAGAGAGATAAACACACATCCTCAGTCATTTGGCAGCTTGAAGAATGGAGATACAGAGGCATAGCAATTTGCCAAGGGTCAAATAAAATACCCATGGTGGAGCAAAGACTCATATCCAGGTCTCCTTGGAGCCAGATTAATGAGATAAACATTGAACTAGACACCCTCTCTACACATTATCCATTTTCTATAGAGAAGTTTCAAGCAACTTATTTTCAGTGCCAGAATAGCTCTGAAATAAAATTACAAAATAATTCAGCACCAGCAGTCTCACTAGGATGCCTAATAATACTATAAATAAGACAAAATGGATACATGCACATATTTATATGACTGTACATATATGTATATATATACACACATGTATAAACACAGAAGAAAAAAAGATGCATTTATTCAAAGTAAAAATGCTTCGATTCAAAGTGACTAATGCTTTAGAGACATTAATGCAAATAAAAGTATATATAAAATAAGATTTAGCTCCATAATATCAGGCCAAGAAACATTAATAAATTCTGTGTATGTTGATTTAAATATGTATGTAACTTGAAAAAGAATGCTTGGGTATTCTTTTGCTTTGTGTTTTTATTGACTAATGGATTCATTTATTCATGTGAGTAAAATCTCTCTCAATCCAATAGCATAAAAAAGTATTCAAATTCTGAAATCCAGAGTATATCTAGCTTTCAACAGTCAATTGTTTTCTCACCTTCCAACTACTCTCAAAAGTTTGATGACATATTTGATGTAAATGAATGTGGCAAAGACAAACATTTTGATTTTGATTTATAGTATTTCCTGTGCTGTTAACCTGTTCAGAATAATAAAAGAGATCGCTAAAAAAAAAAAAAGAGGCAGTAAATCAGAAAAGACAATAAAGCAATAAACGTAAAATTCTATATGTAGTAAAAGTCTTCCATGAAATGCTGCATAAGCCACTAGAGTAAGTGTTATGTATGATTAAATAAATGAGTAATGGTTTTTAAGTTTTCTTTTCCAAATGACCCTAACATTGCAGTTGGATCATGACCTAACTGAGTCCTGTAGGTTTCTTGAATCATAGGATAAAATACTGATTCTGAGTCCCTTGAAACCGATAGAAGGAAGATAGGTTATTTCTTTGATCTATAGATCTAGATCAGGATCTTAATACTAACAGTGATTCCAGCCCACCGCTTGTGATGGTTTACTATTGGTTATTTCTGCATGTGTTGACACTCACATTCTCAAATGTTTCACAATCCATTGAAACTGCTGTGCCAAGATACATATCCCTCTGAAAAAATTAGGGATGAATGTTAACTTTTCTGGTTGTCACCATGGCACTAACATTAAGCCCTTAAGACACACAGTGAAACAAAAGGAAAGTCGAACTTTCTCATCAGCTTTTTTCCTAGAACAACTCAAGAGAGAAAAATGTCACCACAGTTAATAGTGTAAAGCCTCTGAGTGGCCTGAAGCAAAAGCACCTGTCAAAACTGGAGCCATGAAAAGAAAGGGTCACCAGAAGGACAAACGCTGCATGTATACAGTTGTATAGCAGTTCTCTGAAAATCAAGTTTGAATATGCTTTATTTCCACTATTATACAAATAAATCCAAGTAGGTTTTTTGGTTTTTTTTTTTTTTTTTAATACGGAACTAAAGAATACCACTAAGGATATGAAGTGAGTGGGACTTGAAGTGAAAATCACTACACAGCAGGCAAGCTATATTGCTGACTGCCCAGTTGCAGTATTGAATTTGTCAATATACTTGAGTTAAACTGAAGAAAATATGCTTTTGGCATTTTAAACTCTCGTGGCAAGGAATTAGATTGTTTTCCTACATTTAAATTCCAGCCTACCTAATGGATTTACTGTCTTCTATTGTGAACTTAGAAGGACCAAGGAGGCAGTGTGCTTTCAGCAATAAGAAAAAAAAATATAAAATAAAAAGCATGCCCTTTATAAAAATTACAAATTCCACTTTGCTTGCAAATAAAGCAATTTACCAAATGGAAAATGTCAGTTTCTCATAGCACTGGAAGGAAACTACACAATTTTTGTTTCCTTCCCTCAGCCAGGACTCGGCACTCACTCGAACTGCACCAACAGCCTCATCCTATCCCCCTCCCTGACTGATCAGGATTAGTGTGAAATATTCATCTACACCTAGAGAGAGATGAAGAACTGAAAAAGGAAGCAGTTGTGTCAACTAAGTACTTTTGTTGCCTCGTTTTTCTCTTCCAGGAAAATTTTTAAGATGTATTTGAAGTGGTGGGTCAGCCAGAAGCCAACTGCTGTGACAATATCTTTGAAAGACTCACAGGACTTGACTGAGTAGGAATTGGTGTGAAGTTTCTTTGCCTCTGGGTTTCATAGACATAAATTAGGAATGTTTTCACAAGTGCTTAATCCAAACATTAGTCTACCTTTGAGGTATTGAAATATCACCTTCAGTTATTGATCAAAAAAAAAATTTGTTTATGCTAAATACTATTTAATGTAAAAGAAATTAATTGCTGGACCAGTTCAAAACCAGACACACACAACAGAATAGAATAGAATAGGATAGATAAAATAAGAAAATTGTATGACATCTAGAGTTTACACATAAAACAAACTCGATAGAGAATTTTTTCATTAAAGACTGTATCTCCTTTGCTGTGTGAGGCCATTTAACCCAGGGCCCCAAAACACTCTTAAGAGGCTGCTGCTCCACCTCCCCAGGGATCTGGCTATCCACCCCCACAACCAGCTCTGCTGCTGTGTCAATGTGAGGTCCACTTTTTTTTCTTAGAGTTTCTGTGCAACCTTAATGATAACAGCTTTTTTATGCAACAATATCTGATTACATTATATCCACAACCTGCAATTTCTACTTTTTATTGCATTCTTCTTTACCTAGCTACTATACTAAATTATTGCTATTTCCTCTAATATGAGATAAAATAATTCCATTCTTGCAGAGCACAAACTCTGCATACTTTGTTTGAGACAGTCTTGCCACTAGAAAGTCTTAATATCTTTTTCCTAATTAATCCTTCTCTTTCTTTTTAAATTTCCTTCTCACATAGACAATTCATGGAATAAATTTATATGCTCAAAAGTTGCCAAGCTGGAATAGCTGACTGTTCTCACAGTTCAGTGCTTTATCTGAAATTCTATCTGAGAATCTATTACTAGATTATTCAGTAGAATGTATAAGAAAGTGCAGAGATTCATGCGTACGCTCAGTTTCAGTCTCTGGAAGTCAACAGGAATGTCCTCAGTCTCCAAATTTAAAAATACACTGAAATTTTGGGTCAGAATCTAATTCATATATATGTATCTTTAAATTTAAGCACACAGATGCATCTTTTTGTGATTAGTTGGTTGGTTGCTAATACACAGCTATCCATAAAAATGGAAGGGGAAGAGCAAGCTGTAAGAAATAAAAATTATTTTTACTAAAATTTTTCATCTATATATTTCAATCATAATGTGGCAGGTTATTTGTATTACAAGAATTTTATGATATTAAAATTAATATATTTAGTTTCACAATTCATTTACTCTCAGTCATACAATGATAAACTCCACCAATATCCAGATTAACAAATCAGTGCTAATAAGAACAGAGATCTCAATCCAGCTCACTGGCCTCAAACTCAACATCTGCAGAAAGTTACCACATCTGATTAAACAGGACAGTACTTCCCAAAAGGGTAACAGACATAGGTTACATGACACCATGTAGTGGTTTAATGCTGTCTCGATGCCAGGCACCCACCAAAGCCTGCTTTATCACTCCACTCCACAGCTGGACAGGGAAGAATGAATATAAAAAAGGGTTTATGAGTTGAGATTAGGGAGAGATTTTGCACCAGATATTGTCACAGGCAAAAAAAGGCTAGAATCAGTGATATTGATTGAATTTATTACTAACAAAATCAGAACAAGATAATGAGAAGTAAAATAAGACCTTAAAAACACCTTGCTCCAACCCCTCACTCCCAGCTCTACCTCCTCTCCCAGTAGTGCAGGGAGAAAAGGAATGGTCAATTCATCACATGTGGTTTCTTCCACTGCTCAGAGAGAGGAGTCCTTCCCCTGCTCCAACATTGGGTCCCTCCCATGGGAGACTGAACTCCATGAACTTCTTCAACTTGAGTCCATCTCACAAGCAACATCCCTTCACACACTGCTGCAACTTGGGTCACTTTTCCTCAGGGTGCAGTCCTTCAAGGACAGGCTGATCCAACATGGGTCACAAGTGCTACCAGGAAACCTGCTTTAGCATGGGCTTCTCTCTCCATGGGTCTATAGACCCCTGCCAGGATCCTCCTCCAGCACAGGCCTTCTATGGGGTCACAGCCTCTTCTCAGGCATCCACCTGCTCCAGTGTGGATCTCCTCCATGGGTTACAGGCGGATCTCTGTATCCCCATGGACCTCCATGGGCTGCAGGGGAACATCCTGCTCTACCATGGTCTTCACCACAGGCTCCAGGGGAATCTCAGCTCCCATATCTGGAGCACCTCCTTCTCCCCTGACCTTGGTATCTCCAGAGCTGTTCTCACATGACCTCACCCTGCTCTTCTCCAGCCACAATTGCAACTGCACAGTAACGTTTTTTTCTCTTCTTCTTCAATCTGTTATCCCAGAGGCGTTACCAACATTTCTGATGAGCCCAGCCTTGGCCAGCAGCATGTCCGTCTTGGAGCCAGCTGGCATTGGCTCTGCTGGACATGGAGGAAGCTTCTGGCAGCTTCTCACAGAAGCCACCCCAGAAGCACCCCCGCTAGCAAAGCTTGGCCATGCAAACCCAATACACATCACTACTAAATACTCTGTAAATGATAGACGTGTTAATAATGTAAAACAGCAGTTGTGAAAATTTATTTTCTTTAGAAACAGTCTGACTAGGCAGCCCCTAGCGAAAAAATATGAATAACCGAACAATAAAAATCACTGATTGCAGTGAATATAAGAGGGATCCCAAAAGTGAGAGGAATCATCAACCTCTTCTGACCAAATGTCCCAGGCACTTTTGGCCATAGTTGTTACCTCCAGTGCCAGGAAGCCTGTGATCTAATAATGCCCAATCATTGTACTGTGTCACATTTGACAATCACATTGTTCAGTTACAGGTGCCAGTTCTGATTGTTTTGTCCAGTCTCTGGCAGCAAAACAAGATTAACTCTAGTTTCTCTGTATTGCAGAGAAATTAAATACTTCAGTGTAAAGAAGACACAGAGAAAGGAACACTCTGTAAAAATCAGAAATGTCCTTGTTAAAGAAGTATTTATGCATTTAAATTCTATATGCATCTGGAAGAATCTGTGAATAATAGCAGATTGAAATAAATAAACAAATGCAGTTTATCAGCACCCCAAACAGAAGGCCGACGGAAACAATGGGTTTTCTGTTCCATATGAATATGGAATCTGATATGAAGTCTGAAAGGACAGAGTCCAAAAATTATAGAGATTGCACAAACCATCACAATCTAAGAGTTCTCTATAAATATTTGAAATCAAAGTACATGTTGTATTTGCATCTGATACCAGAGGGAAGTTCAAAAGCAAGACTCCTACCTTCGTTGTAGTGAGGCAATGGTAAATGTATCCAGTGCTATTTCCAGTGTATTCTCACTCCTCTCCTGCCAGTAGAGAAAATACTTTTTTAATTACATCATATAGGCAATTCCTATGCTTACAGTGTGCCAGACACGTCCTCTCAGAGTTATGGGTGAAAAAGGCAGTTCAATTCTTTTCAGTCCAGAGAAGTCAGAGCCCTGATCTTTAGCACTTCTTTTAAAGTTGAACATCACAGATGGATGTACAAGGACTAGAACCCCAGGTGGCAGCTCCCTAGTGCCTGTAAATCCTGTTGAAATTCTGAATCTAACTGACCCCTTTCCTCTCTTGCCGCTGTGATTACTGGTTGATTGAAAGTGAGCAAGAGCAACCACTTCAGAGAAAAGGGCTTAGTAGCAATGTACCCAAGTGTCTAGAATCCACAGAAAACCAGGTAAAACACAGGCTACTTGTATATTCTCCTCCTCCTAAAACCTGTGCTTGCCTTGCATGTTCAGTAATTTCCATTCAGCCCACTTACTACCAACTTTTGGCTGAGACTTCTTCGCTACTTCTTCCAAGCACTCCCTTCCAGATGCTCCTGTTATTAATTTCATTGTGCTAATTCCCTTCTATTGGGAGCTTTCTGAAACAAAGATTGGTCTTTTCTTCTCTGTACATACAGCCTTGGCTAAGTAAATGTAACTCTGCCCTGCACCTGGAAAATAGCATTTTTCAAGTTAACTGCCTAGATGTTATAGTCTGTCTCCAAATTTTGCACATTGGTTTCTCATCTCATTAAAATTTCATTTTTTGTTTGTTATCGCTTTAGCAATTCCCTTCTCAATTCAATGCCAGTAGGAAGGATAGTATTAAACATGCAAACTATTTGGCCTTTAATAATAATTTAAAAGAAAAAGATTTCACAATTTTTGTTCACGTTTGTATGTACATTGTTTCCTTTTTTGTGTAAGGCTGTTTTTCAATCATGCAAGTCTTCCTTAAGAAGACTATTTATTTTGGAATAATGTTATGGAATACAATAGTAAGCTAAAACTAAAATATATATGATTCCCTTTTTCTATTCTCAAGGACTGTTTTATGTCCAGCAGGTCACACTGTCAATGAGCCTGATCCCAATTAGGAACAAGATGTTCTTCAGAGGTTGAATAAGTCTTATCTTATGGATTTTTCTTGAATTAATCTTTTTGTTATGGTTTCTAGTTTCTGTTTCAGAACTCAAGGGAACATTTTTTCTTGTTAGGTACTTTTTTTCCTCTGACAGCCCACTGGGTTATCAGCAAGGCACTCTTCTATCGATTCTGACTCCTCCATTCAACAGTTTTCATTACTGAATTTCATCTAGTCTCTAATCTTCAGTCCATGTTGCGCCCCTGCATTTCTAACAGGACAGAGGGCACATGCAGGGACCAGGCAGTCCTTGACATGCTTAACCTGGAATGAAATACTCCACATTCCCATTTCTCCTGCCTCAGAGCTGCCGTTTTTCCCTGTCAGAGCAGGCACCCCTGGCCTACCATAAAACTCCCATTCATTTCACCCAGTGAACTGTATGTCTCTTTCCACATCATCTCCCTAGATTCACTATATCTCCAGTGTATTAATAAGCCCCTTATCCATACCTTTCCATTAAAAGTACCTTAAAGTTTATGACTCACAATATTAAAATGAGAGGATAATTACATATTTTATTTTAAAATTATATTAAAAAATATATATGTATATTGAACTTCCTCCTTATTCCTACTGTTACTTTGTTCAGGTTCAGCTCCCCAGCAACTCCCTTCTAACCTCCCACTTACTATATTCCACAGAATCCTGGTGTTTGATGCCAAGGACTGATGACAGCTGAAGCCAAGCCAAAAGTGTTCCATGACCCTTCTTGCAGAAAACAAAAGTTTCTGGCAGGAATATCAAGTAAACACTACTTATAAAGAACATAAATAGCCAAGACTCCAGGAGATGAATAATATAATGTGTCCAAAAAATCCCACAGGACTCCAGGAGCTGAATAATATAGAGTGTCCAAAAAAACACGCAAACTGATCTTTAGTAATTTTAAACTCACACGAATTTGAAATATCCTAAAGGCTTTCAGATACAATTGTATTTCATCTTGCATTAAAAATCATGTATTTTAAAACATACTACTTTGCAAATGGTCTGTATTTTTTAGCAAAGCCTTAGGTTTAGTTGCTGTTTCTTTGAGATGTTTTGTGTCAGTACTAGAAGATGTGTATAAGCACTATTACTGGCTACATCTATGTGGCTGTACATTCCTCAGGGATCTTTGTCAATAACAGCTAACCCAGTTAGCTCAGTAAATTTTTTCCACACCATAAAATAAACCTATTCGTTTCCTGCTTTGGCTTTTTATGTTGGAAAACTCCGTTTCTGTTCAACAGACACTATTAAACCAGGAAGATTAGTCCAAAAAAAAAAAAAAGAGGAAAAACCCCAACAAATATTTTGTCTAAATCCTCAGGCTTTTTAAGTAATTATACCAGAGTGGATTAGTGACTTGTAAATATAGTGACTCAGCTACCTTTCCTTTTTCTCCACCACTCTGCATTGTTGTCACACTCCACTGTGACTGAGTCTCATCAGGCACGTTGGGCTTAGTAAGTGATCTTGTCAAGTAAGCTTCAGTCATGCCTAAGGCTCAGAAGCTTGTTGCAGTCAGCATTCCTTTGGGCTGCTCTGTCAGCAGAAACTGAAAGTAAAACTCTCAGGTTTTGAATCTGGGGACCAGACTACCTTGAAATACCCACTTGATGCTCAAATTCTGTGCGTTCAAAAAATGTTAGTTTTGCTAGTTTGGCTTTTACCTTTACGCATATTGCTTTTGCTGTGACACCTCTTCTCAGAGGCACTTGAAAAGGAGAGAACTATCACCAGGATATATGTAATTCCCTGAAGTGTCAAAGTGAGTAACAAAAAGAATAATACCTCTTTCATTGTGCTAAATTACTTGCAGATTGGCTTCAAAACAGGGCAGTTTACTGCAGCATTGACTAGGCATTTGGGTGGAGGGATTATGTATTTCTTTCACAGGGAATACAGCCAGCAGCAATTTTGGCAGTTAAATAAATGCAAGAGCTGTTTGAAGAGTTTGAAAAATATTTTTTAAATAGCTAAACATACAGGATGCTTCATGGACTATATCCTCTTGTAGTTGTATCCTTTCTATCACTCAGTACTCAGGAGTACCTTCAGGACCACATCCGTCATTTCTGAAACGACAGAGGTTGCATTGCACATGTTGAGATATGGGAGGAGTCCCAGAACGGAGAGGATTTATTCCTTTCATTTCTGCCTGTTCTCCAGTGGTTTATATGCCTCAAAGCAAGCAGTGAAGGAACCTGATCCTAAATAAAAACATCTTCCTGAAAATTTCAACTGTATTTCTCTGTGTAGAGCTCTGACACTGAACAGAGCCCACTTCCTGATATTTACTCATTTGTTTCTTGTGCTTTTATGCAAACAAATTCATTTGCATGAAAATTGAAACTTTCTGTATAATTTAATATCATCATACTGCATGTTCCTTGCTTAAAATCTTCTTCAAATGTGACAAGTGTTTGACAATATAAACAGAAGATCATCTTTTTGACAGATAAGCAAAGCTCATTGGTAGAAAAAATACTTGGCAATAAGATTCTGTTTTGCAATTCTACTGCTCTAATCCATGTCTGCACGGTTGTTGACTGAATTAGCAGCAAATTTCAAGAGGTTGCATTAACTCGAGAAATGTAGGAGGCAGTTAAACTCTGGAATTATTTTTAAAGCTTCCAAAAAAAATTCTTGCTATTTCTAACTGAATAACACAGAGTAAAATAAATTATAAATTAATAATCACAAGTCTTCACAGCAAAAACTCAATTCCCTCCAAATTTCATGTGAACAGAAAGACCAACATGACCTACTTTGCTAGTCAAAGCAGTTTTAATAACAAATACTCCCAGGGAACTCTTATGGCTACCATAGAGTCTACATAAGTTTATTGCAAGTTATAATCTGAAAAATTAATAATTTGTCTTTTTTGAAAGTAAAAAAATACAATACATACATGCTCACATATATATTACAAATGTACTTGAATATATGTGCATTTAAATTTATATTAACATCTTACAAAATTATAATTTAGTAATGGGAAAACCTAAGCTTCTTCACTGTCTGCATCTCCATTTCATGAAAACTGTTGTGAAATATACTGGCAGAGTGTGGGTGAAAGCATTCAAGTACAAGATCATTTAATTTGCTCCTTACAGACGATCCCACTGGCTAGGAAACTTTGGGCTGATTCAGCTGAAACCATGGCAGGTATCCAAATGATCTGGCATAAATTTTAGTCAAACCTCTCATATACCTACCCATGCTGTCCCTTCTCCTTGGCAGTCAAAGTAATCACGGGTGCCTTTTCCCTTTACTGTCCTCTCCACTGACCTCAGTCATGTAGCCCTTGAAGAACTTAGATGGCAACTTTGTCCCATCCATTCTTTTCTTCTTTGTTTGGGTTTGTATGAGAAAAGCCCTGCCCTCTTCCTTTCATGGACGTTTTCATGGACCTGGGTTGTGCCCTTAGACTGGAGGCTATAAAGTCATAGAAATTCTCCAAGGCACCAGAAATTAGTTCAGGTAGCATTTTTGGAAAAGAGACCCCAAAAGGCTGGCAAATATTTTCCTGAAAAGCAGTCTTAGCCACACAGGTAAACAAGGTTCTGGCGAACAGTTAAAATTATTTCACTAATATATACAATTATATTAAGTTCTGGTAGTTACACTTCTGATTATGTAAGGAATTTTTTTTTTTTTTAAATAAGCATTCAAGGGTTGCTCTTTTCCAGGAGGTGAAAGCACTTGAATTTGAACACACTGAAAAATCAATTAGTGATTACAAGGGTTTTTTAGTCTAGGAAGTGATTGTTGTTATATTAATGATGTGAAATTAATATTTAGATATTTCAGATTGATTTCTCATGTTTTTTTCAGTATTTGTAATGACTAATATGTAGGAAAACGTGTATACATATGCATACATCTTTGCCTGTTACAGTGACTGTCCTATCTATGCTATATGTCAGTCTTTTCAACATGAGCCCAAGCTCAACTCCAGACAAGCTTATTTATAGCTGTAACAAAAGGGTAACTGGTCTTTCATATCACTGTGCAAATAATCATTTTTAGATGTTGCAATATAGCTGAAATGATAAAACACAATATTTCACGTATTTTGGAAATAGCACCAACATATGAATATAACGTCATTCACTGGTGTTTAGCCTCATGCCTTAGAGTTGACCAAGATAAATAGCCAGAACCATGTTAATCTTCAAAAAGAACTTGCTCTTCATGTCATGAAAAATCCTTTCGTTCAAGTGATGGAGTTTACCCTGTAAATTAAATCTCTAAAGTAATGGAAGAAATAACCCATGACTCTGGTGGGGGAAATTAAATTAGAGTCCCTAATAGCAGGTCAGCACAGTATGACCAGAGGTAATAGAAGTGACCACATGAATGATAAGCAGGCCTTCACTAGGCTGTGACATCTGTGTCCCAGTGACTGTGACAAACATCCATCCATGTAGCAAGCAATTCACAATTCAGGTACTAGCATGTTTATAGTGCAGTCTGACACTGGTGGAGCCAAAGCATGCCAGTCTTTCTCAACAGGATGCTCTGATTCCCTAATGAAGACCATTAAGACAAGTAAAAATCTTTGACCCCAGTCTCTCTGCTAAATCAATTTGCCAGTGCTCCAGATAATCTTTTTACTTTATTTATTTATTTATTCATAAGCACGGAAGGTATTTTCTGAACTAATACAATTCCCATTCCTCCCAACATTGCTAAGTTAATGTAATTGTACCCTGGAGCAGTAAAATAAAAGGAAAAAAAAAGTGGGAAAATACAGAGAACAGATTCTGGTTTGAATTGTAAAAATCTAGTGTATGCTTTCTATAAAGATCTTAACATCACTGCAATAGCCAATGGCAAAATAGCAGGGTGAGATGTTAAGGTAAAATGGAGTATTTAATGTCACACAAAGAACCTTTGAAGTTCACAGCCTTATTTATTCACTAAAACCTGAGCATGATCACTGATCTTCTGATGTAAACCTCATACTGTAGTAAATAACATATGTCCAGAGAAAACACAGGGTTCTCTAAAGTACAGAGCTAAAGAGAAATATCATATTCTACCACCTCTTTTCTCTGCATTAGAACAACTTATTAATACACAACACCTTTATTTAAAAATATTTCAGCAGGAATTTAGAATATAGACAGTAGAAGGAGGGACAGTAGGATGACAAATATCAAAGTGCTTGACAAAGTAAGCATGTAAGTAAGTAAGTAAATAAACTGACCTTATAGCCTATGAGTCTCTGTTCAGAAAATAAAAGAGGTTGAAATAAATGCTTGTTTACACTATCTACAGGATATATGTGATTTTAACTTCTTAGTCATTACGTTAAAACAAACAGCATATCAAAATGGAAATTTCCCCAGAGTTAGTGATTTGCAAAGTGAAATAATGATCTTCGTACCTCTCATTTACTCATACCACTTGTTTCCATTTAAATGGTAATTACACTTACTCAGATCAGGCTTACTAATGATCATTTGGCAGTATTATCACATGGCTTAAAAATCCAGAGGTGCAACAAGAAGGATGAAGTGCTACTAAAAATGCCAGTCAGTGTTTTCCGGTGTTGCTGTAGAGTTTGAGATTTCCAAACAGCATCCTAGTACAAGAGCACCCCTTGTTCCAAGGCTCAGGCAGTGTCAATCTCTCCAGCACTGCAACAGCCCTCCTGACTGCTGAAAACTTCCTCCTGTGTGCACTGACGTCTGTCCTTCATAAACTGGCATAAGGTCAGACCCCACAGATGGCAATAGGAGTCTTGAAAAAACGACTAGCTGAAGATTCACAAACAAAATGAAAATAAGGTATAGTATGGAGGTCAGGCAATACCCCCCAAAGAACTCCACTAATTTGTTAATTAATTACAGCCTACTCAAAGCCCAACTTTTATATTTACATTGGACTGGATTTCAGAGCTTGCTAACACACAGATTCGCTTAACTGGATTTTTAAAAAGTTTTAACAACGAGTTCTAGAGTCCATAAACTTCATATATAGTAATATCCTTTTCTCAAATAAATATTTTGACAAAAGTGTGGGACTTGTCTCCAAGAAAGCTAAAGAAAAGGTGTACCATAGATCTCCTCAAAACTAACTCTTCAGAAGTACAGAACTAATTAAAATATAGCCCTGTTGCGCTTCCGGAGTAAAAAAAAAACCAAAAAAACCAACTAGCTGCACATCTATTTGAAAAAGAAAGTCAGTAAGGAAACTTTTCAAACTTTTACTGACCTACTTTTACAGTTAAGGAAAATTTCAGGGATGACCAACTGCAGAGTACGGAGACAGAGAACCAGTTTCTTCTGGAAAGTTCTGGACATCAGAAGTGAAACAGCATGAGTACAGGAGGAAAATTTCAGGACCCCATACCTTCTCAATTATTTTAGGATTGAGTTTTCTAAAGGCAATATTAACCCTTTATGTGTTTTAACTACAAGAATTGTCCTTGTCAGACAGCCCTTACCTGTGTCTGAGAAGGACTGCTCTGCTTCCCAGCATTTCCAAATTTACTTCACATTTCATCTCCTTTTTCAGAGAAACCAAGACTGACTCTTTCGTGAGTTAAAAACAGGAAAATAGGCAACATCAACCCTTCATACTTTCCCCTGGGAAGCCTATAGTAGAAAGGAGAAAGAACTTTGAATATATAGAGATTTCTTCTTGACGAATGGCACCAGAATTTTTTTTAATTACTTTTTCACTGGCTGCAACCTTCAGCACTCAAAATTGTCCTGGGAAATGACTCCTTAACATTGTAGCCATTCTTCAGTACTTCAGCTCATGGTTCTCATCTGACAAGAGCCTGGGTGACTCACTGGCACATTTCAGAAGGTTTTGGAACCATGGGAGCCCATCAAAAACAGGTATTGTGGTTGTCATGAGACAGAAAAAAAGGACGTGTAACAGCTTGTTTGTACCTATTCCTTGTCTCAACATGAATCATAGTTATCTGGGATGACAGACTATGTACTCAGACTCCCACACATTTAGCTGGACTTTTTATTAAACAGAAATTATCACAGGAGACAAATATTTAATATCATTCATATTTACTTTCCAATGTTAGTTTAATACCAAGTAAAAGCAAGGAGATAAACAAAAGAGGTGCTCTTCTGAGTTCCTGGTTCACTTGGGGTATGGAGTCAGAGCAGACGCCATTCTAGTCCATAGTTAAGTGGAGATTTACGTGGAAGTTCTGTGGCTGATCAGAGAAAAGTATGCTGTAAGGACAGTGTCCCTTTTTGCCTTTGGTGAGAAGTGTTTTGCATACAGATATCAAATTACCCCAAAATTTCAAGTCCTGTTCATTTTTGGAAAATAAAAACTTTGATCACAAATTGACCTTTTCGGAGATGATAAAGACAAAAATACAGCATAAAAATTAAAACTAACTAAAAATATCTTTCTCATGTCTCCTTTTTCCCCTACTTCCAAACTTAAACCTAAAAATTGAGCAACAATGGAAAAGATTCTGACATCATGTCTAGTTACTTGAGTGTACTTTTCCTGGCTTGAGATCAGAATAATTTCTAGTGAAACTTAGCTAATGATTTAATTTAAAAGTCAACCTAACTCAGTTCCTTATAATTGTGAGTAAGCAACATGTAAAAGGTGAATTTTCAGGAAAGAAATTGTGATTTAGTTCATTAAGGTTTAAATGATGCACAGGTGGCACTGGGACTATAAAGTCCTCAAAGAGAAGGAGGACACTTAAGTGGTGTGGTATATACAAAGAAGATACCCATGGTTTAGACTTTAAGGTTTTACATGCAGTTTTAGCTGATCTAGCTGTGAGTTGGAGAGCAAACAAATTATCTGGCTTATTTGTTCATCCTCAGGTGCAGTTTCCCACTCCTCCTTTTGGGCTGCCTCTGCATAGTGTATTTCTGGGATGCATCCAGGTAATTCAGTCTAATTTAAAAGGATTGTTTGGTGGTTGTTTTAGGACCAGCAATGAATCACATGATGACAAGCACTATGAAGAGAAGACTTGAGAGTGGAAGCACGTGAGGCAGGATTCCCCATCTGATATGGAAATAGCCTTAGTTCAGTATGTGTCAGACTGTGAGAGTACACCTTGAGTGGTGTGCTCTTTGTACAGATCTGATGCATTTCTGGAATTTCCTCAAAGTTAGATTCACATAACAGGGCAGAAGGTAATAGTGTTGCTGGCTTATATTGCATGGATGTAAATATTTCTGTAGATCTTCAGGCATGACACAAGTTTTTCTGTGTATGTTTATAAATATGTGCCTACACAAATATATACAGATCAGATACAAGATATACACAGATATTACACACTCTTAAAAGCCTGCTCTCCTGCATTAACAGCAGACCATTCCCAATGTTACTTTGATTTGCCACATTTCTCTCACCATCTAAAGACAATTAAGAGGAAAGAGTTCGCACATTAAGTAGCACCATTATGAATTCATTTCCTACTTTTTTTTGTATTAGAATTGAGGATGATGAATTAATTTTGTATTCAAGTAATGCTCATTTCAGCCTCCAGTAAGAGTTCCCTCATAACGCACCATTAGTTAAATGCACCATCACAATAAAAATCTAACAAAAAAAGGCATTTATGTTGCTTTAAATAATGATCTAAAAAAAAAACCACCCAACCTTTATGTTACTTTAAATAATGAGCCCTCAGAGAAGCTGAATTAGCACTATAAATTAAGAAATATTGCATTATGGTAAGAATATATTCTTTAGGCAACGTCAGTTCACAACAGCAACAGCCAAGGTCAATAGCTCCATCTTCCAATTTAATTGAAAAAAAACTGAGAAGAAAAAAAAGAAAAAAGACAATTCTTCTCTAGGGCCCACATATACTCCCCCATGTGCCCCAGAATGATAAAATGAAAATCATATATTCTAGCTTCAGTATTAAAAGAATAAATGCCAGCCACGTACCCATGTGCCATTATCAAATTTCATTAGTACATACCTACTTATGTGCCAAAGCCTTTAACAGAAATATTACAGAAGATAACATTGAAGAACACATGCAGTCTATCTAGGCATGAGTTTGCTTTTCAGTACAACCAACAGGACAATTCTCCTTCAGCTTGTTTCTTAATTATCTGTGTGTACAAATAGGTATACAAATCACCCTCCTACCATTTTAACTGGTACCTTCCTGTGAAAGATCTTTAATTCACAGAGAATAATTTTACTACAGAAACTTCCTCTAGTATATCAGAAATGTCATCTACAGTTCTTAGTGTTTGTGCCAGCGGCATACGCAAAATGCTGTAGAAATGTAAATATGTTCATCCTATGTATCAGTCAAAACCTAAAATATCATGAAGGGTATTTTTACTTTTCTTCTTGATACTTCACTGTTTTTCCTAAAATTTTGGTCATCAACGCTGAAATTTTTGCTCAAACTTCAGACTACACCAGTCTATAGGTTATACAGATAGAAACAGTGAATACTTGCCCTGATTTACAGAGATTTTGATGGAATTTTTTCAACAAAAAATAATCAAGTTTATCTAAGAGATTCAATGAGCCTATGAATTTTTAATTTGACACACACCTGCTCACCCACACACTGATGCAGACATCCAACCCAATAACTAACACTGGCATTACTAAGCACAGAACAGGATCCAGGCTGTAAACACAGGATACATCTATGCTAGTGAACTGAAAGCAAACATGAGTTCCATGCTGTTGTTTTCCATACTGTTAAATGAATAGTGTGGTTTTGGCCTGAGTCAACCATTACTATCCTTGGGAATGCCCAGGGTATTTCTAAAGTTGATTAGGCTGGAAACCTTTGGTAACAAACCTCTTCACTGCAGAAAGGGACAGGAGACTTCAGCCATGTGAATTCAAACTCTGCCATGGCAGGCACTCTCAGAGCCAGAGGACATCTCTGATTTATTTGATCTGTTTGCTGAGTGTAAATGTAACTACAGATTGCACCAGTAGAATACACCTCTTAATAAATAGAGTTGTTCAGGATTTTCCAGTGAAACTATTATGTTCTTTTTCTTTAGAATGTTCTGGTTCATTAAAACGGAGACCTTTTACAGGAATGATCATATCAGTTTCAGCAAAGATAGAATAGCTAATCGAAATTAGAGACAAGAATGACATTAGCAACCAAAAAGGTCAATGCTGATAGGATATTTACTCAGCATGTGAGGTAACGTAGTTCAAGTCCCTATTTTGAGTCAGCTAGAACAAAGATGTGATTCTTACTCAGCCTGCACAAATATTTTGAACTAACAGCTACTCTAAAATGTAATACAAATAATTTTTCATTTTATATTTTTTTAACCTGATAAATTTTAGGTTTCAGTCAATGGGGAAGGGATTTTTAAACTGTTTCCCACAAAGTTCTAACCATAAATTATAACTCCATCTTTATGCATTCTCTTCTTTGACATCCACCAAATACCAGCTGAAAAATCCATAAGTCTTTTTATAAATTGCAGGGACTAAGCACATAATTTTGATCTTCTATTTGATCCTGAAGTCGGATTTAAGCACAGGTCATAATCAGAAGTGATTGACAAGAATGGCAGAATGACATATAAAAAAAATTCCACTAAAGGAAATGTAAGCTGTAACTGGTTTCTTAGGGAGATCAGTCAATACTTAATAACTTAGATAAGATGCACAACAAAGGATAAGGTTCTGATCACAGGAGTTACTCTGTAGGAGATAATTGGAAAAATCTATAAGGTATGGACACTTTCCTTCAAAAAGACACCATTTCTCTTGTTTTGGGAGTCAGGAAAGAGGATGACTTCAGCAGTTCAGGCATAGCTAATATTATAACACTGAGCAGATACAAAAATTGCACAATTGAAATGATGCACATAATTCAGTGAAGTTGTACAATGATTTTTATTATAATGTGGCTGACTTTCCTAAATTTATGATGTAGCAAACTGTGCTGAAATTGTGACAAACACAAGAGAGGTTCTATTGCAAAGTGTTATTATTAAAGTGATAGCTTACTTATTGTGTTCTGTTAGGCTGTGTTTACTACCAGAATTTATACTCACCTAATTTTTTTTTATTAGATATAGTCATTTATATTTATGCCGTCTCAATTGAATTGCACTTACAGCAGAGATCCTGCTGTATCCTTGTCCCAAAAAGCTAATGTCTTCAAACTCATTCTGAATTGATCACATCTGTTGATAATCACAACATCTCTTAGTCACACATGTACAATTGCCTCATCCTGGTGAACAGGAGATTTGAGCAGTTTCTTCAAAATAGGTCATAGGTTTAAAACACCTCAGCCACTTCCAGTTTTCTATCACAAAGTGACAGAATATTCTTGCTCCAGTTCCCTGTATATGAAGCCATGAGATGTGAATAAAAGTAGTCCTCTTTACTCCTTTGCATGTGCATATTTCTTTATTCTATGTGCAGTTTTTTCCTTTCTTACTTTTCTTCTTCTTTTTCCTTTTTTCTTTTTTTGGCACAAAAGAAGGATAAGCTTATATCTGCTCTTTTTGTTCTCACAGTTTCATGCTCTCAAAAAATAAATAAATAAATAAATAAAAGACTGAATTTAATGCTTCTGTATTAGAAGATTTAACGTTATTTTCAGCCTGTCACTGAACTGATGAAAGGCAGCACAACTACACACTTTTCCCCACTGAGCTCAGATAGGTTTGTTCACTAGAGCTCAAGTCTCCTGCCAACAACTCACTGCAGTTCCAAAATATTCTCCTTTTGTGTTCAGTCTCTACATGTGGATCAGCCCATGCCCATTCTTCCAGGCCATAAATTTGGCAGTTTTAAAGATTTAATAGCAAGGTTGCTGCAGTGACAGCTCTATTTGTGCCACACCTCCCTACCCATAGTTGATAGAGGTCTGCTGATCAGCCATAAAGTTCAATTCTCCAACTCCTTATCAATCAGCTTCACGGTGTGATCCACTTCAGGAAAGATTTAAACAAGGTAGTGCAGATTCTTCACAGTGAATATAATAACTGGGGGGAAGAATAAATCTTACATTGTTCTTCTAATACACCAACTTTTTCAATGGATTGTTTGGCTTTGATATTAACTCAAAGATGATACAGAATTTGCAATCTGTGGAAAGGTGCAATAAAGTTCTTGAATAAATTTAAACAAGCTCTTTTTTTGAGAAATCTAGTGGCTTCCATGTCATGGTCTAGGAATGGCACTCTCTGATTCAATGTCCCTACCGAGACTGTTCAAACCATGCACTGCTCACTCATTCCTCTTCTTTCCCCTCCTTCCCCTCCTTCCCTTCCTTCTCCCCCTGTGGCAGGATGGAGAAGAGAATTGGAGACACAACAGGTAAAGATCACAGGTTGAGATCAGAAAAAATTGCTGGAAACAGCAATGAGATATGAAAATGAACAGCAACAGCAACAATTCTAATGACAGAGGGTATAAGAAAGGAACAATTCACACAGAACCCCCCCCCCGGCTCCTTCTGCCACACTTACTCTGGAAGGAACCTCTTCTCCCCCAAAGACCTTTCCCCCAGCTAAACAATGATGTGATGTGATGTGGTGTAGAATAACCTCTTAGTCCTGGCCAGGCCCCCTCCTAGCTACTGCAAAAATTAACCTTGTCTTGGGCAGAACCAGGACATCTCCCAGCCTTAAATATCCTGTTTGTGCCAAGAAGCAAACAGCATTCTCTGCCCCTTTCATTTCAGAGCAGCCCATCATTGTGCCCATTTTGAAATTTAAAAATATTGGGCTTCTCTCCCAGCCTTGCCTTATGTCTGCTATTCTAGAAAACACAGGAGTGGGAACAGATAGGGAAATACTTCAGTCTTGTTGAGAAGTGGATTTCTTTCTCATGAACAAAACAAGTTATCTGGCTTAACCAATATAGATTTCCTTTCTCTCTTTATTAGTACAGACAAGGCATGTTTAATTTAACTTTCTAGTTTGGGCTGCCTGGGATCTATTCTGAAATAACTTCCTGATTAAATGAACTTCCAGAATCAGAGACTGGTAAGAAAAGAGAACACCCAGACCCCTAGAAAGAAGGAAAGGGGCAGTGCAAGCACAAGCTGAAAAACTCTCATCTTCTTCATGATAAATACTGTACTGAACTGCTTGGAGAAGGAAGCAAAGTTGCCTTCTGTAGTATTTACTTTCAGACCTGCCAACCACTGAGCAGTTAAAACTTCTGAGGAATACATGGCCATCTATCATAACAAAGCATATGACAAAACTGTCAGTGTTAGGAAAACAACACTCACAAGCCAAGATGCAGACAGAAGAAACACACAGAATTTCAATCAAAACCTACTGCTTTGCTTACTGTTCTGCCCACATTTGCATCTTTCTAAATCCTTATTGTGAAAATCATTTTAATCAAGAGAGTGTCACTCTAGTTTTAAGGGTAGTAAAATGATATATTTTGCAGTTAAAATTACTGAGAAGAAGGACAAAGTCAGGGAAGAAAACTAGAAAATTAAGCAAACCAGAGAATAAACCAAAATATTCTTGCATAACACACTAAACTCAGCTAGTTTATCTCTGCATCTTGTCAGCTTCACATTCTTGCTTAACCTGCTCTGTAACAGTTGTAACTTTTGGTCAAGTTCCTGTACACCATCATGCATTCTTTTCCAAACCAGTCAAAAGGTTAAAACTTTTTTATAGATACAGTTTCTTTAAGACCATTAATCAAACAACACCTTTTTGAAAACTCTAGATTCCTGCTCTTTTGAATAAATGTCCACTTTGGAATCAGAAAGGGGCACAAATTCAGGTCCAGACTGCTTTCAAAGTGTGAAACCTAAAATAACAGAAAAGTGGCAAAAGTAAAATTCAAAGAATTTAATAAATAGAAGAATTTGGAACAGAATTTGAGGGCAGTTATATTATACATTGACCATTTGCTGAATGGCCACAATAATTTGAATTCTCACAGATTCAGGCCCTGCTTCAAAACAGGTCACTCATTTCCCAAGTATTTGACTCAACCACTGTGTTCCAGCCGTAGGGTTTCTCCAGTGTCTGGTGAGAAACAGAGAACTGACCTTGACCAACAAACTTTAGAATACGAAAGACTAAAGATCCCAGACATAGTGAGACACCAAGGAGAAAACCTTGTTTGGTAGGTTGGACATGTTGGTGAATCCCCTTTTCTGGGAATTTCAGCCAAACAAATCTCATAAATTTGGACTCACCAGTAGTTATGTATATGTTTTCAATTTGTCATACAATAAAAGACAGGTGACTTGTGTCTCCTATACATGTCAGTGTAATCATTCCCAGCACTGTGGGACTGTGGTGCAGAAAGATATATGACCCATTATTAATATTAATATTAACATATTAGTTGCATCTTCCTTTCTTTCCTGTTCCTCAAAGAGAATTAACATTTCTCCATTCCAGTTTTGTTATCTCAGTTGCAAGTCCAAGCCATGTATGTGAAAATTCAAATCGAGTTCGCTTCTTAATATGTGTGAGACGAAAATATGTAATTTAATGTGAGAATGATGGAACAGCAATTTTTTTTATAGTAAGAAATATTTTGTGAAGTTTTACCTAATGCTTAATGTCAATTCATTAACCACAGAGTCAATTAGGTTGGAAAAACCTCAGAGGCCATGGAATCCAAACTATGATTGAACATCACCATGAACAATCACGTCATGGTGCTCAGTGTCATGTCTAGTCTTTCCTTAAGCACCTCCAGGGACAGTGACTCCACCACCTCCATAGCAGCCCATCCCAACATCTAATTACCCTCTATATGAAGAAATTCTTCCTAATGTCCAGCCTAAATATCCCCTCTTGTCCTATTGCTAATTGCCTGGGAGAAAAGACCATTTAAAATAGCAGGTCACTACAAATGACCCATTAACCATTGTTTTCCTCATTGCCATGCACCTTGGTTAATGAACTGTGGAGTCCTACATCAGTTTAGAGATACTGATTGTATTAGTAATCAATAGTTGAAAGTCCATCATCTCTGCAGTTCTCCTTCAATACACCTTGACATCAATCTTGTTCCCCTGCCCCCATGAATTATTTCTGGCAGCAGTCCTCAGATCTCAGCCAAGTGACATGGCTGCTTGATGCACTGAGCAAAATGGAAAAGAAATGCTTAGAAGAAATTGAGATAAATTGAGAATGACCACACTGAAAGGTCTGGGTTTTATGAAAAGGAATGAAAAGTCGAAATAAAGCAGTTGTTCTAGCTGCTTTCTAAACAGAAGAACTCAGCACAGGAGACCTAGTTCTTTCTGGTAGGATCACAGAAGAGAAACAAGTTTCTGGAAGAAAAAATGCATTCCATGAAGCTCAAAGCATCTTTTCATGAACCCAACAGCAATAGCTCTTGCTAACTACTTATTTATATTTCTTTCACCCAGTGACCCTTGTATCTTCTCTTGTATTGTTATATTTCACTCTATTTTGAATCAATCACGTTGTATATTTTGATGTTGTAAAACCTATTTTCATGTATTTCACTTCCCTTCAATTTCACTGGCTATCTTTGTTACAGCATAGAAACACACAAAAGAAATCTCCCTTGAACAGGACTTGCTTTTCAGAGATGCTAAATACTCACAGGTCACATCTCTGAATAGCATGCCATTTATTACATTTCATGTCCTTGCACAGTTCTGCAAGGTACTCATTTTCCCTGTTTCTCTTCATCACAACATATCTTTTCCTCCAGATTTGGTTTATTTTCAGTATTTTTGTATTCTTTCAAAGAGGTTGGTATCTTCTTGTAGTACTTTCCATTGTTCCATTTTGAACCTGAGGAACTTTTCCAGAATAATGCCTACAAATGGGTAAAATTGATGTAACCATATATGTCACTATAACTGGCACATTCTTTGAGCACTGGTTAAGCTCCATGCTGTCAGCCAAGAAGATCATTATGATGTACACATCTCCACAAGGGCTATAAAACTTGAGGCAAAACAGCCTCAAGTGAGAGAATTTTTACTTAATATAATTTATCCCAAATAAACACAAACATCTATTCACTGATGCCAATATCAATAAAAAAGAAATCATTATTTTGGCCACACTTAACAGACTGTCCCACCAAATTGCTTCAATAAGGTGGCAGGCAGCATAGAAGGTGGGAGTGGAGAGTATTGGTTTCTATCCGCTGCTTTTTATGTCCTGCTGGCTTTTTCCTTCTCCTTTATGCTCCTTACTTGGTTTCCTACATTCCTCTGGGCCTTTTAGTATCAGTTCACAGGCAATAGTCTTTCCCTCTCTGTGTGAGCCTCTTCACATTTCCCCAGTGTAACTCACCACATATCTTCTCATGTCTCCTCCCCTCGTCTCTGCTGCCCCTTCTGAAGCAGGTTTGAGCAGATGCCCCATGTGATTTCCTTGCTTACTGAATTTCTGACACCTGATGGGTTTGGGTATGTGATTGCTTTGTTTCTAAAATAAGTAATATTATCATCACACTTTTCATCCCTTTTCTAAAATTTGCTGAAATTATGAAATGCAGAAAGTCTCCAATAATATTTAAATAATTCTATGGGTTAGCCATCAGACTTTTCTAAAAGAATTATGCTGAACATATCCTTTTGTTTCTAAACTAAAGACCATAATATTAATTTCACGGATGTCTTAACTCCCTGCCTGCCAATGAGGCCTACATTTAGGTCACTCCCATGTATTAACCTTTTCTTAAGTTTCCTTGTTTCAAACTTAACACATGCAAAAAAAAAAAAATACAACAAAGCACACATCTCCCCCCCAAAAAAACCTAAAAAACCTAGAATAAATTTCATAATTAATATAAAAAAAGATATGCATGCAAAAAATCAGGCATAGTTAAAACTTCTATTCTAAACTCTGTCTCTAATAGTCACTGTCAGCTGTTTTCATAAAGATTTCTCAGATTTAAACCTCAATCACATCCCATGGCACTGACTCTTAGAACAGCAAGTCAGCTATCCATCACCACAGCACCCAGAATTGTAAACTCAGGAATAGGCATCAGCTTGTCAAATTCTCACAAAATATGTCCAGCATCTCTCATCAGTCACAAACACTGAAGGACAAATGCAACAACCACCTGGTCAAAGTGGCTGAGAAGCAGGAGCAGTCAAATTAGTTCAGTTTCCTACTTTTCACCTTCCCAGCTAGAAGAGATTTGCATGTTTGCAAGACAAGCTCTCTGTATGTTTTACTGACTTTCAGAATTAAGGATCAAAGGAATCTTCATCTTCAAATATCCTTTAGTCTTTTACTTATAATGTCTTAAAAGGAAAGGAGGGAGGAGGTAAATCAGTGATTTCTCCTAATCTCTCTAAGTGGGTGGAAATCCATACTGAGAAAATCCGTGGAAAAATGCTATTTTACATGCCTGAAAATACCATTAATCTGTCATCCTTTATCATAGTTGGATGATCATTAAGCCAGGCAAGCAAGCTGTTAATGTTTACAATATCCGATATTCCCCAAAAATATACACAAATTAATAGGAGAAAAACAACTCTAATCCTGCCCTACTGTCAATGGGGATTAATTTCATTCAAATAAACATGTTTATGAAAATAAAGAAAAATTCTTTCTGCAAACAGCTGGTTAAGTTTGACTGTTTTTTTTTAATTCATCCAAATAGACCATTTATACCGGGTGCAGTAATTGTTCTTCTCCCCCTGCTGTTGCTTTACTAATTGCTAATGTTGGTGTGTGTAATACCAATTAAATCTGTTCCGATTTACTCTTTTTAACTGGTGCTCGGATTTTTAGGGGGAAAATGGCTTTTTAAATTTATACAGACAGTGGGTGTCCTTTGTGATTTTCACAGCCTGTTCCTGTTAACAACAAATGAAGATAAATACAAAGCAAAATCTGTTTGACTCTTCTATAGAACAAATAGCCCCATTTACAAGGTGTTACCAAATAACTGACATTTTATTATCCTTCCTATACTCATATTTTGACCATTAAATTCTAATCTTTTAGCCCATTTGGTCACTTGCTTGTGATTTCCTATGTATCAACCACAGAATAATGACAATGCCAAGGTAAATGTTATCTCACCAATTTACCTCAGTGTTAATTGCCATTGCTTTGTTGGTGAAGGGTGACAGTAATGACAAAGGAGGTGACAAAGAGAAATGCAATTCAAGTGGAGCTAAAGAAAATATGAAAATGCCTCCTTGGGTTTTATGTATTTTACTTGACCCAAGTAAGCATCATTCCTTTAAATCATCATTTCAGGCTGCTTTCTTCTGACATTCGGAGGATAATTTAGCAAGCTAGGTTGGTAAGGATGATTGACTACAGACGTAATAGTGGGTAGACCAAACCAGAGGTGAAATGAAAGGAATAAGAAGAATAAGAAGGAGGGGGGGAAAAAAAAACAAGCAAAAACCCAAACATTATTTCATTTAAATTCACAGATACTAGAAAATGGATTGCGAATAAAAATTATGTGGCGCATTTTTACTTAGCTGTGATTAAATGGTGACAACAGAAAAGGAAGATGAAAATTACATTTGTTCTGTAGCAGTTGTTTTATAAGGTTTAGAGCAGTGAAGATCCATCACAGAGTTTTTGTGTTTGACAGTCCCATCACTGCACCTTATTTCTGATCTGTGGGGTTCAGCCTACAGCAGAGAGTGCCAGAAGCCACACAGAGATTGTAGATTCAGCCAGCTCTGAGACAACCTGCTGCTGAGGGCAACACTGGGAATTGGTGGGCAGCAACGGAGTGGAGTAAGGAAATCAAAGGAACTTGTTTCACACTGGATTCCTCACAGCTATCTGACCTTTTCAACCTCCAGTCATTCATCAGGGTTGTAACTCTGCAAACTGGGTCTGTGCATTAGAACTGTTCTCACTGCACTTGCTTAAACCAGAAGAGACAGTGGAGACAGCAAAAATATACATTAAGAACTTGTGCTTGCAGAAAGAAGAGAAGAACTCTCTGGTTTCTGTCAGGGACTAAGATGAAAAAATCTCGAACATTTAACAACTATACAGTTGGTTATATAGGTGTGACTAGTTTTTGATAAGCAGAGCATTTACTCTAACTCTTAGTTTTAGTGCACTTCAAAAGCAGCCCTCTTGGTTCACCTTTTTCTAACATTATATAGCAAGATTTGCACCACTGAAGTCCTCATTTCCAGATTGAATACCCCTGCTAAATATATCTAGCAGAAGTGGAGGTATTCAATAGTGTTTCTACAGATACAGATAGTAGGATTGCTTTTTCTTTTGTTATGTTCAATGAACACTTTAGAAGAATTTAGAGGACACATTTTAAAGCAGAATCTGAGATCTCTTCTTCATTGTTTGGATAAAATAAAAAAAAAGTTGCTAATGTCCAAACAAGGATCTTCATATATAGTAGTATCTCTATAGTATCACAAGTTATGTAGTAATTTACAGCCTAGGTCAAAATGCATGCTGGTTTCTCTGGTGGGAATTTCCAAGACTTTTCCTCAGGGGCTAGACTATATTGTGCTGCAGCTTTTCCTGGTATTTGGTCAAATCCTAGGTTGGCAGCACATAAGGTCACAGAAGCACAGAATGGTCAGGGTTGGAAGGGCCTCTGAAAGCCTTCTAAAGCAGACTCGCTGGGAGCAAGTTGCACAGGATCTCATCCAGGTGGGTTTTGAATATCTCCAGCAAAGGAGACTCCACAATCTCTGTGGAGAGCCTGTTCCAGCACTCAATCAGCCTCAAAGTAAGTAACATTTTCCTAACATTCACATGCAGCTTCCTGTGTTTCAGTTTGTGCCCATTGCCCTGTCCCCTGTTGCTGGGAACCACTGAAAAGAGCCCCACCCTCTTGACACCCACCTTTCAGATAATAATGGCATCCTGGCCTGTGTCAGCAATAGTGTGGCCAGCAGGATCAGGGAAGTGATTGTCCCTCTGTACTCAGCACTGGTGAGGCCTCACCTCCAATACTGAGTCCAGTTCTGGGCCCCTCAGTTCAGGAAGAATATTGAGGTGCTGGAGCATGTCCAGAGAAGGACAATGGAGCTGGAGCACAAGTCTGATGAGGAGTAGCTGAGGAAACAGGATTTGCTTAGCCTGGAGAAAAGGAGGCTTGAGGGAGCCTTGTCACTCTCTGCAACTATCTAAAAGGAGGTTGGAGTGAGGGGGTGCTTGGTATTTTCTCCAATTTGACAAGTGATAAGAAAACAGGAAATGGCCTCAAGATGCACCAGGAGAGGCTTAAATTGATGTTAGGAAAAATTTCTTCACCAAAACTATAGTCAAGCATTGGGCCCAGGGAAGTGGTTGTGTCACCATCCCTGAAGAAATTTGAAAGATGTGTGGATGTGGCATTTGGGAATATGGTTTAGTGGTAGACTTAGCAGGTTAATGGTTGGACTCAATCTTAAAGGTCTTTTCTAACCAGGAGTATTCCATGGTTCTATGACTTGCTACCCAAGCAATTTGCTTATTAATTTAACGCCAACTGGTAGAAAAGGTTTCATTTATTTCTCACTAATCCCTCTAAGCAAGCCTGCAGTCCATGTCCACTTGATAACAACTCGTAGAAACTGTGTATGAAATAACATTTTAAATAAAGGAAATCATCTTATCATATCCCTGTTTCCCTCTTTCCATTTTCACCATCATCTTCATTCACTGGTGAGGAAGGCTAATACTAAACATTCTGTTAATGGTTGTCAAATCAATCATGGTTTTCACTGCTAGAGTTATTCTAGATAGAAGCAACACACTTTAGAAGAAATCAGAGGAGGCCTGAATGAGATAATGTAAAATCACTTATACAGACACTCTGGAGATGGAACCCCGTTTAATATTTAATATAGTCATTAACCTGAGAGTGGATGGAAGAGGGTAATGGATGACCTATTGCTTTTACCTACAGGACAAGTTTCTGAAGCAAACTGTCTCCCCTGGGGCATGGATCACACATGCCAAAAATCTATAAAGAGAGTCACAGATGAAAGGAGATTGAGCAGATTCAAAATTCCCATGTGAGCATGATGAAAACTGCAGGCAGACCAGGTGGTGAAACTTGCCACGCTACACACAGCCGTGGGCCATTGCCATCCAAATGCTCAATTAGCTTATTATGGCAACAGACACACCATGCTGGTCAAATAACCAGCACATCTGCAGAAACTACAGAAAATAATCAATTATTGAAGAAAGGTATCTGCAAGTGACATTACTCTTACCCTTTCTTGTTCTTCTCTTTCTTTTTTTTTTTTTTCTTCTGCCTAGATGCCCAGCTGTTAGACATTACCCCAGAGAGGCAGAAATCCAGGAACTAAATTTAGATATGAGAAACGTGGAGGGAAGGGGAGGAGAGGAGGAGCACTGGGTAGGGTATTAAGGTACTAAGTTTTGTTTATTGGCTGATTTGATTTGGATTTTTGTTTTGTTTTAAGAAGACTAAAAAACACATTAAACATTTCCAGGCAACCTTCAAAATACTGTAAACATCTCTTATGTAGAAACAGCACAGCATACAGTATGTTTTTGTGCAGTGTAGCCAATTTACATGGTCACCATTGCAATAACAGGGCTTGTAACCCATTGCCACGAGGACATTGTGAAGGACAGGGATGAATTTACTCCAAAGGCTCAGTAGTTTGAGGTGCAATAGTCCCTCACTAGGACCATTTAGCCTGGTACCCATTCTGCCACTCATACAGACCACCCAACCTCTTCACTCAATAAGGACTGATCAGCATCTGGTATTGAATTGCATTTCCCTGCCTCTGTGTGAATTGGAGAATCTGTCAGCTTCTCCCATCTTCCTTACAGCACCCATTTCTAAGCTCTCTAAGGATGCAGGGAACTCTTGTTGTGATAGTTCATCTATTTTCACAGGTACAGAGACCATTGCATGTTCTCCTATGACCCTGACATGCTTACATACATGAAGAGTCTTCCTCATCAAAGGGAATTTGGTGGATGTTGTTCTTCAGTGCTGCTCTGACTGATAGTCATGCAGTTGGCATATCTGTAGGTCAATATAGACAATTTCTGACCTGGAGGAGAGTGAATTTTTTCAGCAACAGGAGTGTCAAATATTTTTTAAAAATGCAGAATTTGAGGTTTCGGGTGCTAACATTTTATTGGCTTTTGCCACCATATCTTGTATTGTACTAAACTCTGTGTAATAGAGCTGGTTTCCTCCCTAAGGGAGTTACTGCTATAAGGAACAAATGCACAAAAGTCAAGATAATTTTTGGTTACCTTTTATTCATTATTTTTCAATGAATGGATTAGTTTGGTAAACATTAAGAGAAAAAAAATTATTGCTACAACAGAAAGACTAGTTTGGTTAAGAATGATCTCTTCCTAAAGAAGATTCTCTTCCACAGAATCAAAGACCAAGGTTCTGTATTTTGAAATCTCATTATTTAAGAAGTCTAGTTTTAAAAAATTATTTCCAGAAATGAGAAGAATGTTAATGTAAGCTTTCAGGAGAAGCAGCAAAACAATTTCTGATGTGCCTGAGAATCCACACAAAAGAAAATGCTCAGGTATATCTGTCCTACCTGTGCTTTCACATCTGAGATCTAGCCTGCAGGCAACTCTGAGATATTTCTATGACTTTGCTTCTCAAAGATTCTGGTACAACTGTTCATCCACAATTCACTGTTCTTTCAGCTTTTGTGGTTTCCAGACTATACTGTTTACTATATTAGATAATAAGAACAGCATGTTGAGCCACAGCAATAGAAAAACTATAAATCATTTGATAACCTTAAGAAATTGTGGTTGAACTCAGACATTTTTCTAATGGTTTTGTGAATCTAAAGTGGAAAATAGCTATATTTCTGTACCTGTAATTTCTGTCCACATATGAAAAATGCTAAAGGAGGCAGAGTTCAGAGCCAGAGGGAAAGTGGCCTTTACCAAGAAAGAATTTTGTATAGTAATAATTAAAACTAAATTTAATCACTAAAACAGGCTGTGAGGTCAAGGGTGTTATCCATAATTATGGCAAGCAACAGGGACATTAAGATGAAATACTGAACTCTTAGTAGCTTAGGGGGAGGGGTAAGGAGGATATTTTAAAGCTTGAAAATCAAAGCATACTGGGTTTTGTGTTCTTTTTTTTAAAGTTCCACTTGAACATGATAATAGCTCTCAAAGCTGATAAAACAGCAGATCTTTATCGCTTACACTGCTCTCATCATGTTTGTCAATTCATGGTGAGCTTTGACATGTGTGAGAAAACAGTATAGTGCCAGAAATCTTTTGAGGGTCTGGAATAGAGACAAGATCATAGATGTTTAAAATAAAAAGGCAAAAAAACATGGGTAATTTTATATTTCATTTTAAAACTTAAAGATGATATACAGACAGGTAGATAATATTTATAGGTTTTTTTAAGAACCTTGGATGCCATGGGCCCTGATAGGATGCAACCACAGGTGCTGAGACTGTCTTATGTCACTGGGACACCACTTTCAATGATCTTTGATCAGTGATGGCAACTGGGAGAAGTATGCATGCACCCCTGGTGTCACTGCTGGGTTTAGTATACCCTCAGCAAGTTTGATGATGATATAAAGCTGGGAGGAGCAGTGATATACCAGAGGCACATGCTGTAGCCCAGAAAGATCTCAACAGTCTGGAGAAGAAATGGGTTGACAGAGACCTCAGGCAGTTCAACAAAGAGAAGTACAAAGTCCTGTATCTGGAGACAAACTGTCCCAGACACCAATATATGCTGGGAATAACTCTGCTGGAAAGCAACTGTGGGAAAAGGACCTGGGGATCCTGGCTGACACCAAGATGGATATCAGCAGGCAAAGTGTCCTTGCTGCAAAAAGAGAGAATGGTGTCCTGGTTTGTGTTCAACAAAGTACTACTAACAGGTCAAGGGAGGTGATCTGACCCCTCTATTCAGTGCTGGTGAGTCCACACCTGGAGTTCTGGGTCCAGTTCTGGGGTCCCTAGTCCAGGAGAGATCCGGAGCTACTGGAGAGTCCAGAGAAGGACCATGAAGAAGATGAAAGAGCTTCACATAGGAGGAGAGGCTGAAAGAACTGGCAGTGTTCAGCCTGGAGAAGAGCAGGCTCAGAGAGTATCTTATCAATGGCTATAAATACCTGCAGAGAGGGTGGAAAGAGGGTGGAGCCAAGGTCATTTGGCTCCAGGTGCCCAGGGACAGAACCAGAGCCAATAGGCACACACTGCAACAAAAGAGGTTCCATCTGAATATCAGGGTATACTTTTTTATTATGAGGGTGGCTGTGCAATGGTCCTGTTTCCCTATAGAAGTTGTGGCCCCCCTTGGATATTTAAAAGCCATCTGGACACAGTCCTGAGCAACCAGCAATAAGTGGCCATAATTGAGCAGGGATGTTGGACCAGACAGCTTTCTGCAGCCTCTCCCAACCTCAATCATTCTGCAATTCTTAGAATAACCATTTTTGGTCAGAAAGGGATGCAGGAATCTTACCTTGATGCCTTTAAAACCATGCTTTTGTCCTTTAAATGGTTCACATGTTACACGGTTATGTAAAATATACGCTGGATTTGATTCTTTATCAGGAATGCAAATAAGAAAAAGAACTGTAGGAAGTGAGTATTCTTGTTTACCTCTGATATTATCAGCAGGGAATGAAACGCCCACTGGTGTTGCCCTTACATCAACAGAGGAGCACAATCACTTCAGGGAGGAGGAGTAGATGCACAGATGCAAAAATCATGTGTGCAGTGAGTCATCTGTGTCGGTGGACAAGGCAGCAGTGGTTGTTTCAGTGTTCAGTCACCAGTGGCTAGGCTAAGGATGTGTTCCATGAAATAGCCTTTTTAATTGTTCCAGTCCAAGGACAGTTGAGTATAGCTGCCTTTAAAAAGCTTAAGTATAATCAGTAGCTTATTTCCCAAGAAAGTGATCCGGTTTTCCTACCATATTTTTCAAGGCTATCAGTCCTGGTGCTTAAAATCCAACACCGCAAATGTATTTCCTTTTCTCTTACAATGAAGTTCATTACAGAGTATTGATGAAGCTTTCAATATGGGCATTTATTTACAACATTTTCAGAGATGTTGGAATGTCTTGATGTCACGAATTGCAGCTCATATTGCATATCCCAAAGACAAAAGCAGTCTAATTAAAAATATCAAGTTAAAGTAAGGATTATGCTACTAGTAATTATTTTCTTTTGTTTATAATTAAGACAATATAATACAACCAATATTTTATCAAGGGGAAAAAGCAAATAATTTAATTAAAATAAATCTTTATTTTATCATAAAAAATGAATTTAAATTGATCATTTTTTATAACAGCACAAGTTCACTTGTATTATTTTTATCGACAGCAGCATATGTAATTTTCACTCTTACATACTAGCAAAGAATTAATCTGGTGATCTTATGTTAGTATATGAATATTAACAATTTAAATTGCTTGCATTGCTACAACAATGGGCCTTCCATGGATAATTCAAGTAACTACACATTCTTCTTCCCAAAAAAAACTTGACATTTAGATTAAAAATATTGCACCCTTCTTTTAGCCAGTACCGCTATTAAACTAAGATGTGGTGCATTGAATATAGAAAATGAAATTATTGGTAGAGAGGTTGTTAAATTACCTGTAGGTGCAAAAATAACAATTATGGAAAAAGCATATAAGCCTTCCACTATTACCTGATTTTTATTTTTCCAAGAGAAATTATTAACTCTATAATGTAAATAAGTGTGACATACATAAAAGCATGTCAAAACTAGAGTAAATACTTATTTTTTTGTTTTTCAATGAAGCACCTCTAAACAGTGGTATAAATAAATTGTGAATAAGCAAAAATAAAACCATAAATAAAGTATCCTCACTGGAGCTCAAAAAATAATCCAATGGTGCAATGAAAAGACACGAGGAAAAAGGATATTAAACACTGAGCTAAGGGTAATCTTAGTAAATTCACTTTTGAACTCCTATTTCATATGTGGTAGTATAATCAGAACCTTAAGCTCTTTCCTAAGTGTTTAAGCACCTGTCTAATTCCTTTGAAGCCAATGGGAGTTAAACACGTGTTCCTGAAGGCAAAACAGGCCCACACGAGCACTCTGACAGCTCAGAACCTGCATGGACACATTCCTTTTCATCTTCTAGAGCACTGCTGAGACAACAGCGTGATGGAGACTGAGCCTGGAGCAGCTCTCTGCATTCACAAAGTAGCTCTAGGCTATGTCATGCATATCCCCTTTACGGGATTTGTACACACAGATCAGGGATTTTAGGGGAAATGCTAGATCTCCAAGCCAAGGTACATGACAGATATCTAGCATCTAAGCCCTGATGGTAATTACATACATCTGGGTTCCTCTATGTCATGAAGTACTTTGCAATGTCCTTCATTATAATACAAGTCCAGTGCACTCCATCATCCACCCCTGGCAGTGATGCACCAGCAGGATTAGCCTAGCAATGTTAGCAACACAGGAGAAAGGTGTGAGATAGAGTAGGAGAAAAAGCAAAGAAGCCAATTCCCACACAGCTACATGGTGTTGTGCAGATAACTTTGTAATTATCTGATTACTTCATCTCTTAAGTGCGTGCACCAGCCTTGCAACTTGTTCCAGGCACACTAAACTATTCCTGCACAATGGCACCTTTCTGGGAAATCACATCTCAACTTTTTCTATCTTGACAACTCCAGACTCACAGCTGCAGCAAGCTACAAATGTCCAGGACCAAAAAGTCAATTTCTCTGCATTCTGAAACAAAGGAAGACTGATTGCATAGTCCTATTTCTACATCTGAACTCAATCCTGAATCGATTGGGTATTAGCCTTTGGAAGACATCTATACCAGACATGAAAAGAACCTACAGAGCAACAATTTTATCAGGAAGTCCATTGTTGTGGAGTGTAAAAAAATATCTACTGCTTGAAGTACTCCTCTTGCTCACCTCTGACATCCTAAACGTCAGCACATCCCTAAAGCAGGGAAGTCAATTGCACCAGAGCACTGATAAGAGGCTCCAATCCAGTGTCTGCTAAGGAGGTTTGAAAACATTCTTTGATTGTATTCTGACTCTAAAAAAAATCAAATTACAAGTCTTTTATTCACAGTTAGACCAGTTTTAGAGGGCAAGGGCAAAGGCAAAACATCTGCATATTTCAGAGTTCAGGTATATCTTTCCCTGTGCTGCACTTGCAATATACTGCATGGATACTGATAAGGGGAGGAAGACTGCTTGCTTTGTCTTGCTGTCTAGAGGGAAAACTTGCTTCACCTGGGAAGATAATTGTTTTCTCCTGCTACCCACACAGTAAACACTTGTAACCACAACACACAGAGCACTCTAATGCATGCAAAAGAATTGAGGATCCAAAACCTGTACAAAACAAAAGGCATTTTTTCCTTTGCATTCCTACCTTCACTATTCTGCCTCACCCTGAGGAAGCTGATTCTGTTCATAACAGGAAGGAGAAAAGGCCTTTCCAAGGTCTTACTAATACTTCTGCCATCTGTTTGCCATTCTACTATTACATCATAGCATACAAAATTATTGGACCATAACCAATGCCTGCCTAGAGATTTTTCATATATCACTTCCCTTCTTACTCCCCTGATGAGTCAAGTGTAGCTGCCTTATCTTACATCCTTCTCTCATTCTTACATCCTTCTTCCATTCTCTTCCAGTGTGTGAACCTTACCATCTACTCCCACAAAAAGCAGCAGCGAGGTCCATCTAGATGCTGTAGGGGAAATTTCATTTCTGCAGGTTTTCACAGGTATCGATTTAAGCTAACAGATACATATTATCCACTGTAAAAGAAAATTACTGTTTTCATTACTAAGAAAACACTTTCCTGTTGTCAAAAGAAAGCAGAAATGATGTCCTTGCATTAAAAGGCTTTTAAGAAGAAATAGGCATTGAACTCCTACGTGCAGTCTATTTCTTATGAGACTTTTTGTTCTTTTGAGAATGAAAAGGCCATACTTTCTTCATGCCTACTGAGATTAAATGGAGCCTGTATCTGGAGAACATATTCACATAGGACACCTTATTTCAACTGGGCAAATTCAATTTAGCCACAGGGCTTTTAAATGCATGGGATGGGCCTCCATTCCTGGAACCATCTAAAATCATACACATTCAGGCTTTCTTGTGGCTTATCCAGAAAAGGAAGACAAGAAGCAGAAAAACACTGATTACTCTCTCGTAGCCCTTAAAACAGAAGAGAGTCGTGGTTATACCAGCATAGTAAAGAAGAATCTGCCATCATTATTGTATCTTTTTTTGTGTTGGGGGTGTTGACACACCACTTTTACCATCTTCATGTTCAAGGTAAGTAATAACATCTATGCCTTGTCCCTGAAATATGTACTTACATTCAAGTCCAAGGGAAGATAGAGAGGACATTAAGATGACTTTGGGGATGAAACTTGGCCCTAAGAGTGTGTCATATTTCTCCCTCTACCCCTGTTTTTCATCGTCTAGGCAGTCCTTAAGGGCTGCAGTGCATTGTGAGCCCTTCCAAGCTTTCCTTCCACCATCTGCAGAATGAGACAGCCATGCTTCTCAGAAGGGGATGAACAGGCTCCAGCAAGGATATCTGGTGTTTTTCTGCAGGTTGAGAGGTGGTAAACATTCCTCAGCTTCCACCCTTTTAGGAGATGTACCTGCAAGTTGACACAGTCTACTTCAGAAAGTGTCTCAGGGGAAGCTTGCTGGCTCATGAGAGGGACTGGCATCCTCCCTGAGGGGGCATCACAGGGAAGGAAGCCTGGCTGCTCTATGACATGGATAGGGATGGAGGCTTACCTGTAGGTGATGGCTGACTGCAAGGTAAGTGCACTGAGTGTCTGGTGGTCTGTGGTCTCCTTTGTGACCACACTGACTGGACTAGCAAACTGATTTATAACTGATAGAGTCTGGTGAATGAAAGCTGTACTGATACGCTGAGGTTTCACTTTGCCATTTGCACACTTTCCAGTTGGAAGTGTCTGAGTAGCTGAAAGTGTTCTTCAGTCTTTTTCACCTTCTTTCAATTTTCCTGCTGGATCCAAAGATAATCCTGCTGACCTTACAGTGCAGCCCTTGAGATGGAAGGCGTGCCTATGCTAAGAAAACAGAAAAATAAAAATAGGTAAAGCATATAAACATCATCACCACCACAAGCCACAACCCCCCAACGCTTTCCATAGCAATAATTACGTGGAAGAAAAACTCTGTGCTCTCCAGTACCAGATAATTTTTCACATCTGAGGCACTGTCCTAGGTTACGATATACATTTATTTAGTATTCTATTACCACCAGCTGTGGGGCATTAGCTGTTATCTCCTGCTATGACTCACCCCTGATAACAGACAATGGGCCATCAAGAACATGACTCATGGACTTATCTTGTCCGATTGTGAGATGCTCTGCCCAGGAAGGAGGAGCCAAGCATTTCCACCTGGATATAACCTGGGCTTGGAACTGCCCAAGTCAGGCCTGTCTCATGGGCTCCCAGAGGACAAGAGCTACCCCTGGACCTTCAGCTGGAGAGACCAGACCTTCTACAGGATCACTGCTTCAATTGAACTACTTCACTTGGACTGCTATGACCACCCTAACAGGGTGTCAGGTTGTATCTGACTCTGTCAGTGTTTTTTCTTGTATTATTGCATTTATTTTCATTTTTCCTATTATATTTATAATCCTGACTCGCAATCTCCCACTGGTTTGTTTTCAAACTAACACAGGCACAGGTGCAAATTCCCTCTTAATTATTGTACTGTGAGAGATGGAAAGAGTGATATCAAGTTAAGATTTTTTATAGTATCTTGACCCTGGATTTATCTCATTCAACTTAGGTGACTTTACATTACAAGGCAAATCTAAGTTAGGTGTCCAGGCTGCCTCAAAACTCAGTGTCCAGAGAAATAACTTTTTTCTCTGGGGTAATAATCTCTAGCACCAAACTTGGAATGGACTCTTACCTGTAGGTACTGAACATTAAAGATGAAGAAAGCCCTCAATGTTCTGTTCAAAATTCTCTGACAAAATTCTTATTAGTTGAAACAGAGGTCTGGAGAATTGTGCTGCTTTAATATTATACAGAATACTCTGGAGCATTGGATTGGTGTACTGAAAATAGAGTAAAACCTGAAGTTAAATAAAAGGAAAAGGCATCCTTCAAACCCATCTCAATTTGAACTGAACTATTAACTTTCATTTCTTCTTAGGCCCAATCTGAACTGTCCCAGTTCTGCCATTTGCACCAACCTCTGCTGGGATTTTGTTACTCATTGACAGTGCTCTATCTGCTGAGACATGGGGTTTAAGGATACCATGAAATATGTAGTAATAATCCTTACATCCTTTCAAAACACTGATGTGGTAGCAGCCTCCAAGAGCTAATTTTATTGTAAATCTCCACACAAAGGCTCCTCAACAGTGTAAAATACAGAATGCAGAATACATTCAAATGCATTACAGAAAATAACAGAGCAATAGAGTATATTAACAGAAACACTTTGGATAATAAAAATTCTGCCATCTCAACAAAGTTTTGTCATTGCACCAAAAGGGGTCAATCTGGTTATTAAGAGCTTGAAAAAAATCCATTTTTTTTAATATAATATTTTGTTCAAGAAGTTAATTAAGGTAACGAAATTCAATCTAGGAATTATATTCTTCACTTCATAAGCAGTATAAATGAATAACTGCTGAACTTCTGTAAATCAAATCCTTTTTAGCAAACACACACACATAGACTAAAGCTAAGCCTATTCTGACAAATTCCACATCATGTTGAAGTTCAGTGAAAATAAGTTGGAAGGAGATTGCAAGCACACCATTAATGCTATCCAGAATGGTTTTGCAGACCTTGCTATATAGCTAATCAATCTAACATGTAAGAACAGTAGGATAATTAATTACAAATTAATGGCCAGTAAAGAATTAGTCTCACAATAAGCCAACTTCTCAGGTATGCAAATTGGCACAAATGGAGGACCTGGTCTGCTCTATGTCTCATAAATCATTGCAATTATAGACAGTACGACTAGAAAACAACATCCAAAGGTTATTTCACTTACCCTCTGCCCAAAGGTGGAATCAGCTGTACTGATGTCATTCCTCACAAAAGCTTGTCTAGTCTGTTTCAGAAACATCTAGGAATATGGACTTTATACTGTCTCGGCAGACTGCTCCTCTCCTTAACTGTGAGAATATTTTTTTCTCAATGTCTAATCTAAGTCTTCCCTGCTACAATGGAACTCTCTTTGTCCTACAAACGTGAATCAAGGAAGAGATTATTGCCTTCCATGTCACAGCAGTATTTTACATATCCTTCTGTCTTTTTCTCTCCTTTTCTCTAAACCATCCTAGATATTCCTGTCTTTCTGCATCAGCCATGGTTTATCTATTCTTTTTTCTCTACACTCTGATATCTCTCACTAAATTTCTAACCACAGAGAAGAATTACTACAATTACAGAATACATGGAAACCACTGCATAGCTAAATCTGTGCTCTATAAAAGTACAGGCCTTTGATTTGCCGGAAGGTTCTCATACATTTTGAATAGCAATACAAGGATAAATAAATCTGAGATTCTGGACTTCAGCATCTCCTGATAGCAAGTATCTATGAATCTCATCCTTCTGTTTTTGAAGATTGAAATTCATCCAATAATGCCACTCTCTATGAGAGTGAGCTTATACACAGGAATGTGCATAAAAGGATATAATTCTATTTTTGCCCCAAATAGGACAGAAACTTTTTTGTGCTCATATATTCTGGTCTGCTTTGATACTCTTCTTTTCATGAAGGGGTTTGTTTCCTTATTACAGACCTTAAGATTCTTTCAAGTAACACATCATTGCCTGCTGACTCTGATGAATTTCAAAAGTGTGAATTTAATCCTGTAAAAACAGACATCTGAATTCTGATCCTTGCTATGCGATAGGAATGTATATTCTCTCATAATCTCAGTCTGTCATAGTGTAGTAGCAAGGAAATTAAAAGAACCTGTTAATTATACTGATTTAATAGCTCAGTGTTAAACTATTGCCTTTTCAGTATCACCTCAATCACTACTTTCCCTCAAAAATGGGGTTTATTAATTGCTCATCTGAAATCTCTTAATGGTAGACATAACTTTTTTTTTTGTTAGATTTTGGTGCAGCTCTACCTGTGAGGTATGTCCTTCCTGCTTTAAACAAAGTGGTCGAGATAACTACTTTGTTCACATCACTGATCTCAGAAACACCTTGATAGTGAAGTCCTGCTTTGATAAATAGGCCACTGTGGATTTTGCTGGGGGTGAGGGAAGTGAAAGTTGTAAGCAGCAGCTCCACTGAAATCATTCTTTCAAAAACACCATTCATTGGCAAGGTTTTTCAGGCCTTATCCTTTTGTTTTACCTACTGGCTATTGTTCATTGTATTTCTAACTCTTCACCTCAGTTATCACACAGTTGTACATATTTTAAGATGCCTTTAATAACTTCCATCAATCTCCCTGCATTGACTCAAGTAACTTCATATATCATCCTAACCTTCAGCAATTAAAGTCAGGGTGAATAACTTCAAAAGCAGCATATTTCTCCTGATCCTTGAGTTAGGTCTGGCTCTGCCGTTCTTTTAACAGAACACAGCAATATTATCTCAGACCCTGAAAACAGTGAACATTTACTCAGATGTAGTGCTGTGCTTATTCAATGCACAGTTCAGAGTGAGCCTATGCAGTATCAGCTCTGTGTGGAGCATCATTCAGGGATGTAGCTATTTTCTGGTTTATTTCACTTCAGCCATTCATTTATCCTCCATTCAGCTCCAGATTCTGTTAATGTACCACTGTGCATTTAAACTGTCTTTTTGCAGTTCTGATGAACAAGATCCCAACACAATCCTTCCTATGTTCATGCTCTGATTCCCTTGGGAAATTGAGAGTTTTCCAACTGGGAAAGAAAGTGAAAATATTAGATGTTATGCATTACATGTCTCTAGGTATCCCAGACCAAACAGTGAAGGCCTACAACTTCAGGAGAAATTGTCTCATAAGCATAATTTATTCCTGTGTTCTTTTGAGTAGTTGTCTCTTCCATACAATTCTTCATTAAGAATGTTTCTCACTGCAAACACCTCAGCACTATTGTATATGCCTGTGCATTCCTTTGCTATCTTTTCTTGAAATGTTCTCTGTATATTCATCTTACCAAGAAGCTGTTGCAGGCACATGCACCCCCTATAAAAAAAGAGAAAAACTCCTGTTTCCTAATATCCTAGGTTTCTGCATTTGCCTTACTTCTTCTTCTTTTTTTTTCCTATTTTCCTAGATTTTAAGGCAGAAGGAACCATAGCAAAAGGGTTGTCTCAACCCCATATGGGGTTCCACTGGTTGGATATCCTTGGTATCCTACCCACACCTTTACTTGAACTTCAATGTTTAGTTCCAAATCTATGTTCTTAACTTGAAGATTACAACTAAGAGAGAGTGGTTGTCTTCCTAAATCATTCAAAATGGCTTTGAACCTTCCAATTCTGAGTTTCAGATCATCCACTGGAGATGAAGGCTGCAGGACTGGAATTAATTTATCTTACAGTTAGAGCAGAGTCTGCCTCTGTGATAAATATGGCAACAGAAATAAAAGAAACCAGTTCACTTTCCCTGAAGCATCTTACACCTGTGAATACATCTCTGGAGAAACACAAATGAGATTTTTTTTTTTCTTTTTTTTTTTTTTTACTGTGGAAATTCAGAATTTCCTCTGAATATATCCAGACAGACCTTGAACACAAACAAGCATTTCAGGAGACACTTTAAAGATGCAGTGATATTTAACTTGCCAGATCAAGATTCAAGTTAAAAGCTGAAACCTCCTCAGAGGGATTATGCAATTCCAAAGATAATAGATTAAAAAAGTATGTTAAGACAAGTTGTTACTATTTCTGCCAGCTCAGAAATATTGTCTGCACAGAACTGCGGGCTTCAGTGTCCAATCTACTTTCCAAACCAGCTGCTTGAACTTCTACCTCTTAGTGGATTGGTGGTGAAGGAAAAAGAGAGAATGGAAGTTTTATTCTATAGTTCAGCAAGGGATATTTTTGAAAGTATATTTCAAGTTTTCTTTTGGTCATTTCATGGTAAATACAGAATCATATTCTGGATTCACTGAAGTGTAAACTCAAAAGAGAAGGTTATACCCAAGTTTCTGAGAAGGTGAGAGAACTGACCCAGGCAAACACAGCAGTGTTTAACCACTGATACTGATTGTGTAAGACCATAGCTTACCCATAGGCATGAGGGGAGTAGAGGCAAGGGTTAAACATCTCTTTCAGTCCCCATGTGGTTTGTTTCTGCCTCTGCCATTCAGGTTGCTTCTAGTGTCTCACCAAGCCCAAGGTCCAAGAAGGAGAGAAGTTTCTTAGCTTCTCAAAGACATTCTTGCTACTACAGACTCATAAGCAATCCCAGCTTTTGTCTTGTCCCTTGACAATCTCAAGTTTACCCAGCATAATTATGTCTTCTTAAATCCTCCTCATGAAAATCACAGGAAGAAAGTATTTCAAAACTTCAGAACAAACACCTGACAAAAGTGTATAATTTGAGAATATAGGCTCAAATCTACCTTTCTTGAAGTTGGGTCTTCCCAAAGTGGGAACAATGGAAGAACTGGGGAAGGTCTGGGATCTTGCAAGGCAAGACCTTCTGGGCCAATATCCTAACAATTCAGTCACTTTCTGCAGTGTAGGTATTTTTGGCAAAGAAATGTACTGAAACATTAGACTCTGCCTGATACTCTTCAGTTTTGTTTGCTCTGTGAGCTAGTGGAGATTCGTGAATGGCACTGGTGACAAAGCACCTTGACACTTCTGTCCCTGGACACATTTCAGCGAAGCCAGCACGCATTATCTTGTTTTCACTGCAGATCCTCTGCAGAAAGATTTGTGGACTTACTGGCTCCATCATGTGTCCTCCAGAGAACACTGCAAGCGGAAAACACTCCTCAGCTTGTTCATGTTTCTGTTTATAAATGAAAACACTCCTGTTCTAAAACAAACACTTTGAGTTACAAAAGACTCTGCAATGCCTCTGAAGACTACACCTGCCTGGCTGGGAATGAATAGGCACACCTGTTCCTCATGATAAGAAAATCAACCAGAGTGAACAGACTACCTTTTCTTTTTGTGTTCTACTGTCAAAGCTGAACTAGATTTTTTTAACTTGCCAGTATTTTAGAATAATGATGATTGTAGTTACAAGATTGAAACTTGGCTGCTACAATCAGTATCAAGCATGACTCTGGTTCTTTTTAATTAGCTTGCTATGGTTTTGTGCAAGTCACATAATTTTCTGCTTCAGTTTATATGCTGTTGGCACTTTGTTACAGGAGAAATTGATGGTATATATGGGAAGGTCAGAGATTTAGAAGTTCTTGAAGGGAATCCAAATGTAACAATGTTCCCCAATAAAGAGACAGTATTATTAAAATATCAGGTACTCAATTAAATATTAATTAATAAATATTTCTTGCAGATTTTTATGCAAGAGAAATAGAATCACTGATTCCTTCTGTGGTACATCCTTCAAGTTCTTAGGTACTTTGCTAAAAGAGAAAGCACAGGAGGTCATTATGATACTTAGGACTATGTTGTTCAGATTGTATTTTATCTGCCATTTCTGCTTGGTGTAACATGGTTAAGGTAGCATCCTACAGGCAGCACATTTATTAATTGCTGTGCGAATGCAATTAATTAAATGCAGGAGTCACCTGAATAAATGCAAGATGTCAGCAAATGTATATATACATCCAATTTAGTCCTCCTAGACTCTGTAGTCACAGAAAAAAAAGTATCTTTAGGAAATGGTCCATCCTGATCTGAGACAACCAACCAAACTATATCACACAAAGCGCAGCCTAAAACTTCCTTCCCATGCCTCTCCAATAACTACAAAAGGAGCTGCAAGGACTAGTCAAATTGCAAACATTGAGACTGTTGTCAAAAGACAGGTGAACTGAAATCTACATCAAAAGTTGGGGTATATGCGCATAGGAACTCAATTCACAGTTCTACCAGAAAAGTATCAGGTGTTCTTCAATAATTTGCTCCACTTCTTCATTTGCATGGAGGTGATAATGAGATTTATTAATTAAGAAGACTTTTGCAGAACTCAGGTGAGGGGAAATGTTTCATCTCAAGCAATAATTCGATGACAGGGAAGTGCCATTTTTGCTTCTCTTCTGAAAATGTCTTTTTTGGTTTCAACTGCGTGTCAAAGATGAAATACTCACTGCAGTGACTTGTTATCAGGTTAACTCTTCTCACTAAACATTTTCAGTTTAATCATACTAAATAAACTATCACTGGAAATATTAAAAATTGTGGCCCATATAATATCATCAGCAAAATTACTTGCTTTCCTTGTGCCAACCAGTAAGTATTGCTGTTTCACAGCATGGCTCCTTTCAGCATAACACAGGCATAACAAATAAAAGGCTGGATCCAAAGTCAAACTATAAATGCTAATGGAGGTGTAGCACCATTTTTATCCCCTTCCAACAAAACCCTTCTAATTTTATATTCACTGAGTAACACAATGAAGTACAGAAAGAATGAGAGAAGGGAACCATAGAACTTCTTATATGACTTTGAGCCAGGCCTACAGGTATCCTGTCATCTGAGTGTGAAAATTAAAACATGAAGTTTAGAATGCACACTAATTCGAGCACTAACAAATTAGTTTGTCACTGGTGAATTTAAGTACAAGAGAATACTTAAAGAAGTATAAATAGAGTTTTACTCCATAGAAATTTTATATAACTCTCTTATAGGTTATTTTTACCAGCAAAATGTATCCCTGATTCTGAGAATCTGTTTTCTGTGGCTGTCTCACAGTAAACAGCATTGCTCATTTCAGGTGATATAAGTTGCCACCCAAATTCTAGAATTGTCTGTATGTGAGAGGTGTGACTCCAAAATGCCATCTGTTTTGGCCACAGGATTGTCTCAGAAGACACGTTATACAAGCATTGCACTAAAGAGCAACACTGTCATTCTTAAGCCATCACAAAGGGTTGGTTGCTAATGAAATGCATACACTGGAACAGCCAGGTATCACACTCAAACAGAAGATTGGCTGCTTTTCATCTAAGGGAAGTTGCAGTAATTGGAGATTGATTCGTATGCAAGGAAAAAGAGAAATTACTCTGAGCTGAGAACTGACCCAGCTGGAACCTACACCCAATAGAAAAATCCAGGCTGCATGGATAGCAAATTTCCAGTCTTGTGTTTATTGTGGGTTTTGTTTGCTTGATTTGTTTTGTTTTGGTTTTAGTTGGAAAATACCTACACTGGAAATAAAAGCTGCTGATTGAAATACACCACTTTTATTTTAGTTCTGGTAAGGATAGATTTTTGCATGATGTAATTCTGGTCAAAAATAGAAGGGAAGGAAGAAGAAAATTAAAGTCTATTAGGTAGTCACCACTGAACTGAGGTACTCCTCTTAAACATGGAAGACTCAAGTCTCCCACTGTGTTCTTTTTGAAGATAATTGAATCTTCTTGAACTCAGATGATCTGATTACTTGAGTTTTGGGTGCATTCTGGGCTAAGGTCATGTGATATGAAAAACACGAAAATTCTCAGTAATCTGTAGGAAAAGCATTTCTGACTCAAGCTTTGCAGGGCAACAATCCCATCATGAAAAAGACAGCAGGATTAAGTTTTCGCTGAGTCTGCTGTGCAGGCAAACTTTCCTGAATAAGTCAAAACCTCTGCTCTTTCACATGTCAGGTACTACCAGCATGCTCACTTCTTTGGGCTAAAAAATATTAATCCTGATAGATGCTGGGACATGGAGGCATTGCATTGCAATAGAGAATGCTTATGTGTGTCTCTTGCAGAATCAGATAATTTCAGATATGGTAATTTCTAACCGTCTAACCATCAGATAATGGTAATTTCTAACCTTTCCCCAGAAGTAAGGAAGAGTTCAAGAGCAGCAATCTTTCTGCATTCTGTGGGATACAAAATCTCACACATTTTCAACTATTATATTAATGTTTTCACCTTCTCACCTTGCAGATAAAAGAATATGGATGGACATTAAATAATTAAATTGTCCACATTAAATTGAATTTAAGACTTTTAATGCAGTTTGACTGTTTACAGACCTCAATGTAATTAATTCATTGCCTTTGGTAATTGGATGTAATTCTTTTTTTCATACAACTACAAATACATGTTGAGCAACTAGTGAAAAAAAAACTCATAAGTGTAACAGATGAAAATCATCCTTCATTCTTTATGTGTCATAATAAGCACATTTTTCAGGGGTGTACCAATCTGACTTTATAAAACATTGAGTCTGTGCTAGTTTTTGTGTTTCCACAATCACCTTTTAAAATGTGTTTTGAAAAGTGACTATACAATAAGATGTATGAAAAAATGTGGATATTATTATTATTATTATCACTATCATTATATTACTGAGTAGATTTTATCTCTTACACTAGAAATAAAATTAGAAATCCTCCACCAAGAGAAAAATAGAGAAGAATGAAGCTGGCAAGCAGCTGCATTTTATCCAGGCATGCAAACAGTAAGCTACCCGCCATTTTCACGATGCTCTTCTCTGAGAGCCCGTTGTAATGTTTGTGCTCACATTTTGTGCTGGTTTCCCTGAGATGATTCTGGAGACACACAACACTTAACATCCATACATAAAAGGCCACTAAAGCATTAAGAGCAATAAGAGGCTTACCAGGCAGTTTCAGAACACGAATATCACAGCTTGTGTATCACAGAAATGAAGTGGTGAGCATGGCCTAAGTACATGCATTAGGAGTTCAGAAGTTGTTTTTCTGACTGTTATGAATTTTGTGACTTTTAAAGTAAGACCAGACCAAATAATTCACCTGGTAGTCAGAGTTGTGCAGTGGCTCTAAAAAAACTAATGTATATATATAATATTGTGCATCCTAAGATTTTGGATTGTTTAGTGCTACTCCAAATGCAGTAGGTTAAGACACAAATAGTGTTTAGACATATGCAAATAGAAGTTTATTGATGGAGTAATTAGAATTACTTAATCTTTAGAAAAGTAAAGAAAGCACAAAAGCCCTTTTGCAAGCCATTAAAAGGTCACTAATTTTGTCTATCTTTTCCCTGTCTATTAGCTGGCATAACAAAAAGCAACGTCTGCATCCACAGACTTTATCCTTTAAACTACATCTAATAGCAAAATCCTAAAGCAAACTGTAGATGACCTTTTATATCCTTGTAAAACTACTTTAAAATGCCCCCATAGTACTTCAAAGTCAAACAGTTAAAGAGGTACCAAATTCACTGCTTAGAGTCCATTGTTGCCAATGTTGTCACAGAGGCTGAACAAAATAATTCTCATTTCCAACATGATAAATTGATATGACTACAAACAACACATAAACCGTGAATTCTCCTTCCAAAATAGATGACTTAGTAAAGATATGATTAAGTCCAAAGTATATCTCAGTTTGTTCATAAATACTCATGGCTGAAAATAAGTAAAATACAAATACATAGCAACATCTTTTCTAGATGTGTGTCCATTTCATTTAATTATTTGATTTTATGTTGATTTATATTTTTTAATGGAAAACAAATCATGGTAGAAAGTCAGTACATTTCACATTTTCTGTCCAAAAAATCACATCTTTCTTTTTTTATGTTGCACAGTACTTCATTCACCATTTATTTAGGTATTTTTTCTGATACAGTCTTTAAAAGCTGACAAAGGAGACATATCTTGTTTAGGGATAAATTAAACACTACACTCAGTTCCTTTTTTGTTTTACTTAAGTTTCAACAGATTTTTACTGCATGTAAATGTGGAATTTATTTTTGTTGTATTTTCATGTTGAACTATCCAGGTTTATTGGGCAATTTCTAATTCTTTAATAGTAGTTCTAAATATTTTTTACAAATTAGAAAAAAAATTGGAATGCTATCTTAAATTACATAAACCCAGGATTTATTCATGATTCTAAAGCAATATAATATTTGATAGTTCAGAGGTTGCATAGGTTAAAGATAATTAATACAACTAAAATATCAAACAGTCTTGGGATTCCAATAATAAAAAGAATGTGATTTTTAGGTGTCTAAATACTCACTTCACTGTTCTAATTTCTTTGGGGAAGTTTCAAAATCTCTTAGAGATTATCTGTGTGAATCAAGTTGTTTAAAGGAAAATGGCATTCTATTCCTATAGAGATTTTAAGATTTTCCAGTTGGCTTAAAAGTAAAATGAAAAGCAGAAGTGCTCTCTTTGTTCAGAGCAAATTTCAAAACCATTAGAGTAAAAAGAAGTGAAAGACGTTTCTATTTCTAGTGAAATAAAACATTTTAACATCTGAAGTGAATTTAGGATTTCACAATATTTTAACAAATCATATTGACATTGTAAGACAAAATATGTTTATTTGGATATGCATTTTTCAAAGTCCTCTGATCTGATTAATTAAAAAAATTGGAAATATAGCAGAACTGAAATTTTTCTTGTGTCTTTTTGTAGCAATACATATATTTCAGATTTGTGTGTGTGTGAAGAAGTTTGGGTAGTTCATTTGCCTAACTTTCAGGAACAAACAGCATCTAACACCATCTTTTTACACTGGACAAGGACAAAGAGTGCTTTTCCTAAACAGCCTTTTCAGTGGTGATGGCTTTTCTACCTTAACCATTTGGAGCAGAAGGATGTTTAGAAATCCTCTTTACCCCAATAGATCTGATCAAAATTACACTGGTATCTTCTTCATATTATACAGAAAATGTCTTCAGAGTTTGACAGAGAGTAGTTAAAATATTTTAAATCTTATTGGTGTTACAGACTTGTGAGACCACCAGCTGCAAGCAAAGGAAGGAAGAAGTCTCTTGAGATTCTCAATTTGAGAAACCTACTAAACTCTTCAGGTTTAAATACATCCTGCTCAGCAAACTTGTTCCTACCTAAAATAAGAAAATGTAATTTTCAAGGGCACCATGAAGGACGGAATACTGAAGAGCAGGTTGAGGAGTTCCAACAACTTTAAAGTGACAAGAAATGATCATCAATCCTTTCCCTCAGCATGTTTCTTCTCTGTATGCTCGGCACTTTGCTTTGAATGCAAAAGTGCTCAGAGGTGGGACTTATGGATCGATACCAAGGGTCAGAAACCTTGCAGTTAGAAGAGTTTTCAATTAGGCACTTCCTTTGCCTCTAATATCTGTCCTTTCATTTCTTTTTATTTTTAAGAACAGCTCTAATCTGTGAAATGAAAATTGGTTTGGGTTTTTTTTTAGGAGAATATCTATTTTCACAGAAAATGAATATTACAAAGAAAAATAAATATAAAATAAGTAAACTGGCATGTATTTGTCTGGTCTGAATTACTATAAACAACTACATATTTAAAGCATATTCTAAATTATAGGTAAAAAAATTAAATTTTAGGAAGTAAAATGAGAATTCAAAATTAAGTACTGAGTTTAAATGAGAATATCTATGGAACCCACTGAACACTAAAAGCAATCATTATACAAAGTGAAATCTCTTTAACACATAGAAAATATTGTGTTGTTTTCTTTGTTTTTCTTTCAGCAATTTGTTATTCTTTCAGCAATTTGCTTGTAGGTTACAAAGCTTAAAAAACCTAACCCCTCACCCACCCAAAAAAAAACAACCAGTAAATAAAAAAACCTAAATCCCACCAAAAAAAGCAACAAACCCCACCTTTGGCTAAAATAACCAAACCCAGGCATTAATATACTTTTCTGTTTTAATATTATATGGGTGAATAATTTGCTCAAAACTGAAGCAGCTTAACAGCTGCCATAGTCTGAGCTCCCATCCCCAATGCTCTGTATGCAGGGATTTGTTTCCCTGAATAGAGTTGAAAGACTTTCTTACTCCACATTTCTACCCTGAACTACAGCAGAAATTCTGTACATAGACCAGTTTCAGTACATTTTAAGATTAAAGGTGCCATGCTCTGGGCAATTCTCCTAGAATTTTTATCTGTATTATTATTTAGAAACACTTTTTCTCCTCAGTATAGATAGAAAGGTGTAGAAACTGAATGGTATTTTTCAAATACTCTGTGGCATGCAGATTCACCCCAGATATTACACTTCAGTTGTGATTCTCCATGTGATATCCCTTTTCCTTGTACCATATTGCACAATTTATGCCTACAATTTCTTGTCTCCTGGATCCTCTTCAGAGTCTGGTGTTTTTCCTGGGCTACCAAAATTGAAGCAAGTTGTTAATGTTACGCCTACTTTAGGTGTCACTTAATGAATATTGTTTAAAGAATGCCATGTTTAGGCAGCAGCACATCTCCATTTGCCTTACACATTGCTTTGCAATGACCTATTTGCTTCAGAACCATAGGGTAAGTCTCAGGCACAGAAGGACATTGGGCTCAAGGAAAGATGAGAGTCTGTAATTTAAGCCCTGGCACCTGGCACCACCTTACATGCTAAATTAAAGTACTTTACAGTGATGCATCAAGCAGATCCAAGGGCAGAATCTGGCCCTGCATAAAACAATTATTTTGAAAGATAGAAGATGCCATCTGCAATTTTTTCCTCATCATAAAGAGAGAGAAAGATTCTGCTTTCCCAGCACTTTGCATTTTTATGAAAGCCATCAGCATTAGATACATCAGACTGCATTCACTCCAAGCACCCCTGGATAAGTTGCTTATTCCCACAGCTTCCAGTCTGACTTGCTGGAGAAGGTCTGCCAGCCCAGCCTGTTCAATAGCCATTTCTGTGAGTCGTAACACAGCAGCTCCAGATGGAAGACAGGGCAAACATCTCCCTCCAGAGTTATCACCAACTCAGTTCCCATCAATCAACCAGCAGCTGGGACTGAAGAAACATTCACTGCTTTGCCTGGTTCACTCATGCCAAAGACTCAGCACATTAGAGCTGTGCTTTCTTTCACTTCGAGTCCTTGGGGGTGAAAAAGCCTGAAGACTCTCACAGACTTCCCATGTGGGTACTCAGCCTACCACCTTCAAGCATCGTGTCAAACTTAGTGTACAAAAGAGATTTTGTCTTAGCACTTTGATTTGTGTTTTTAATTCAGAGAATGAAGCTTGTCAAGCCAAGCATGTGGTTTACAGGTGAGATCTTGTCAGTCTCGCCTCCTTCCAAGAGACATAGGAGCATTACATGTATTATTCTAAAGGGAGAGGAGCAAGTGATTGGAAAGCAAAGGCACATCTGGGTTAACATGTGGGAAGCATGCACACTGAGTAAATGTGACTGCTCACGCCCATTCTGCAGTTGGTACAAGTGGTAGGAGTTGGCTGGTGAACTGCAATAATGGTGGGAATCCAGTTTTTGCTCTGTAGAAGCAGACGTGGCAGGAGGTGGCTGTTCCTTGAGCCAAGACAAAAATGGAGAGTGAACAGTTGGAGCACTCTAGCAGCAGAGTTTTGGCAGGAAGATTCCCACAAATGCTGCCTCTTGCCAGGGTGACCTGCTGCGCGGTGCTCTCAGCCATCACCTGCACGCGGGATGGCTGCAGAAGCTGATACCCTGGGGGATACAAAAGAAACAAAACTGAGTGGAAAACAAATACATGGTGTGAATAGTATCTTCTGATCTGTTGCAAGCACAAGCTGCAAACACCAGAGAACATTTCTCTGCTCAGAATTACCTGGGCTGGCCTAGATTTCCTGTGAGTTAACAGCACCCCATTCCCAGACAAGGATGTTTGCTTTTACAGGAGATGAAGGGCCTGCCTAATTGGGAACCTGGCCTGCAGGTCTGACTGCTGCTTTTGGAAATGACATTCAGCACCCTAAATTTGCCCCTGCATGCTGTAAGAAGCCTAAAAGTCTGAAGTCTCCTTTTGGGGCATTTTTTAAAAAATTAATCCAGGATTTTATGGCCATGCATTCAGTAACAAGATGGAGGGAAAACACATCTACAGCACACAATTCAGGGTCCATTTTAGGGGCCTCTACTTTATAAAAATTTAGTCAAACACATAGTTCTGATTCTTACCTTCGGCTAACACCCTTGCAAAGGTGTTATTTTCCTGTTCTGTCTGGACAAAGTGGCCAGGATAACTTTGCCTTACTTTAAATGTATTCATCTGTTAAAAATTTGATTCAAATGCTACTGGCATTGTATATCTGAGCAAAAAAGGAATGGTGAGCAGATAAAAAGAAAATCATACACTGCAGGACAGAGAGGAGAAAAAAAGTCAACCCAAGAGGGACAAAAACAGTAAAGAAAGAAATTCAGCTGGGAAATGAAATCGTACTATATACAAATTATATATGGAAAAAGAGAGAGAAGGAAATCTACTTCTGTAGGCTGGCCTTTTGTGAATATCACTTTTATGCCTAGCTTCTGTATAGGTGGCAGACTTGGCTTTTGCAGAAAACCTGCATTAGGAACAGACGGTTTGAATCACCTATAAGGAAAAAGAGAAAGGCCATAGGGCTAAATCATAGGAGTCAAAAATTTGAAACACTGAGCTAAAGGTACAAAGCAAAATATACAGTGACAAATTCATGAATTCTACATAGGTGCTCCATTCAACATAAGGTATTGTTCACTCCCTCTAGTCCTCGGAGATATTTTATTCACCTGGAAAATGCCTTCAGTCTGTCCAAAATAGTATTTCAGTTCTAAGATATAAGGATGTCATTAAATAGAGGGCATTTGACATTGCCATAGGGCTTCCCAATTGAAAAAATGCTCTATTAGAAAAGGGAATTTGGCATAATTGTATTGTTACTATCCAGTGAAGCTAAATAAAAAATTGCATCTTCTTTGCACTTCTTGTACTTTGGAGTCTCCAGGGAAATCAGACAGATCACAACTAAGTTAAGATTCCAAATTGTCAATCAGAAGAAAAAGGGGTTTTCAACATTTTAAGTTGAACAAGTGATCACTCCCCAGTTTTAGCCAAAGGAGTGAAATAGCAAAGATTAGTTGGACTCTGACTCTTTTTCTGATTTCCCATAGCTGCACTGAACAGATCTTTTCTAGCCTATTGAAAAGAATCTGTCAGATTTTAATATGCACTCTTCCACTCCCATCTCCCTTTTCCCCAAACCCATAATCACTGGAATATTGCATGCAACTCAGTGGTAAAGCAGGTTTGTTTGTATTTTAAAAAATGTGTCTGTTTCCTTAGAGCAATATTCTGCTCATTCTTAGGCTTTCTTCTCTCCACCCACCTGTCACAATTCAAAAACACCATGTTAATGTTTTATAGGTAGACTCCTTCTGTATTCTTTTTAGAAACAGCAGCATCCTTGAATAATTTATACTAGTCTGTTTCTGCTCTACTTTTTTCCTGCACTTCAGTAAGCTTCCATGAAGGAGGGGGAGAAGGAATCAAGTAAGCAGCTGCTAGCAAGTGTCTGTCTCTACATCCAGCATTTGTCTTCTATTATCCCCATCCCACCACAGCATCAGGAAAGACAGCAAAGGAAATCCTTCTCTAAGAAATGTTAAAAGTTCAATTCAAGTTCGAGACTAGCAAGGGCTTTCCACAGCTATGAGGATCACATGAGTAAAGTCAAGCAGAGCAAATACCTGCATGTTGATAGTGTATGTGGCATCATAACTGAAAGATGACTTTTTGAAATTTGAGGTAAGGAGGTAATTTAAAAATGCAGGGGTCTCCACACACGATTTTACATTGCTTCCCGAACTGTTCTATAACTTAAATTGTTTCTGCCTTTGCTGGAGAAAATTTAAAAACAAAGCAAAGCAAAATCAAACTACACTCATACAAAACTTACAATCACACACACATCTAAAAAAAAATATATATATAACCTGCAAAGACTGCAGGACTGCTGGAGTGTCCCTTTTTAATCTGAAACATAGAGCAATAGAAAAAGCAGAGGAGGCACCAGGGTGAGGGCCAGGTTGGAAAATCCCTGCTCTGAAGGAATGAGCTTCTTGGTAGCAGTTTCGGCAAATATGAAAACTAGAAATATATTATTAGTTTGTAGTTTCCTATTCATTACAGTAGAAACCAAGGGGTTAATGTAAGCTGTGAGATGTGGGCTGGCTTCAGCCCTGCCCTGTGCCAAAGAGCCTGGAGACAGCAGTGACTGTTCCTCTAACTACACAGCACATCACTGCACTCACTACAGAGACTGTGTACTGAAGGATTGCTGATGTCACGCACCACATAAACTTTGAAAAAGCCTTTTGTAATTTTTACACCAGCACTACCACCTCCTATGCCAACACAAGGAAAGGCAGTCAAACTGTCAAAGGAATTTGTGCCTTTGAAAAAAACTTGATGGCTTTCTTTGAATTATTTTTTTCTAGCCAAAATAAACAAAGGACATCTAAACCCTACTGGACTCACACAGTGTCACAAGGAGACCCAGCTTTTAGCTTCATTATCTTGGAAACAGCCAAAGGAGGACTCCAGGTATTTAGCTGTCATGTTCTTGTCTGCAGTGCTGGTCTTTAGACAGAAACACTTTATCCCCATAAGCACTCTCCCTCTTTGCTTGTCTTTTAAACACACTTTCACCCACTTAAGGCAGACAAATTATTTTCACTGGCTTTCACTGTAAATCAAAAGTAAGTCAGTGGTTTGTACAGATCATTCCTAACCTATTAACTGAACACAGTGGGAGCATCTGCAGTAGCACAGGGTAAAAAACAGCGTTCTGCTGAACACCTGCAGCGTACTGAGCTCCAAGTTTCCTGTGATGGGTAAGAAACAATGACATTTTGAGAGCTAGCTCAAAATGCCACTCAGGAGGCTATTAAACTTTCATCTTCTACTTTTGAAACCAAAACACTGAACACAGATAACCAGGTGATAAAGGCTTCACCTTATAAGTTTCTCAAAAGTACAGAGAATAAATATCCTCATTGCAGTCATTGAAACATACGCTAACCTACCTGATATAACTTCACCAGTTAGTGCTGGGGCTGCTATCAGTGAAGCCAAATCATCACAAAATTGCAGAGACTAACTTGGTGGTATTTTTTCCAGCTTTCTCTGTGAAGCTGGTAATAGGTTCTAATTTTCTAAAACTATTTGATAATGGTACCAGATGATCTTGGGATATAAAACTTCCTATATTTTATCCATAGAGAATGAAGTTACACCTTTATGCAGCATGGAAATACCATAGAGAAAACTGTTATTTCTTAATTTCCAAAAGCCTCTTTGAAGTGCCAGAAGGTTTCTAAGCTGCTTTCATAGCCACAGAAATGTATTCATGGAGAGAGTATGCAACTGTAAATTTTAATTTTGCTAATAAAATTTAAAAGATAATAAAGTAAGGGGTCAGATGTTTGAAGCCTTAAGAAACAGCACCATTATGATTTAGATATCAGTCATAAGTTAACGCCAAATCAATATTTGACACTTGCACTATATTTAAATTGTATTGCTCCAAAGTATATTAAGAATTCACTGTTGAGAATAAAATTACTGCACAGATCAGGCTAAAGAAGGACCAATATAATAAACAACTTATAATTGTAAATATTTTTCCTCAATGACATTCAAAAATCCATGCTAAATAAATCTTTTTTAATATCTCATTATAACTCATAATTTAGTTGTATGAAGAATTAAAGAAATAGAAGATTATTATTCTCTAATATTCTGGATATTTTATCTCTGCCCTTAGAATCATTTCACATGATAACTGATTGCTCGAGCCACATTTCTTATATCAATGGTGATTAAGAAGAACACAATTATTTTAGAGTTTTGGGACCTATAAGAGGATGTGATACACATTATCAGACCTCCAGAAGCCACAAGTATATGAAACCTCTTATCACTGTATAAGAGGTTTATTAGCAAACCCCCTTCCTTTATTAGCAAGAAAATTGATTAGATGAAATCATAGCTATATTTCATGGACCTGAAATTGAGAGGATGAGTGTTTTCAGGAGACAGACATGCAGAGATACAGCTGTGTACCACTGCAGTGCCAGGATTTGGAGAGATGTTAGATCACCCTGAAGCTGTTTCATCTTACCAGTGACCCTACCCAGAACTCTGTGGTGTTACTGGGCTATACAGGGCTAAAGCTACAAGCTGGATGGGAAATGAGCTTGGCATTAGAGTGCTTCCAACTTGTATCTATTTAGTCAGTTTGATGCTAAAAATTTTCACTTGCCAAGCTAAATTAAAATAAGCTAGGAATTCTAGACAATACTAATAGTTTTGGTTAAGACTAGATTTTCCTGAGAGGCAAAAACCCCCAACTTTAGAAACTTCCAAGTGTAAAGGGTAAAATAAAATACCCATACAAACCTGAAGATTTAAATTGGTAACTGATTCAAAACCCAATTCATTTATTATTCTGAACTCTCTGCTTCCTTATTCATCTCTTATTTATATTCTCTTGGGAAACTATGCTAACTTACCTAGTTCATTATCTACTTCTGCTGAAACAGAAAGTCAATGGCAGAAGGATTGGGTCTTCTGCTAATGCAGCCTGGGGTCTTTTAAAATCTCTCAGAGGTCATGGGAAAGCAGCTGACCAGGGTATAAGCACTTTGCAAAGCCTTTCCCTGCAGAATTTCCAAGACAAGAGTGCTGTCTTGGTTGTGCGCAAGCTCCAACATGCACCACTGCTATTTCAGAAATCAGATGTCTCATCCACATCAAAAGTCAGAATGATCCCAATCAGGAACAGCTGTTTTCACATTCCATAGCCAGACGGCAGCAGCTACTGCAGGCAGACAGCTGAAGCTCTTTGGGATATTCCTACACACATCCACAGTGTGCAAACAAATACTTAAAGTTTGTCACCCATGTTTAACTTACAGGACTGTAAGGCAGAAACTTCCTTAAAGGTAATTGACAGTGATGAAATTTCCTCTCAGTTTTGGTCTCCAGTGTGTGTGTTTGCCTTTTGAGGAAAACATCTTAGGAGTCACACCCTCCTATAGTCACACTACAGGTAGAAAAAAAGCTTGCCAGCCTTCTCTCTGACCAACCATGTTTGCAGATTTATGCTTTACTAACACCTTAGGTCAGAGTCACACCCTATACCACTGATTTTTCCTACAGTAAAAGTCTAGTCCATTTTCTATTTCTAGTTGCACAGGAGAATGCCAGATTAATATTAAGATCCTGACATCAGGAATTTAGGGAACCATCACAATCTCTTGTCCCCCACCATCAATGAATTTCTCTTCCCATCGCCCCTTTCCTAAAGAAACAGGTCTGTGCTTCTCCTTCAGGGAAGGCTGTTGTGAAGTTTGTAAAGTAGCAGCTCTCATACCTCATTTCTTCCAAATTTCAGTACCTTATTAATCTGACCATAGCAATGTTATTAATTCCTAGCAGAGGGTTCCCAAGGAGGGTTCCCAAAGATTTGTCTTGAGTCATTTCTCGTTATCTCCAAAGGCAGTCTGTCAGCTGCAATGGGAGTCTATGATATTATCATAATCCAATGTACAGGCATGTGGCAGAAGGACAGTTAAAAGAGGGAAGGCTTCTGGGTTTCTAACATGTCTCTCATCCTGTTACTGATCTGGTATCTGGCCGAGATGATAGTATGGATGAGAGCCAGCTTGCTAGGGAGACAGCCAATGCTGATGGTGGAATAGGAGACAGTTATCATCAAAGTGTTGTGATAAGAGTGTGGCTTCAGGTGACATTGCTGATTTTGGAGGACTGGTGCCTACGTTTGGAAGATGAATTAAAAGGAACAATGAAATGTACATTTTTCCAAGTCTTGATTTTGGTGCAAATTAATCCAGAGCTACAGAGTTCTAGGTGATCATGTTAGTTCAGTTTTCATTCTTCTGACTTCTGAGGGCTGTGGAACTGAGATGCTGGTGATGACAAAGAGCAGACAAGTATTTCTTACAAGAAGCTGACTCAGAGAAAAAAACCCCATCAAATGCTTTGTGTGCTATTTTTGGTCAATTTAAACATTTGGCAGAGTAATAGAGCACTGTGGAATATGAGTGGGTTTTGCTCTTTGCAAATGTAAATAAATAGATTGTAGCATAAAAACATCCAAATAAATGTTTTTACATATCAAGAACAGAAAAAAACAGCAAGAGAAAAAAATAGCAAGAGAAAAAAAATGTTGAAAACCATGAAAATCATCATGACTAACAACAGAAACTTTGGAATGTTTAATCAGAGAGATATAACTGTCCAGCTAGAGAGAGAAACAGGAAACAAAAGTGTTTTGATATTGCTGCACACATATTTGAGTACTCTAGTATATTAAAACACGAGTTCAATCAGTATGCTCAGATTGTTATATCAAAGTAATTAAAGGAAAATAATGCAATGCAATACGCTTTCCTTTAATAGTGTAAACAGCATTATCATCTTATTCAGAGAATTTGTTACAAATTCAGCAGCAGCTTTCTGAAATGATCACCATTTTCTTTTCTAAAGACATAAGCAATTGTGAAAATATGAAAAACTGTTCCTAGCTCCTTTTTATTTTTAAGATAGCTTTAGGAATAATCTTCAAGGCTCAACTTATTTTTTTTGTTTTACTTTAGAAAAAGAACAGAAAAAAACCCTCTTTATCTCTCAGTGTAACTAAAGAATCTTTTCACTCAATGGCAACTCTAATCTTCCTGTAATGATATTGATAAGGAAATGGGGGAAGGGGAAAGAAATCAAGACCTTGTATATCTGTCTCTTCCATATCTGCTTAATTTTTCAGAATTTATTTTTTGAAAATAGTGGCGAGAACCAAGGTACAATTTCTATCACAGTTTTCAATTCTAGTGATATTGAGATCCAGAAATTGGCTAAAAATCATTTCTAGGCTACTGAATGCTTCAAACAAATATTTTAATTTTCTCTATACCAAACTAAGGCCAGACTGAATTCTTCAGCCCAATATAGCTGTGAAGATTAAAATGCCAAAGTACTTTTCAGTGATTTTCCCAGTTCGCCCATACATGCCATTGATTTTTTTTTTCTTTTGCATTAGTCTTTCCTGAGAAGCCTGAGACTGAAAAAATAAATTACATGGACCTGCTAATAGTGAGCGTGGATAGAATTAAGTCTTTTTTCATAGAACCCAGCTCAGTATTTTGTTCAAACATAGACAGAGCTCTTCTGCGCAAACTTCTTTTACAGCAGTGGCTGAGGCACATGCTGGCCCAGATGTCAGAATGGAATGGGACCTACACAGCTTTCCACAAAGATATACCATGCATCTATATCTCTTTGAGCACAGTGGCATAGCTCCCACATGCAGAATTTTTATCTTTTTATCTGCTCCAAGAACCAAGAACCACAAGTAGCTGACCAGTCACAATGACTGGGGGGCACTAGTGGACATAAAGGAGTGAAACAAGCACGTAGGAGAGACAATATAAGGAGCAATCACTTCAATAAGTCACATGCTCCATTTCTATGTGCTGATAATTTGAGCCTGAACCGCAACAAAAATAATGCATTTGGCTGGATCAGTTCCTTGTTTGCTGTAAGTTACGAATATACACAAAGAAAATTGCTGCTCATAGTCAAGTAATTTGGAGAGCGAGCATAGGATACAATGGACAGAAAAAGAAAGCAGTACAAGAGACAGAACATTCCCTGTTACCCTATTACGTTTAGTATCCCTGTGTATGTTCTTGAATGTAGATTAAGTGAGAAAAATTCTCCAACAGGAGTAAAAAAATAAACACCAGGCACTCTCTTATACTTACTGTTCAATTTCATTGTTCCATAACTTTCTGAGGAATGGAGAGTTTAAGAAAAATAGAGGTTCTTTCTTTATGGTTGGATATTTTTAAGTTATCATTTGTAAAACCACATAAAATGATTTAGTTCTCAAAGAATAACTGAATTACATAAATAAAACATTACACAAAAGACACCTCCGTACAATTTACTGTGAAGTGAATTTCACAAGGACCAGTCTATTGTAGAAAATTCAGCTTATCTCTTCCTGATCCTTTTATTCTATCTAAACATAGAAATTTATGTCAGTTAAAAAAAATCTATTACTGTTCCTCACAACTGAATACATTATTTTCCCCTCCATGATCCATCAGGTAAAAACAAGTGCAATAGACAGTTGTAGCAGAGCCTTGAACATAAAAGGCCTCAAGAATAGAATGAGATCTGTTAAACCTATCTTGCTGTGCACTATAACTGGAAATGATAACCTTGAGGTTTAATTTAAAACAAGTCATAGCAAAGACTTCTGACTGTAATTGTTATCTGTCATATAAATAAAATTCTTATAAAATGGAAATGGGCTTGAAAAGGTATAGTTTTGCTTGTTGCAGTGCCTATAATCAAATTGAGCTCTCTGAAGGTTTATCACTCTATGCTGCCTTCTTCCTCCAGTCTTTCTTAATAATGGATCCATTTGACTGCAAAAATATGGAAAGAGCTGAAAATAAATGATTAATTTTCCATATTACTCTTTATTTCCAGAGCCTTACTGATTCTGTGGCATTTAGTGATTTTTGTCTCCTTTGTTCCCCTGCCAGCCCAAGGTAAAACAAAAATCCAAAATTAGACCTCTTATTAGAGTGACTGCATTTCACTTGTATGGCAGCAGTTTCCAGACAGGCAAAATGAGGGAGTACAAGTGCATTTAAGCCAGAAAGAGGAACCAATGGATCTCAGATCAGCATCTGTGGTTTCCAAGCTTGGCCTCCACTGGATTGTACATAGTGGCAAAGGGACTCTACCAGGCACCAGACTTAGTGTAACCCAGAGCAACAGAAAAATTAACAACCTACTTTCCTGCCTTTCCTTGCTTTCCAGTTGGTTGTAAAAACAAAGTCCACTGGTCTCAGGACACACATCAATGAGGTAGAAATGGAACTCAGGCTTGGAAGAAAAAAAATTCACTGCATCTTTTCACCTACAGTACATTATGGGGAAGCCAGACATGCACAGGCTTCCTCCAAGACAAACACAAAATTAATTTACTCAATGTTGTTCCTCTAATGAGACACACGAAAGTTAACCTACCTGCTGCTTTTAGACAGCACTGCTGGCCTCCCACCCTGGGCCAGCACACTGGAGAGGCAGCTGGCAGATCCAAACTCCATTAACCAGCTGCATCTGTGCAAGCATGCAGGGAGAAAGCAGAGATGGAGTGGCAGGATGCAGCAGCAGGGAGAGGTGCTTGCCAGCAGCAGCCCTGTGTGCAGGCTGCATCACCTGCAGGCCATCACATGCAGGTGCCTGCTCCTCACACAGCTCAGCAGGGTGCAGCTCACTTGCAGCTTCGGCTCCTTTCAGCCTAAGGTGGCTCCTAAGGCCACACTTGGCAGAGGGAGCTTGAAACAGCAAATTGCAATTTACAGCCTGGGGATTATTACACACACTCCTCAGCAAAGGGGCTCATCTCTGCCAGATTCCTTCACTGCAGCAAACACAGAGAAACCTGCCAAGGCTGCTTCAGAGGAGAAATGAAGTTTTGCGGTGCTTATTCATCATCTCAAGGACTCTCTCTCTCTCTCCTTTGACCATAGAAGTTAAGGAGACAAAGAATTCAATTCAGCTGGATAAATAGACTTTCTGCTCCATAAAGGTTGGATTACGAACATGTTTATTGTACAGGTGGATATTCTTCAGAATTACTGGTATACTCTGTGGAGCTCTACAGGATCCTGTTGATTTCCACCGGAGGGCAGAGGCCAGCACAGAGCAGCTTGGACCAGTTGGACTAATTTGGATTTCTGAAAACTTTGCTATTTCCCTGCTGTCGATTCTTTTTTTTTTTCCTGGCAACTTGTCTCCTGTGAAATGCACACGTCTGTTCTTTTTAAGATTATATCTTTTATCAGTAGTTTTGGTGAGTTTTTTTTGATTGAGCAAACTCAGCTTTTATTTGCAACATTCTTAATGTTATAAGTTTGAAAAGTCATGTTAGAAATACTGCTTGAACATGAAGATAAGTTTGACACAGAGATCTTTCCAAATAACAGCATTCCTTTTCTTATCACATAAAATGACTCTGGGATTTGTTAACCTCATACTGTAACAGTGCTAAACACAGCTCCTAGCTAGATGAGAGATGCATGGATTGATGGAGGTTCGATAATCATAAATAACATCTTGTTGAGGCCATGAGCCAGTAGCTAGCCCAAGTCTCAAAACAAGCATGGACGGAGGACAGCAGGAGACTTTGCCTAGGAATCTCCCAGGTCCTTCCATGCCAATTCTTATCAGATGGATTTGGCAAAGCCATTTAACCTCTTCTTCTTTCAGAGTGGATGATTACTTTCCAAAATTGCATGGATGCTATGACAGCTAATTAATTATGGCCGTATTATGCTTTACAAATTTAATTAGTATAAAGAGGGTTAGTAGAGAAAAACACTGCACAGAAAATGAAGTTGAACATAGACACAATATGGGAAAGACACTGTAGTGAGAAAGAAAGAGGAGAAAAACAATAAATAAGGAAAGGCTTTTGCATAATGAGTACATAAGAGGTATGTGTGAAAGAAACAAAGAGTGTGCTGCCTTCAAAAGGTAGAGGAAGGGAAAAGGAAATTAAAAATTAGAAGCAAGGCAAGCAAATAAGATGAATAGATTTGAAATATAAATAGAATAAAATAATATGAAAAAAGATGTCATAAAAGCCACCCAGACCTTAAGTAATGAATCTTTCCAATATTAGAGGAGAACGGTAGCACTCTTATACTGACCTCACACTATATTAACATTATACAGGTCTTAATTCCTGAATTATGTTGTTAAATAATTAACTCATGAATCATAAGTAAATAATTAAAACTTAGTTCTGTAAGCCTCACAACCATAGTATAGTTATATAAAAATGTATAAAACTGTCACAGTGATACCAGATTTTAGCAGAACCATGCTGTAGTTAGTTAGGGAAAGGGCAAAAAAAATTAACATCTGTAGTTATAAAGACTGATAGAAGTATGTGGGCTCCATTTCTCCATGGAACAAAATAAAATGGACCATCTATTACTTAAATCTTGTGTATTAAAGTTGAATTTGGAGAAGATAGAAGAAGGGATTGCTAGTTATTTTGTTATTAGACCTGCCCTGTTGGAGAGGGCTCATGGTTTGGGAGAGCAGGATTGAAAAGGCTGTCACTGTAAAACACTAAGAGAGTCTTGAGTTCACATTAACAGATCTTTACCACCAATATCCATAAAATTAATAACTATAAAATAAATCCTAATAGCTCAGTGGACAATAACTCATCGGTTCTGTGGCACTATTTAATAATCTTAAGAACAAACAGTTTCAGGAACCTAATAATAATTTTGTTTATTGTTGTAAAAGAAGTTCAGTAGACAAAATATAAAAAGATCATTCTGTGCATCCATAAAACAAAATAATCAATATTCTCGCATGAATATCTGTTTATTTTCAGATATAGCAAAAGTACATGTACTTCAAGTCTAAGCAAGGCAATTGATTTGGATTCTGCCAAATCACAGTCATCACAGTCATGGGATTGCTTTTATTATTTTTCACAATGAGAGGACTCTGAGAGCACAGATCCTGCTGTGCAGCGCCTCACATTCCTTCATGAGAACAAACTGATAGGAATAAAAAAATCTAAGCAATAGCAAATAATTATTCTAATAAAGAAATGACAAAAAGCTACAATAGTTACTGAGTTCGACTGATTTCATTTGTTTATTCTTGTAATCTGTCATTTTAAAATAAATAGAGGATACTTTATTTTTTAAAAACACCCATCCCTCCAGCTTCCTGATGCCTTGTCTTGCATAACAGCAGCAGCAGGAGTCTTTCAGGAACAGCAAGGGGATGAAATGTACCAGAATTTCTCAGAACCCCCAAATAACCCCCACACCTAGGGTTAGGCTGATTCCACAGTCCCCGTTAGCCATGTTAGCTAGGACATGTCCTTCAGGATCTTCCTGAGGGTTCATTTCCCATGGCCTGGGGCTAAGGCCCAGGAATAGCCAAAGTAGCCCTCCAGCTCCTTGCTGAGGGCATCGAAGGTGGGTCGCTCATCTGCCTCCACACTCCAGCACTGCATCATCATCTTGTAGAGCGGCTCTGGGCAATTCTCTGGCTTAGGGAGTCTGTACCCATCGTCCAGCAGCTGGATCACCTGGTGTCCTGGCATGCCTGCAAGGAGAAATGAGCTCATCAGGCTACTCAGGGTCTGCTTAGGGATATCATGAGTTCCTCTCTCTCCCCATCATAGGATCAACATGGAATGGTTTGGGTCGTAAAGGCCCTTAAAAATCACCAAGTTCCAAATCCCCTGCCATGGGCATGGACACCTTGCATTACACCAGGTTGCTCAAAACCCCTTGCAGCCTGACCTTGAACCCTTCCAGGGATGGGTCTCATCTTTTACTGTTTAGCAGCAGTTTAAAACCACCTCAAACATTTCCCAACCACCTCAACCTGACCACACCACCTACAAGGCATCACAAATAGTTTTGTCTGGGTGTGAGGCTTTTCCTCCACCATTCGGGTTTGTCAAAATTTTTCTGACATCTATTTAAGTTAAATTGTTCCTAAATCCCTCTAGTCTCAGTGTCTACAAAATCTCCCAAGAAAACCTGTCCTGCCGCTTAATTTTCCTCACATTTAGAAACTTTTGCCTGAAGTCAGCTCTAAGTTTCCTCCAGGACAGCTATCCAATGACATCCTGCCTGCTCTATCACTGCCAGAAGATACCATTCCCCTATCTTTGCTATACCTTTACATACTAAGACTACTGTCCTGTTCACTTTCAATTTTTTACTCTTTAAATTAAATCTTGAATTTTGTTAACTTGTTTTCCCGATATCTCCGAATGGTGTTTCCTCTGCACATTACCCACAGCCACCCCAAATCAACATAACCTCTTTTCCTAGCTGATTACTGAGAACAAACTCCTGAAAGTAATACCAAGTAAGTAAATAGCCATGGCAAAAGGACGTTTTATACTTTCAAGATACAGATAAACTATGCTTTTGCAAAGGGATAACACTGAATGCATTTTCAGACAATATCCAGAGCCATGGTGTTACATATTGTTTCTATTAAAATCATTTATTTGTGTGTGTCCATATGCACACACCTATAGAACACTTCAAGATATTTTGTTTTGCTTTTTTTTCTTCAGAACAATTTTGCAGGAGGTGAGGGTGGGAATCAAATAGCAAAATCAATTTTTCCTTTTACAGAAAATATCAGTTTGGGACTGTGAAATGTAGTTTATGGCAAATGCACCACCCCTCAGGCCTGTTCAGATGCAACATAACTTTTTTTGCTTTAGTCCTTCCCTTGTGTTCTAGTCACCATCACAATATGAGTCACAGTCAATCATCTCACTGATATCTTGTGTTATTGGAGCCACACTTCCTTGAGCATTTCTCACAGGACTAGAAATAGTAGCTGCCCTCAGACTACTATATCTACTTTTGAGGTTGGTGACACTTTATTTTTTTATTTATTTAACTCCTGTGGTCCTTTCCTTTATGAAGACTTTTCACTACATTAGTCAAATATGAAGGAAGGGGGTAAAAACACCCTGATCTATTTTTCAGACACCATCTTCCTGAAGTGCTTTTGCAGTGCTTTACACTTAATTTATTCTTCCATGAGATATTAAAAAAAAAAAATTAAAAAAGGACAGGTTGGAGAAGAAAAAACCCTTCTTCTATTTCTTTCCTTCTGCTACATTCCAAGAATTGGCATCTTTGATCTGACGCTGGAGGAAAATAACCAACTGACTTAGGCGCCTGTGCAGCACAGGCTGATTCCAGCAAGAGGAAGCTTGACTGTGTGCTAATCACAGTGTTAGAAAAGCTTCCAGGGAGTCTGGGGAAGCCAGAAGGTCTGACCCACTAAATGGACCTTATCTGAACAGTCTTCTTTCTCTCTTTAAAGTTTTAATCATTTAATGTGCCTGTAGAACAGACATTCAACCTCCTTTATTTGTGTCATTCTGAAAGGAAGAAAAAATTAGACATCATTCTTCAGGTAAAAGCACTTACCAGCATAAGGCATCTTCCCATAGGTGACTATTTCAAACAGAAGTATCCCAAATGACCAGACATCTGATTTAATGCTGAATCTGTTGTAGCGGATTGCCTCTGGGGCTGTCCATTTCACTGGGAGTTTTGTTTCAGTCCTAGCTTCATATATGTTTTCATTTTCTACCTGTCATGGGCAAAACGAAGCAAGCCTGATTTTAGATCTGCTTCAGCAAAGTGCTTAAGCATCTGACTAAGCTCAGCATGTGCTTAATCTTATCATCTTTTAACCAAACTCTTGTCTTTCATGTAAGTACCCATTTTCTGAAGTTTGTCACTGGCTTTGGCTTTGCAGTTGAGAAATGGAGAGGCTTCATCAGAGGTTTTTCTGAGGCATGTATCATTTCAAGCAAGCACACAGCGTTGGAGTAGCTGCTGATTAATTATGACTTGCTACCGTGAATTCTGGACCTGGCATGCAAGATTTCAAAAGTCTGTCAGGAGTGGCAGTGGAAGAATCCAGCTGACACTAGAGGCCCAATGGCTCCACGTCTGGTCTTCAGTAAACAGGGAAGGCAAGAGCTAGAGCTAATAAATTTCAGAACCTTTCTTCTGCGATTTATTGTGATATTGAAGGGCCATTGATTTTGGTAACAGTCACTTAAACAGGTGTTCAGGGACCAAAGAATAAACTCTAAATTATTCAAATTAACATATTAGCTTCCAGTGAGTCAAATTAATTAATGTAAAGTGTTGGTGAAAGACACAGAAAAACAGTTGACTTGCAAATTTGTAGAATCATGTCCTTAGAGGCTTATTGCACAGACACCTATATTGTGTAAACATTTTTTTTCTCTTTAATTCCTATATGTAATTTAGGGTGTAACAAGTCACACCCAAGCCTTGGTCAAGTTTTTCACATGCAAATCCAGGCAAGCACATACCAGATTTTGCTTTTTGATTGTTTTAATACAGAATGTATGTTTCCCAGCTGCAATGCTCTATAGTTTTGAAAATACTGGTTGTTACTGATGTGTATCTCTATACTGATACAGTTGGCATCTTGACCATAACATTCATCTCTAGAAACAAGAAATTATTTCATTATACTAAGGAACACATGTGAAAATACAAATTTCATTTCTCACACTTAATCCTTTGTATGTGACTATGTTAGTGTTTTGGCTTAGAAGACAAACTATTGCTAAGAAAGTCTGCCCAAATTACTCTGTGACTGAGTATTTTAGTAAAGTTCTGTTTTTAACAAGAAATGTCAACAGCTGTAAATTATTACCCTCTCTAATGAGGACAGAAAAGAAATATCCACTTTGAGTGTTGATCATTTATAAACATATATTTTTTATGTAAAAAAGCTTGCAATGTGAACTTACACATATTTAGAAGGATCAATATTAAGTGAAAAGAACTTTCAAAGTCCCTTGAAAACATTGTTAAGCAATTATTCTGTACTTCAGTATGTAATAAATCAAATTCTGTTATGAACTTCAATTTCTGCTGCTTGAATGGAAAAACCAAATGAGAAGCAGAGGATTTTTCCCTGGTTTTCCTTCTCAGTGCAAGAACATAAATAAATAATAAAACCCAAACAAACACAGATCTCAGTAATTATGGATTTCATATTGAAATCCATAAAATATGGCAAATTAAATCTTTCCAACAGTGATTAAATAATTTTCAGAGTTAGGAAATCTCATTTTTGAACCACAGCTCTTTCATAGGGAGATTTTGGTCAGTGATACTTGGTATTCTCTGCCTTCAAGGGCTAGAGAAAAAAAAAGCAAAACTGTGCAGTGGCAAAGAATTTGTGACTGCTTCAGATTTAGAGCTCTGAGAGCTCACTTTATGAACTTTGCTGTTGGGTGTGGAAAGAAATAAGGTCCTTTTATGATTACTACCCGTGCTCGCAAGCATCATGGAGGCAGTGGGGAAGTGAACAAGGAGGGAATAGCTGTCAATACATTTTTATATGCCTTCCCTTACAGACCCAGGTACATAATTTTTCCATCATTCCTCTCCATGTTGCAGACACTGTGGATAAAGGTTTTCCAGCAAAGGTATTGCTTGCCAGGCTCCTTCTGGATGGCTGGGTGGGAAGCAGACACCAGGATTATTCAGACTGACACAAAGGCACAGGAAAACTTCTAAGCTTGCATGGGAAAGTGCAGGTAGAAGATACAAATGAACATGTCCTTTTCTGCCTGGGCTAGCCTTTGTCAGAATCCAGCAATTCAGGGGCTGCAATTCACTCTTCAGTTAGCCTCCTCCACCTTTTTCTACAGAGTTAAAAGCAGAGACAATTCACCCTCTCACAACCTACCTTAAAAACTCTTGCAAGTCCAAAGTCTGCCACTTTGTAAACATTGTGTTCACCAACAAGAACATTCCTGGCTGCCAGATCCCGATGGATATAGTTCTGAGATTCAAGATATGCCATCCCCGAAGCCACCTGAGCAGCCATGTCTACTTGATGTGTCAGGCATATTTGAGAACCTCCATCTTCTGTTTAAAAAGATGACAAGAAGAACATATTTACAGATTTCAGACATAAATAACTGAAAACCTGACTGATTCAAACAGCCAACATGAATGAACCAAACCATACAAGGCAATAAAGTAACAGCCCAGACAAATGACAGGGATTAGTGAATGACATTACTTACTTCACAACTGAGTAACAATGCCTGTCACATCTTGTTAAAAACAGTAGATACTATATGCAGGAGTAGACCTAGGTTTGGAAGGAGCTGCTGTGACAGTCCAAAGGGAAAATCTTTTATGTACTGATAGTGACACAGTATGCAGCTTTCTGACAGGTGCATAAAACTGTTCCAAACTGTGAGTAAGATTTAATGTCAGTAGCCAGTGGCTGTAGCCAGAGATGACTAAAGATGGAAAAGCACAGAATTATCCTTGTTCCATGTTTTCCAATGATTTTTACTAGGAAAAATACCATCTGCTGTCAAGTGTAACTCTCATTTTTACTTTCCAGTCCACTTTACTGCTTCATGCTGTTATCTCTGTGTTGCTACTCAACAATAGGACTCCTTGAGCGGCTTTCAAGCTGCCAGCTTCTCCAGCAGAACTTTTTCAAGCAATGGGCATGCTATTCCCACCACTCTAAGATAAGCAAAACAAGAAATTGAGATTCGGCATTCAAAGATCTATTGTTCAAACAATGCAGTAGAAGAACTTTGAGTGTAGCAACTTGCCTCCACAAATGAAGGAGTCTTAGTGGAAAAACTGCATGCCAAAAATGGTAAGATAAGCAATCAAAAAAAGAAGTCATTGGGGTATAACACATTAGAGTACAAATTCAGGGCTTTGTGGCATCTTGGGGACAGCTAACCAACCTCCTCAATGCAAAAAATTTAAACCATGAGCTAATCGATGGTAAACCAAATCAGTGTCACATTCAAGGACCACTGTCACCCAATCCCAAATGCTGCAGCACTGAAGCATGAGCTCCTACCTCTCTAGCCTCTAACACAACAGTTTCAACATTCTGTTTCAGATTCTTAATATCAAAAACCTGAATGCCTGCTGCTGGGCTTATTGGCAGTTCTCCTTTCTCATCAGGTTGGTGACTTTTACTTACTGTCTCTGTGTTAGAGAGATAAAACCTTTGTAGCTGGCAGTTTTCTGTTATTTATTTTTAATTGATTTGTGGTGATAGTGTTTCTTAGCATTGTTTTGCATAGCATGTTCTGGCATTTTATCTGGCATAACCTTGCAATCCCACTTTATGAAGAGAGTGAAATTCCATTGTTTACTAATCTAGTCTGCAATCTCCAGGCCTTGAATTTCCTGCTCATCTGGATGTTCTGACATGTATAGAAAAAAAATTAATTTTTTAATCTGTTGTGTATGTGTTGCCCTACTTCCCTTTTGAGACTAAACTCTTTGTCAAGCCCAGCACTAGGATTATTTACTTCTATTCTTGTCTCAGAATGTGTTTTCCTCTACTACACATTTCATAGTTGCCTTGATTTTTAAAAGAGAGAGCTGAAGATTTGCAGTTCTGATAACTGGCAGGCATCAACATTTATTATTCAATTTGCTGGATAAGGATATAAATCCACAAATTACACTATTGTATTTAATCAGAAAATAACTAAATGTCTACAAGCACCTTGCTTTGGCACCTGGGTTTTGGAAGTTATCTTACATGAGACATCTTTAAATGTTACCTTTCACATGGCTTCATCTGCAGGGGTTGTGAACTACCTCCTGATGAGGGTGGACAAGGATGCTGACAAACTTGAGCACAGGTTTGTCACTGGTCTGCCGATGCTCCAGGATAGCCTGACTTCAGCTTGCTCCAAGAGGCAGAATACAGCAATGCCACAGGAAAAAGGGATGACTCATAACCCTCGTGTTCTATGAGCTGCTTCAGCGCAGAATAGGAGTTAGAGCTACTAAACCCTCCCCATTTTATTCCCTGTAAGACACTCAGGTGCACCGTGCTAAAGGACAAGGATAACATCCACCTCTAACAGCAGAGCGGCAGCTGAAAGAACATTTCTTTCACTGGAGCCTGTTTGGAATACCAGACTGGCCTGACCTACTGCCTCTAGCCTGTGGGACAAGGCAGGGGAAGAGGCCACTGTTGCCCTGGCTGCTGCAGTATTTCTTGGATGATCTGTTTCTGTAAGCTGGCTCTGCACTGCAGCTGTTCTGGAGTTAAAGAACAGAAAGCTTTAAGGAGGAGCCTCAGCTGACCAGGAGCTACAAGATGTGCACAAAGAGAGAGGATGAAATCACGGGTCTCTTTAGGATCTGAAGTGTAAATCATGTATGGCTTTCTCATAAAAATTTCTGACTACACCTCCAAAGCTCCAGGCTGGACCAGACAAAGCACACAAGTTCAAGCACAACTTCTCTGGGCAGCCTGTCCCAGTGCCTCACCACCCTCATAGCAAAGAACTTCTAAGAGTTATCTAATGTAAACCTACCATCTGCCAGTTTAAAGCCGTTCCCTCTTGTCCTATCACTACCTGGCCTAGTAAAAGTCCCTCTGCAGTTCTCTTGTAGGCTCCCTTTAGGTACTAGAAGGCTGTTAGGAGTTTATATATATATATACGTATATGTTTATATAACTGTCACACTCAAATGTATAAGATCTTCCCATGGATTATTCTTTAACCGATAATGTAGCACATCCATGTCTGTTTTTACTAATATTTTTCTACAAAACCCTCAAACTCATATGAAAAATTTATTAGAGAAAATATTTTAAAAATCGTGGGGTCTGCACTCTGTTCTAAGCAATCAATCCCAATATGTCATATAGAAAAGGCAGAGGAATATTCTCATTGACAGATAACTGACAATAAGAAAAAAAGAGAAAAATAAATAAGTGGCACTTTCTCCAGCAAGGGCATTACCTCCATAATAATTCTCCGAACTTCAAGACTGCATCCCTGCCAGAACAAGCCCCACATCTATCAGAAGTGATAAAAGAACTCATATATTTATGACAATTTCATTCACTTCCAATAACAAAGAAAAGTTTTCAGGTGCATTTTTCTCATACTGGTGGCAGCTCAATAACTCTGCATAGCGGTGCTCATCAAGAACTCTCCCAAAGTACATTTACAATATGCACAGGGAATTCACATGTCCATCATTATTAAGTAGCTGTTATTATGGTGAAATGTGATAGTAACTGCGAATAAAATATTAGGGACTTTTAAAGCTGGAAAAGCATGCCATACAGTTCTAGGAGGGAAAGAGGAACAAAAAATATCTCTGGACTTTCATCTGCTCTAGGTTGCCATATTTACCCATAGTGCACAAAGAGACAGAAGCCTTTTGGAAATATTTTCCTGTTCCCTGCAGAGGCTGAATCTCAAGAAAACTTACCAGGAGCTGTGCACTCCAGCTGATACAGGTCACTTCCAGTCACAGAGGTCTATACAAGCTTCAAATCTCTTTCCTTATTACTCTCTCTGACAGCAACAACTTTTCTCTGACCACAATACCTATCAGAGCCCTCGGATCTCTGCTTCCACCTCTCAGTTCTGTGCACCTCCCTGTGCATTGGCCATCAGACAAAGAGGGACACCATTAGGCTGGGATTCAACTGGACGTTTTTGCAGATATTTTGACAGCTGCCTGGAAACCAACTGCATTTCCACAGTCTCTGCTGAAGAGCCACAGGAGCAAGCACTTAGGCAAGGAGCAGGGTGCTGTGCATATGCTGGCAACTAATCACACACAAGCTGCAGCACTGATGTGCCCTGGACATATTTACTCTGGGCACACTAACGGGGCAGTTTTTACCTCTGCAATAGCTGTGACTCATCCTGGCTTTCTCAGAGCTATTTCTCCAGTGCAATAAATGTTTTCATGCACAGCAATCATTTCTTGATGTGCCAGGCTCTTTCAATCAGGTAAGTGGCAATCTGCACACAAAGGCACCAAAGATGAGAATTTAAAGGAAATTTGTGTCTTGCTACTTCTGGCCCGTAAATGCCCACAAAACTGTAGATGATCTTGCCTAAGGTCATGGCAGACCCTCTCTGGGCAGTTCCTGGTAGGGCTGTTCCTGTGTCAGAGATTTCTTTAGCTGTAATTGTGTGTGGACCAAGCCTCATTTTAAAATGGTTCTGCAGAGAAGACGGGGGAAAGCATGTATCATGGTAAATGCTGTCTGTGGTATTACACAGGGCTTTGCTTTATGGACTGGAAACAGAAGAAATTCAGCATGACAACCGCAGCAAACATTTTGTCTTTAAGAGATCATTACAGCTTTAAAGACATTTAGCATCTTACAGACATCTGCTAAACTGAAAATGGGTAACAACACTAGAATCAAGCATTTCCCAATAACAGGAGTGAACTTAAAAGTGCAGTCATTATCCTACTCTGTTTCAGGCTGTACTGTTTTATTTTTAATTATTATTTGCCTTCAAAAGAGCACTTTGAAGTGCTGTTGGGCTAAAAGCCCTGATGAGCTAGGCAAGAGACAAATTTGTTGTGAAAAGCTATGCCTGAGTAGTAATAGTTTTCAAAGCTGTTAAGTACATCTTGTGGAAGTGCCTCTATTTCATGTCAAATATGATGACTTATCCTTCTGGATACTTATATTTTTATTCCTTTGTGTATGTTCCCATCTACTCATAGATAGATGAAAAAATATGGGCCATTATCAAGCAAGAATCAGGCTGTGAATGTGATCCTTTCCTACTTCTCAAATATTTTGGCACGTCAAAAATTCATGAACCTTCCTTTCTGCTTTTCTCACCCCCACACATGACAAATAATGCAGCTTTTATATTAAACCAGGGTGTTGTACTTCTATCTTTTATGTTATTGTATTTACTAAACTGACAACTGCAGCACCCTTAAAAAGAGTTTAAATTCATCTGCTTACTTTGAAGGTATTCAAGAAGACTTCCATATCTCATCAGCTCTGTAATAATATAAATTGGGTCCTCCAAAGTGCAGACAGCATAAAGCTGTATAAGCTTTGGATGTCTCAAGTTCTTCATTATTTGTGCTTCCCTCAGAAAGTCTTTTGGATCCATTGAACCTGAAACAACAGCACATAACAAAATAAAAGCTGAGGTTATTAAAGGCCTTCCTACCAACCTGGCAGTCTTAAGGGAGTAACAGAGATTGTTTTCTGTCTTTGAAAGTACATTAGCATCTCAAATCTTTACAGTTCCCACAAAAAACAGACAGTGCAGCTGAAACAAACATTTAATGAGTGAGACATGCCAGTTGCATGGGGACAGAGAACATATGCATCCCAGCCACCAGAAATATTAAGGCTAAAACCAACCACCCCCAGGCCTCCCCCAAACAGCAGAAAAAAGTGAGGCTAGAATGTTAAGGTATACATTTTAAGCAAACAACTGGTTAACAAAAGGACCAGAAACTGAGGTGGAAGTGTCTAATGAAGATAAAATTTCTAAGAAACTAGTGCTGCAGTAAAAATTTGTTGTACTGTATTTTCAGCTTCAGCAATCAAAGCCTGAAAGCACTGAAATCAGTTTAGCATATGCAGAGAAGATGTGTGCACTTTACATATACAAATAGCTATTTATAATGCTCATGTAATAGCAACCTTATTAGAAATACCAATGTATGCACAGATGTAACATTAATTTTGCAATCCCTTAAATGCCAAAATGTCTTAACAGCAAATGATGCCAATTTTTAAGTGTTACATAAGGTCATAACATCTCTAGTTCTATTCATATATATAGTGAGCCAGCGCAGAAACTATGTCAAAGAAGCAATCAGAAATGGCACAGGTAGCTAAAGTTATGGTAAATTTAGGATTTAAGCTTATATGTCCTGAACAGGGAATTGATTAGGAAAATATGCACAAATAAAGAAGCAAAGCTTTCTATATGAATGATCCACTAGTGATCAGATGTTGTAAGACATTTTTTGTTTGAGGAAGTTGATAATATCTGCTTCAAAATGCTTGTACAAACAAATGTGAAATTATTCAACTACTCAAATGTCTCCTTCCTCCCAAATCAAAATACTTTAATTAAGAAAATGTTACAGTGAAGACTGGAGAGGAAAAAATCTAGTTATCCAAGTTATTCTGCTCTATGTCATGTTTAAAAACAAACGCATCTTACTCAGTAAGTAGACTAAGTAATTTGAGAAGCCAAGGCTGCAGGAATAAGAGTCTTTATAGGTTTTTTTAATGCTAGGTAACCTATAAGATTCATTTGGGAGTTTGTCTCTTTTCCAAACAAGGATGTTTAAATTAAGTGAAATTCTTGGAGGATGGTAAATGGCTCAGCAATAAAATTCTAACAGAAAATCTGTTCTACAAAATAAACTAGAAAATCAGCCTGTTCTCCCAACACCTACCTTGAATGCCACCTCCCGAAAAATGCTCCAATCTATCTCCCAAAAGATAGCAATGATTTCATATCCTCACATCAATACTAGAGAAATTACTTAGAATAATTAATAACATAGACTCCTGACATAGACTTTATGAAAAAAGAGCCATTTGACATTGCTACTTGGGAGAGCAAAAATTGCAAAGAACAAATTGCAAAGAACAGGTACTCCTGTCTTCTGTGTCCTCAGACTTCCCTTGGCAATCCCATATTGCCCAATATGGCAACACTGTATAGGATATCATTAGGAGGAAGGGTCAAAGTTAATGGATTTCCATGCCATACATAAATGGTGAGCAGCCAATAATATATTTCCTCAACAGGTGCAGGCTATACTAATTTTCTTTAGTCACTGTCAGAGTAAAATGAGGGCGTGTACGAAGAGTGAAAGATCATACTTGGTCTGGATAAAGTGGAGATTATGGCGATGAGAAAACCCCAAACATCTGTTTGCTCACTCTACGTCCTTTTCCTGTTTAGAACAGCACAATGTTTACAGATTTACTTGAACTTTCCACCAATTCTAGATTAAAAAAAAGTTTTTTAAAGTTTAGGGTTGTCTTTATAGGGTTTGGACTCACTTTGATATTGATTTAACATTTTGTCCCATTTGCTTACTCTTTTAAAGATACACGCATTGTCATAAAAAATCAACCTAAAATCTACAGAGAAGCTGCATGATGTGAAGCATTCTGCCTCCAAAAGCAAATGCATGAACGTGACTAATGATTTAGCATCAGTGCCAAAATTTGACAAGTTGATCCTAAAAAGGATAAAGTACTTGCTCACTTAGGGTCTACCAAATCATGGACCCTCTGTGGATCATTATACAGGATTTCTTCACACCATAGAATATGACAGTCTGATTTGTTCCCACCATCAAAGCTTGCCTAAAAGGAATTTCTCAGTTTAATCATGCTATAAACTTCTTCCAACAAACTGAAACCAAGCTACATGTTTTTCACATATAACAACTTTCAATAAATTGATCAGGAGGGAAATATTCCATTAGCTGCATAGCTGCAAACTCTTTTCTACACTGTAAAAGCAAATAACAGTGACAAAAATGATAACAAACAAGAAAAAGATCAATAAGTATTTCCTGCATATTTTAAAGAGCATATGTAACCTTCAGTTTTACTTAGTTTATATCTTTAAATAGTACAAGTAGCAGTGTTGCAACCCCCCAGAGCCCTGTAGATCTTATATTGTACTTAATAAGGAGATTGGATGCCAACTGAAAAAAAATTTAAAGTGTCTTTATGAGCGTTCTGCCCAAGATTAGGTTTTAGCAACTGAATAAGCAAATTAAGAACTGCCTTAAAAAACAACCAAACATGCTTGTTACAAATTAGTTGATAAAGCCTGTGACAATAGTGGCAATGAATTTACAGGACATCCCTTTGAGGAAGGAAACACATGCCACATGGAGTTTCAAATAACTGAGGGGGTTTTAGCTTGTAGTTGAATATGCGTGTTTTTAATGAAATATACATTTTCAGCCATAGTGGTAAACACAGGATTAAGAGCAGGTTAGGTTACTGCAGATAGAAACCATTTGGTCATAAAAAAAACAATTAACAGAAACCTTTACTGAAAGAAGCAGAGGCTTCTTTTGTGTAACATACCAGTTTGGGAGTACTTTTATCATGACCTGAATAAAATACAGTTTTGATAATCTGTTTTTTGAATAATTTTTTTTTCTAAATATCAAAGTCATTTTTAAAAACAAAATATTGGAATCCCTTTTTTTGGTATGTTCTATGTTGTGCTGCTTTGCCAGGAGTCACCTCTAATTTAAGCCTACTTAAAACAGGTATAACAGTTCTGTTTAACTTCTCTTGGAAAATATTTTGTTCTAGATCTGAGGAAGCTCTACATTCTAAGATAAACACTGATGATCTGGAAATGAGTTAGAGAGGAAGGTCAATTATTTTCCAGATTCCACTGGCCTAAATATAAATGGCCCTTAAATATCTGATAAACCCCACACAAGACCCTTTGTTTGCAACTCTAAAAAAACCTTCACAAATTACTTCAAAGTAACTTTGTACTTCAGAGGAACCGAGCCTTCTAAAGAAGTTTATACAAAATTAATTTACATGGCAACTAAACTAAGCAGATAACTGTGATCCTCTGAAGAAGTTTATGAGTAATGAAGAAATAACATTTAAAACTCCATTTAAAACATTTAAAAAGTATTTGGCAACACAAGAGACTAAAAAAACCTATTCACATTAACAGATGAGTAATATACATATCTGGATGTTCTCAAGCAGCTTTGTCACCATACAGAAGTAAACCTACAAGTTAGTGTAAGATCACATACTGAGTTAAATGGAATAAATGAATCTCTTTTTTTTTTCAGGGAAATTATGGGGCTTGCCTGTGTGCAAAGCTCTTTACACTCCACATGTATTAAAGAGATGACATATTGAAGAAATGAAAATATTATTAAAACTCCACTCACAGTACCAACCCAGACACTATTTTGTGAAAGCTTCCTTAAAAAAAATCATGCTTGGGCAGCTTCCATGCAGTGAGAAGCTTGGGAGATGCTTTGCAACATGATAATGACAAATGTATCCATCAACTTCAACAGGCATAAGGAACTTTATCAGATACAATTAATTGGTGATGATAGATGTCTGCTTCACATGCTGACAGCTGGAGAAGCAAGCTAGCCCAGACAACAGGTTCTAGAAAATCCATCACACTCAACACAGGACAAAGTGCAAATCCCTGCTGCAATGATTTCCACTTAAATAGAAAAAACAATGTCTCAGCGAGGAAATAAAAAAAGAAATGTGAAATGACATGTTCAGGGACCTGTATCAAGACAATGCTGTGCAGAGCCAAAACCAGAAACAGCAACTGCTGGTTTCTAGACTATTTTCCTATCTACTGATCCCTACACCTCTTTGAAAACTGTGGGTCAACAGCTCAAAAGTCAGAGATGTTCCTTAAGGCAAAGACGTTCTTGTGTTTTGTTTTTTTCATTCACTTATCCATTGATAAGGTTTTGGCTGGTAAAAATGTCACAGATGTTGCCAAAGCAGAGACAAGTGAACCAGTGAACAAAGAGAATTATCTTAACAAAAGTATCACACTGATCAACAGATTGTAAAAAGAATAAGGATACATAATTGGCAAGACATTGACTGACTGATATTTGAAAGCAAAGAGTGAACAATCACAGGGAATTTCAGTTGTTGTAATTGTGCTGAAGGGACAAAGGATGGATTGTGGGCAAATTGTTGACTTTGGTGTTGTGATTATAGTATTTTGATTTTGGCATGGAGAATTCTTTCTCATGAATTTAGTGAAGTTTGTGAAGTTCATGACATTTGTGCTGAATGTGGACTTTAATGATATCTCCTACATATGTGATACACAGAACCGAGGTGCAGAATGTATTGGGTTTAAATGGAAGGCTTTAGGCAGTTGGGGCTACAGGGGTGTTTCTGTGAGAAGCTGCTAGAAACTTCTCCTGTGGTTGCCAAAATTGTCACCGAAACTGTGGGAAAAACAAAAACCCTCCAACAACATTTTAGTGTTAGAGAATCAAAGCATTATTTTACTTCTGGCCAAGATGTTGTTCTGGCCAGGATGTGCAACAGAAATCATTTCATCCATACATTGCCCAGGTGTGCAGAGAAAATCATCATGACACATAAAATTTAGTAGCTTTTTTGGATACTTATACAGTCAAAATGCATAGAAATTCATTGATTCAATGTTCATTGGTCCCAAATTACGTGGTTCTTAATATTTGGTTTCCTATTGGATATGGATTTCTTCCCCTCCAGTGTCTCCAGCCATGCCAGGGGTGAGTTTGGAGCTGATGTTCATTCATGGTTGTTGATGGTCGTTATCTTTGGTGTATCTTCTGTGCTACTCCCAGTCTGTTGAGAAGTTAAGTTCATCAGACCTCACCTGGCAGAACAATGTCTAGAAAGAAACTTCAGTTCCCTTCCCCTGGGGCAAAGGCAAACAAAACTGACTTCAGTTACAAAAAAAATTTTAAATTTCATATCATCTCCTACAGAATGTCCAGTAGAGCCAATGCCAGTCAGCTCCTGGATCAGCCTGCTGCCAAGGCCAAACTCATCATTGATGGTGGCAGTACCTCTGGGATAAGATTTAAAAAGAGAGAAAACATGTGCAACACCAGCAGCAGCCAGAGAAGAGAGGAGTGGGAATATGTGACCCACTCTAGAGTGGTCTGGCTCTGGAGGACTGCATCCTTTGGAAGAGACCCACACTGGACCAGTTTGCAAAGAGCTGCAGCCTCGAGGTAGGACTCAGGTTGGGGAAGGTTGTAGAGGACACTTCTGTGGGGGGGACTCTGTGCTGGAGCAGGGGAAGAATGTGAGGAGCCCTTCCTCTGAGGCAGAAGGAGCAGCAGAGACATGTGATGTATTGACCACAAGCCCCATCCCCTCTCCCCCTGCACCACAGTGGAGGAGAAGGTAGAGTGTTCAGGAGTGAAGCTAAGCCCAGGAAGAAGGTGATGGGGAGGAAGGTATTTTAAAATTCTTAGATTCCTGGAATCCAGACTTTACAATCAATGTAAAGAAATGTGCTTTAATAGCATGTTATTTTCTCATTGTAATGTATATTTTTAATCTATAATATGTTTTATCTGATATGTAAGTGCTTATTTCTTCCTGCTAATTATTAAAAAATCCTGATATTTCTGAGATGTTAGATACCCAAAAAGAGTGAAAATGTAGCTAGTATGCTGCACATCGATGTTTCTGAAAGAAACAGTTGAGAAATTTCCACTTTGTGTAAAATATGTGAAAAATTTGCTCTTGCTCCAAATTGGAGTGGAAACAGACTTCTGAGTACTCTAATTACTCACAAGTCAGGAATTGCACATTTGCATCAAGGGAGAACTGGCTATGGGGAAAACCCATTACTGCCATCTCACCAGACTTCTGGGAGATTAATTTTTCCTACGTGTTGGAAGGTCATAGAGTCACAGAATCATAGAATCAATAAGGTTGGAAAAGATATCTAAGATCATTGAGTACAACCATTAACCCAGCACTGTCATGTTTACCACTAAACCTTGACCCCAAGCGCCACACCCACATGCCTTCTGAGCCCTTCCAGGCATGGTGATTCCATCAGCTCCCCAGCCAGCCTGTTTCAATGGTTGGCAACACTCTCCACGAAAAAAATTTTCACAATATCCAATCTAACCCTCCCCTGGCACAATTGGAGGCTGTTTCCTCTTCTACTATTGCTTGTTACCTAGGAGAAGACACCAATCCTCACCTCACTATAACCTCCTTTCAGGCAGTTGTATAGAGTAATATGATCTTCCCTGAGCCTCCCCTCTTCCAGACTAAACAACCCCAATTCCCTCAGCCACTCCTCATAGAACTTACCCTCCAGACCCTTCGCCAGCTCCATCACCCTTCTCTGGACACAATTCAGCACCTCAATGTCCTTCCTGTAGTGAGAGGCCCAAAACTGGACACCGGATTTGAGGTGTGGCCTCACCAGCGCCAAGCACAGAGAGACAATCACTGCCCTGGTCCCCCTGGCCACAATATTGCTGATACAGGCCAGGATGCCATTGACCTACTTGGTTTTAAGCCCTTTAGCGGCAATAGCTAGAGATTAGTTTAAATCCAGAAAAAACTGTTTGAAAAATGAGAAGGTTACCATAAAACAAGAAACTATATTTACCCTTTCTAAAGGCAATTAAAAATTCATTTAACTCACTCTGTGTGTACCTCCAAAATAGAAAGGAAAACTAATACATACAAATGGGCTTTTATTTTATTAAAAGAAGACATGGCAAGGATTAAAGGGAAAACATCTGGCAAATTCAAATGTGAAATTAGGTCCACATTCTTGCAGTGCCTTCATCTTAGGACTAGAAGACTTCTCATTATTATCTAGTCAAGAACAAGCTGTGTTTTGATTTAATATAAATACTAATCTCAGCAGAGGGATGATGTGTAATGACATATAACAGCAAATTTTCAGACTATATGTGGTCTAGAACAGATGTACCCTGCAAAATAATGCTCAACAAAAAAGCTCAAAGTAACAGAAATCCTTTCTGGCCTTCAGGTCTATAAATCTATGATGTACTGATCGAATTATCCTCTTCTGTATTGTTCACCATGTTCACCCTACTTTATCAGCCTGCTCCTGCTTGGTAATAAGAGCATTGTTCCACTTCACAATTTCTCTGGTGGTAAAGCCTTTATTACAGAACCCTTTCCATCTCAAGCCCCTATATTTGCCAAATCACTTTGAGTTTACACACTCCTCTGTTGTTCTGATGACTTTCTTTTCCAGAGAGTCTACACAGTAAAACAGCTTAGTGAAAAATCTGTAGCTTAAAATACAACTCCTCCTGCCCCAGTGTAAAGACAAGTGGTTTAGGTCTTTGAGCTAAAGCAACAGGAGCCAAGCTTTGAGCCAAGCAACAGGAGAGGATAATTTTACAGTGTGTTACACTTGAAGCCTGAAACATTGCTTAAGTGAATATTGGAAGCTTTAGTCATCAACACAATGTATTTCTTGATTACTCATTAACTATGTTATGTTTTTCATTCATTTGTCAACTTTATATTATGGTGAATGAAATTACCAGCCCTACCCTCTGCTGAAATTTTATTAGTACCAAGGTAAACATTTATTACTCAGATTAGGGTGAGGGTATTGGGGTTTGTCTTTAATTAGTGAATTGTTATTCCTCATGAGTATCAATGAGAACAAGCTAGGGAAAACCAATGTGCTGCTTACTGTAGGGCACTCCAAATGGTGAAAAACACTGTATAGAAGAGGATAATTACCTGGAAAAGTAATACTACAAGATAACATTTCTTACATTTCTGACTGTTTGAACCATTTTTGTAGAATGAGATAGCTCACAAAGTACAGTGATAAGAGATTCAGTATTAACTACATAATTTATCAAGATGGATTTGGGAACCAAAGTCTTCATTCTGAGCAGCACTGTGTGCAACACATGACCTCCTTATCCCAGTATTAGGTCACAAAGCCTCTGCTATCCAAGCATTTCATCCAGGTGGGGCTTCTGTTTGCCCTAACTCAATACAACCAACTATGCAATCAGTGAGATTACTGCTGTTGACCTTAGCAAGAGTCAGACTAGAGTGGAAAAAACAGAGATAGAAAAAGTATTGATTAATCGAGCCCTTTTTCCCTGGTGAACTATGATACTACAAAAAGGATCACAGTTGAAGGAGTTTCTTCCATTGTACTATGCTAGTCTGTATGCGATAACAAGGTTGCAGTGAGTCTTATGTTTATTGCAGTGAGAAAGAGATTTCAAGATAGTTTCTGTTTACTGAGTCACTAGGGAGTAGCACCTGTTCACTGAAAAAAAGTACTGTTTTTTATATGAATTATAGAAGGTCTTTTGTCTGAACAGTTTTTATATTTTCGGTTAAGCAGAGAAGAAAAAAAAGGTGCTTATTTCCTTTCAATTTGCATGTCCCAAAACACAAACAATATCCTGGTACAAGAGAGCCTTGAAACACATGCCTAATTTCCTTCCTGTTCAGAAGACCATTCAGGCAGTGCTCAAGCATATTGATGTTATTCTGAATCAAAGGTCTGAATCAAAGGTCTGAATCTGTTCTGCTTCCTGAATCATGTTCATTAGTGCCCAACATAAGCTTTTTCAATTAACCACAGCTCATGTTGTTATCGCTTTTTAAAAAACGTGTATATCATCCAGACTACCTCTCTTATCTACGTAGTTCTTGCCATCTGCTGGCAGATATTTTATGTTGTTAATTTAAAATGCACGAATTACTTGAATTTAATGAAACATAATTAAGAAAAATGCTAAAAGCTGTATTAGTCACAATCTTATATTACATGCAAATATTGGGTATAAATGTTGTGTATCAAAACCTTTGAGAAATTTTATTCAAGCAATGCTAGGATAAAAGCACTTCTTAAGTACAAGCTTGGCCTAGTACATATATTACCAAACAATCACTATAATATAGCACCTAAACACAAAACAAAATTCTGCAGATGACAAACCAGCAGTAAATCAATCAGTTTACCTACAGATTATTGAATCTAAAGTTACTCAATTCCATACAGACAATACTGTACAAAATAGGTACAATCCTTGTTGCAGTTGCCTTTTTTGTGTAGCACTGATATCAAATTAATTTAGCTCATCTAGAAACAGAAAACTATAAAATTGTAGTTCAAAATACCAAAGAATATCTGGACCTTCACTAATCTTCATGTTTAGGTGCATAGATTTTAAGAATGAGTGTATATATGGATAGGCTCTTTTTGCTGTAGCATTTAAAAAGTAAAGGAACACTTGCCAATATTTCACATTTTTAGCATTTAGGAATAATTTACATACCTGGCTTTAATGTTTTGATTGCCACAGGGGTGGTATTATTCCACAGTCCTTCCCATACTTCACCAAACTGACCAGATCCTAATTTCTTCACCAATTTCAGAGATAGTCTGTCTATCTCCCATTGATCAACAGTTTTATAAGACAAATCAAAAGTAGCAGGAGTTTGTATCTGGTAAAAGAAAATAAATAACACACAAATTGAGACTTGTAATATTTTTTCAACAATATATACAAATCACTGTGTCATGTAAAGCTGGAACAGATATAAATAATGTTTCCTTAGAGTGCACACAAGTGAGCCACAAACATAAAATACAACATACATACTGGGTGCTTTTTGTTAGACATAAGAAATACGTTAAAGAAAATAACCTGCTATTAAAAGCAAAAATTAGAAATCATCCCTCTAGCAAGCTTTCTGAACAGTGACATATTGTTTGCCACAACCTTCTGGTTTTGTCTCAATAATTACTTATGGACAGCTAGAGTTATAAAGTTAGAGATTTCATCTCCATATATATTTATAAAAAGGTATTCATAAATCATGATTTGGCATATTTTCCCCCCAGACATTTGATGATTTTTTTTAAAATGGCATAGTATTTTATTATTAATTTGTCAACCTCAAGAAAGAAACTATAACACTACCCAGAACTTCCCGAGAACAAGCAGATCATCAACATCTGGAAATATAAAAGATTAGTAGAGGCAGATATGGGACCAACACTTTCTGACAGATATCTGATGAGTTAGCTCACAAAAAATATTTTGTACAGTGTAGCATCCAGTCCTTACCTTTAGGCATGGCTTTCCAAGCGACACGCAGAGGCCATCACTGTTCTTGCTATAATAGTCAACCAACTCATTCAGAGTTTTGAAACTTATCCTTTTGCTTAGGAAAAAGCTTCCATCCAGCTTTTTGATCCTGTAGTGTTTCACAGATGCACCATCAAAAACTAAAAAGATTTAAATATATTAAGTGTCCAGAAATTATTGCAGTGGTACAGTATCATTTATGCCCAAACCATCATGACATTCCTAAATATATTTATGAGGACCTTAAAATAAGTTATTTTAGTTTTAAATATGACAACTATAAAAAGGTTTTTTCAAACCAAACCCCATTGTTCAGATAGTTTAATACATCTTATCTATTAGTCTTTAGCCATGCAGATTTGGTGTAGAAGAACTGATGTAGAAGTACCTAAATGCATCTTCTTTGAGGCAGCTCCTGTTTTCCATCTTTGAAGACACCAAAACCAACCAAAAACATCTAACTGACAGAAACAATTTAGCCAGTTTCTATTATTCTTTATCCTCCTTTATTTTAGTGTGAACATTCCAAATAGCAGCTGCTGGGCTGGCAGGAATTTTAGAGGAAACAGATATACCCTCCACATGGCCATGATTCTCTGAAAAATACTCACATCTTCCAAGGGTTTTTTTTAATTTTGTGCATGTTTGAAATACGTAAAAATCAGGCGAATAATGCTCTGTTTCAAGCAGTTGATTAATTCTTTTCCATTGAAATGTGTTTTATTCTAATCTGTTGTGTCTTAATCAAGAAGACCACGTCTAATCTCCTGTCGGTTACTTATCTGCATATCATGACACATCAAGTGTACCTCCCGGTGACCATTGGAGTACTCTAGATATGTCAGAAAAAAGGTTGGGCCACTACATGCTGGGGCAGGACCTGGACCAGAACCAGATCAGAGAGAGAAAAAAATGCATACAAGTCACACCNTTTAGAGATCTCCTTTACAAAGGAATATCAGTAGTAGCAGTAGCAAGTCCAGAATCCAGAATAGTCAGAGTGGGCAGTTCCGAAGAGCTGAAAAGGTATTTAGTCGCTTATGTGGGTGTCATTTACAAGACACTCCATTATTTAGGTATCACTGTCCATTTTCAATGGGCAGTAGAGTGTTTATATTTCATACAGAAGGGTAACTGATTTAGCTCCTAAGGAGGCTATACCTGTTAGCTCTAACATTAACAGTGTTCCACAATAAACCTAGCTGACAGATTCTTTACACTGCAGGGATTTTGGCAATCACTTTGGTTATAACAGCAGAAGAATTTACGATTACATGATTATATGTAGAAAAAATACAGAATCGGTTGCATGAAATTAAAAAAAAATATATGAAGAATAACTTCTCTCATCATCTAAGTGATGAAATCAAAGAGGAAATCTCTCCTTCCTTAAATACTATCGTGGATGATCAAATCTTTTTGCACTGTACTGTGCGATTGCCACCCTAGACCACGAGAGAGCAGACAGGAGCTGTTCAAAATACTCCACCTCAGGTAGTATTTTTGGGGACCTGAGAACTTAAAATTCTGCATGAGGACAGGAATGAGAAAATTTGTAAATAAAATCCATATGATAAAGATAAATATATCACACTTTTCAAATTACATGTCTTTTGAAATTAACACCCATACTTACTACTTTTTAATTATAAAATTCATGAATGATTTTGTGATGTATCATTTGGAAATGGAGATGAAGCAAAATGAAGGAAAGAGTAATTCAGTAACAACAGACTTAAAATGTAATGACTTTTCCAAAGTTCACTGGAAAATTAATCCAAACAAGTTAATTAATCTTTATGATGCATTGAACAAGAGGCCAACAGCATGGCTGTGTTAATCCAGTCTCAGTTGTATATCACAAGTAATAGTAGTCTGACTACCTGCTTTATTTATTAGCAGTATTATAACTATTACTTGTGAAGTAGCTAAAATTAATAATTCAAGAGCTAGTTTGAAGGATGTACTCTAATTTCTTAAATGAGCCTTTTACAAAGCCTTATGATTGACAGCACCCAGGTCAGGTGGTGATGTGTGTGGAGAAGCTGGAGAAAATTTCTGCACTGATACCCTCTCATCTTGTATTAAGTAGCTGAGATTAGTGCAGCATTTGACAGGCGGTTGTTTACTTGTATCCCAGGGCTGAGTTTGGCTGTACACATCCTGCAGCACACACTTGCAGCTCTGCAGCACGTGTGACTCCTCTGCCAACATTGTACACAGCAGGTGTCACTCAGGAGGGAACTATCCATAACCCCTTCCAGTCTTCTCTACATCCATGCCAGACTACCAACCAGGACAGGATTGGACCTTCAGTTTCACACAGCTTGATTGTACTTGGGTTTGAAGACTGCAGAGGTTTTCTCCTCAACTTGCCCTTTCTAAAAGAATTACAGCTCCCTATTAGATTTCTACATGGTTTCAGTTTAGCAGAAGGATTATCCTCTCCCAGCTATCCATCTGCACATGATTGGGTTTAGCAGAAGTAGATTTTGCTACCTGAAGAATGTGAATAAAATAATTTACTACTCTTTCCCCTGGGCACAAAAATTTATGGGGGCATCAGCAGAGTCAACACCTTCACCAAATGAATCATGGAGACACTAAGGTGCCATTACTGCCAAAAATATGTGCCAACACAGCTCCTGTGAGCAGTCCTCCCCCAGCACTGGCCATGCAGCACTGCCACCAGAAATTCTCTGCTTCCATGCCCAGGCTGGATGTGAGAGGAGGGTGACCCATGAGATCACTCTCACCAACACAGAACAGGTGCAGAGGCAGATCCAAAATCATCCTCTTAGCATGGCCATGATTTTGCCAGTTCTATGAGTCTGCTGCCTTAAACAACTACCCATTTTTCCTGTGCTGAAAGCCACTGTGGCCTAGAAGAAACCACACAATATTCTTTTAGGAGCATAGAAGAAATAGATGAAGAAAATACAAACCATTTACATTCTTATTTAATACAATAAGTCTTTCAGATACCATTATTCAGTGACGGCCTAAGTAGAGAGCCTCCTGCTATCATTGGCAATGACACTCAATTAAGCTGAGCACATCTAAATTATGGCTTTTAATTAAAAAGAGGCAACGTCTAAGATGGCACCAACATGTTTAAAATTTAATGCATTTCACACCAGATGCTTGAGTCATCAACATAAAAATCTGTCGACAACATGTGCATTTTTAAAATGGGAAAAACTATTTTTAAAATGTCAAACACTCTAAATTTATAGTAACACATCTCCGTGGCCTATCTGGCTTGATGAGCTTTCTATTTGACTATTCACAGATGTACAAAACTTTCAGAACATTAATTTTTGGTTTTAATTTAAATAATTATTTATTATCTAAATCTTACAAATTGAGAATTTTCCCAAGGCAATTTAGAAGTAAAAAATGCAATTTTCATTAAATATAGAATTTTTTTTTCTTACTAAGGGGATCATTTGTATTCTTAACTAACATTAAATCTCTTATATATCTCATTGTCCATATGAGTATGAAATCAAGCATGAAAGTCATAAAATCAGTTTATGGGTTCTTGGGTAAAAATCTCTCTTCCTTTTTAACTTCTTTTTCACCAAAATGGCATGCTGGACACAGAATTAAAATATTTTCTTAAAAACCTTAATTCTGAAAGCCAGGTTGTCACTCTTCTAGCCATTATCATCTACTCTGCAATGAAACCAAAACAGCAATAAAAGATAGAGTGTTTCTGGACTGAAAAAATTGGAAACAGAAATTAGGGACATATTCCAAAATATCAGGTTGTGACTTCTCCCCTGTCTGTGTATCAGCCACCATGGAGATATGTCATCCTTCTGCCTCAGCTTTAGCGTCTCATAATTCCTTCTTACGGCACAAACAGAAGAGATGCAAGAAAACTGCCTTCTCCATAGCACCTCCTGAACTAAAGGACATTTTTTCCTACTAATGCTTCCCACAATACAAACCATTGCATCGTTTACTTTAGAATGCACTAGCTTTCCGAGAAGAAGACAATAAGTAATGAGATTATGGACATAAAACATCTAGACCATGATGGATACTATTAAGTTGGAAGCAAAAGAACTTGCATGATACGAACAGATGCCATTCAGCTAAGCCGATACAGTAAGCTGCAAATACTTAGCTCTTTGGGATGAAGTAGCATGTTAAAGATAAATTATGTTCAACTCTGGGAAACCGCTAAAAGATCTAGCAGCACTGGGAAACGATGCTACTAATAATGCCTACAGATTGCTGCAGAGATTTCCTCTTCCTTTGCCTAGAAGAGCACAAATGTTTAATAAATCTGAGGTGATATATATACTCCTGCATACAAGCTCAGAGGACAAGCCATGTTTGTGCATGAAGGAGAGCTGGTTCTTTTAGCTGGAGCCTTGCCTCTGTGTATGTTATGTTCTTCAGTGCCACTCTTACCTTCCTTAATCAAACAAATTGAAACAGCATGAAACAAATCCACACTGCTGGTTTCATATCTTGCTGTTGTCAGTCATCATCAAATCTACTATTCCCAAATAAGCTTATACAAAAACATTAAAAAGTCTACCAAAAGCTTTCATAATTGAATCAAATATGCTAAATCAGATAAATTTTCCATCTCAAATTTGTAAGGAAAAAACCCAAACAGCAACATCAAAGGATGATTTTATCCTACTGCAAATGCTGGCCTAATATTTATTTTCATTCTTTTGGATTTTTCTCTGGAGGATCTCATAGTTTAACTAAGTTTAACTAAGATATTGACACTTTCCTTTCAAGGATGCAGGATAAATAATTAATATTTTAAATCTTTCCTTAAAAGCTATCATTGAAGAATAATAAAAAGCAATTGCATTTCCACCCCCAGGTGCACAAGCAAAAGATTTTTCATTGATTTTTAGTAAGGTGCCATGTATTCAAGTGCCATCATTAAGAAGATAATACAGGCCTATCTTTCCTTCCCTGCATAACACCACACTGTTATCAGTCTAGCCCAGTCCTTGGATGAAATCAGTTCACTGATGAAGAACGCTTGGAGGAAGATGAAACTGGATAATAAAACAATAAGTTGTCACATGGAGTGAAAGCGTTTTGAAAGGTCTGTGGCACACTTTCATCCACGGACATCATACAGTCCATGGATGAAAGTGTGCACACACAGGGGCCAGTTCTGTCACAGCTCAGGAGCAGTCTGATTCCTTGCTGAAGGTAGTTTTTCTTTAAATGCTTCATGGCAAGAACCAGCTTTCTTGAGGGCAAACTGAAAAGTGTGGAGTGAACTTTCCCAGAACTGTAATTATCACATTTATTTCAGTACACTTCCCTGTTATTTCACTCCACATTCCTTTGTGCATTCTTCCCATGACCACAAGACATTACAGGTAAATACACTTTCCTTATAATTGGGAAAGTGAAATCAAGAATGCGTCAAAATTCATTGAGCTGTGTTTCTGTGTAATGTTCAGCAGGTGAACGACATATAATCATCCAGGCAAAAGAGGAGTCAATATGAAAGAATCTGGTGATGGGCAAGGTGCCTCTCATTTTACTGACATAATTCTGCACGTGACTACTCATGGTTTATTCACAAACATCAAAATCTTTCCTGGTCTCTGGAATTAATATAGGTAGAGCACATTTGGAAGTTTGGGTGTATGGCCCTGTTGTCTCAGGGACAACACTATACTCCTGACTCACAGTTGTATGACAGGTTTGATGGGAAATGTTCACAGAAAACAACCAATGAACAATCACATTTACTATCTAAACTGGCAAATATCTACAGCAGGAAAAAACATGATGTACTTAGATGCAAATGAGTAAAACTATTAACAAATAAGTGTCTTAATTTAATAATATTTCAGATTCAATTGAAGGACTTATATAAATTTCAACATGCATCATCACCATAAATCTTTTACTGATGTTTACAGTGAAATTTTCAATGAAATATGACTGATTCTAAAGAACAGCTTTGAAGATCTTCTTATGATTTTATTCCAGAAAACAAATATAAACCTAAGCGTGAGCTCTAACAGAAATCTCCTTTTCTTAAATTGCAGATATCTGTCAACATGCTTTTATTTTTACTTTTGTTTTGTGTACTAATCAGAACACTAGTGTACAACTGTAATATATTTTTTTATACATTGATCATGAAAATACTACATATTTTAAGGCAGCTAGAACACTGGAAGTACTAAGTATAAAAAAGTTAACTTCTGTTCTCAGCATATTGATAAACAAGACCATAAAATAAAAAATCAAATTACTTTTACCAAACTTTCTTTCTATATCTCCTGGGAAAAGAATATTATTATGAAGCTTAATTTCATTTTCATGCCCACAGTTTATTGTTCTCAAAGATCAAAAAGCCCAGATCACCTGGGAAATTTTTAAAACACTGCTTCAGATGAAAAAGTAGAATATACCTGAGAGTGAGTATTCGCCTTTTCGACTTTCACTTTCTCGGATTAGGAAGGCTCCTGCCTGGTTTTCAGGGTATGACAGTTGTCTCTCGGCATCTGCTCGTCTGACTGGGCCAAAGAACCATCTGAACAAATAAAAACCATTAATTTTACCATTCAGTGAAACATACCAGGATGACAGTTTAGCTTTTATAAACATGCTGCATATTTACTAAGAGATAATCTGTGCTATGTTAATTAAATGTCAACAGTATGAGGGGAAAAAAGCCAAAGAGAACTACAGAAAAAATTTATTGCTAGAAAACATTGCTTACACATTTGAGTGAAATCTGGATTTTATTGCTAATGAAAGTCTTACTGATTTCAAGGCAACAAGCATTCAGAAGTGACAGACTGGCCTTGTTGCAGAAAAAATTCACCAAGAAATTTTGCCAAGATTACACGGGCAGAAATTGATGCCAAGTGCATTGATGCCACTTGAGCTACATAGAGGTGAAAGTACATGCTAACGTCCCGACATCTTAAAAGTCAAAAGATCTCTGAAACTGCAGAAGGCCTCTCAGGTTCCACGGTGTAAATCACCCTGCTTCCCCATTCCACTGCCACATCAATTCCTCAAATGACTTAGTGGCAATTTTTCAGTTTTGCAGCTGTTTGACAAAAAAACCCAGTGTGTCACTCAAGTCACTACAAACATCTCAACACCTGTGTTCTGTAAAAATCTACTGCAGTCTATGCCTTTTAAATAATTTTCCCTCTCTCATTAAACCCTGTAGTTCACAAAGACTTGTTCAAGGAATAATTTTAATTTGCTCCTCTGAAGATAAAATTTAGCTCTCTTGCTGCTTTGTGCTGAGTTTAAATTAAATGGAAAGAAGACAGAGATGAGTCAGCATTTTCAGCTGGGGTGGTGTTCAGCTTCCTTCCAACAAACATGCAAAGATCTTAGCAAGATTGGCTCCACCTCTCATTTGAAGCAAATGATGATAAATAGGTTTCAGAAATATGCCATATACTCCTAGGAGAACTCCTTTTAAATTAATTATAGCTAAAACTATTATGCAAACTTCAAATATAAATCAATGCAGCACAGGAAAGTTGCCTATTCAGTTAACTACTTGATTTGTCAATTACTAGTGAAAAGTACAGACAGAGTCATCAACAAACTATTTTAGTACATGCAACGCTTTTAGTCATCCAGAGGAATGGAGGAAATAAATGAGAATACTGGGTGATACCTTAGCTGATCAAGCATGAGTACTGATAAATAGGTTTGTATTAACAAAGAGGAAATAAAAGGAGGAAAATACAGACAGAACTAACACACACTGAACATTCTTTGTTAACAAAAGAAAATATAAGACAGATTTTCTGGACCATATTCCTGTCCTCTGTCTTGAAGATGATGCGGGTGAAATAGGTCTTGATACATATTTGGCAAGCAATCTCACTAGAAAGCTGGAATATGTTAGTAGTAATTTTAATTAGTTAAATGTGTTCATTAATTCAACCAATTAATTTAATTATTTCATTCATTAGACTGTAGAAAACTAAGTAATCAATAAATGTTCAAAGCCTTGACTAAGGTTCTTGTCAAAGGAATGAGAAAACAGAGTGCAAGTTCAACTGTATTCAAGTCCCAAAGAAAATCTGTCTGCCCTAAAAACTGAATTAGAATCTTTCTGAGATTTCTAAATATACCTGCTCTGAGAATAACACCTGAAATCTAACAAACTATATGAGGTGAAAAAAATCTGAATATTTTTCCCCTTGAACTATAGCACTTAGTAGTGTTCAAAGTGACTGATACTTATAAGAGTGTTTAAGAAGAGGTGTTTAATTTTTTGTCTCCTTTCTTCATGGGTTACAAGGATTGCATCTTTTCAAAAGAATTTAATTTTGTACCAAAGCCAAAAGAGTTTCCAATGCATTGTTATCAAGACTGGATTTTGTGGTTAGGATAGTCAAAATATAGTCTTTATGTGACTCAACATTTGAACATACACTGTAAGTAACTCAAATTTCTAAAGCTGAAAACTTGAGCAGTAATACAATTTATGCAACTAGAGGAAATTGTTGGTTTATTTTGGAAATATAAATTAATATAGTATTATTCTGTGTATGTAAAACCATGTCTACAATATAAACCATGATTTGGGAAAATAATATGCACATAAGTGCACTGCATTTAGGCATAAGTACCTGCTTCTCTGACTTCAAAACATTTCAACTTTTATGCTTATTTTTATGAGGCTGGAAAAACTTTACTTAAATCTCTATGAAATTACCAGTAAAGGTTATATGGAGGATGTATAATATGTAGGTTCTGACTCCAGAGAAGCTTAGCAGTTAAAAATATCCTAACTTGCAAAATAAGATAATTAAAACAACAATATTACAGAAGGTAAGTGTAACAGAAGCAATTATTATGGAGGGTGAAAAGTGGACACATATTGTGTATTACCTCATTTGCCTGACTTTATATGATCTGATTAAAATGTTTCAGAAAAATACAGGGAAAATTACTTTTAATAGCACTTGAATATTTGATTCTTAGTTCAAAGGCATTTGGTTTGCAGTAATAATTATACAGTACCAAAAGTAATATTGAATGTAAAAAAAAAATCTCCTAACTTCAAAGCAAATAATTTAATTTGTTATTCACTTTTTTTTTTTTAACAAGAGCACATCTGAATTTAAAGCACTATTTTCAGTGTAATGGAAGTTTAAATTCCTTTATAAGGCGTGAAGAGCTTATTTCGATTTCTAGCAATTGAACTTATGCTTCAAAAGGCTTAATATTTTACTTCATCCACAAGTGTGTACCTTAGAGGGAAAAGTGCTCTAAAAAGTAATAATGAATCAAAGTAATTGCTCACCGCAAGATATTGCTCTGCAGGATAGGAAGGTCAGACCAAAACAACACCCAATCCTTAATAAATCTATTCATGTTTTATAGCTCAAAGACAGATGAAGGTTTTAAACCAGAACACTTGGAAAATGAGAACCAAACATGAAGCACTATCCATTGCTTAAGTGCAGTAACTTCTCTGACTTCAGTGCAGTGTATTGGCACCAGACAGTCCAGAAGTTTGAAACAGCAATTCTTACACAATATTACTCTGAACTTCAGCTCACAGCCAGGTCACTTTGGGTTACAATTGTCAATGCTGGATCAGTAGCTTACCAGGTATGGCACAAATGAGTGCATTCAGAATTGGGCACAATTTTCCATTTCTAGCAGGAGTTGTCTGTCTAGCACAGCAGTAGTGCTCTTCTGTCAACGAGACCCAGGAACACACTTTCTTGGCCGACACTGCATCCAACATCCCAACTCCTGTTTAAGTGTAGAATGCCAGATCTGGTTTTGCGGCTTCCTAGAAGCTTCCTCAGAATCCCTTGCTTGCACCATCATTCACAGCCATCAGGCATGTGTTCACTAAAAATTCCAGGGTACTTCCAGGTCACTTCTGGCCACCACATATAGGAGGACTTTGGGGACAGAAAACATGACCTTTATGTAGGTCCACAACAAACACAGTCCTCGCTTGTTGCAGATGATGCTCAGTACTGGAATACCAGTGAGATATGTTGTGGTTATTGACAGCGCAGTAATCACATCTCTATTGGCCATCAGTTCCACTAGCATGTTTATGATCATCAGATCATGCCATGGACCAAAGCAGGCTTTGTCATGGCATGTTCCCTGACTGCGACATATCACTGCTGAGACCACTAATGACCTTCTTCCAGCAAAGGAAATCTTCATCTAGCTGAATGTTGGTGGTTATACTTGAAGAGCAATTTTTTTTAGGAAAAAGAGTTCATGTCACCTTACACTCACTCCTGCCTACCTGTTCAGTCCAGTTTGAGTTAAAATAGAATCATGAGGTCAAGGGAAGCTGATAGTGCTACCTGGCTCCATCGCTGCCTTTGCTGAGAAGCCTTCTGTCCTCCAGGGTGCAATGCACTGCTGATCTCCATCTAAAAGTCAAAGCCCCATTTACCTGGCTCTGCTTTTTGTCCCCCCATGCTTTGCTACATAAAAATCCGCTAAAATAAAAATAGTCACTTCTACTTTACTTTTCTTCTTACAGCAGGAAGATATGGCAAGAACTTTTAAGGTAGAAAGCCAATGTCAGGAAGAGTAACGTGGGCCATGAGCTAAAGCAAAGAAAAATGTGGAGGCAAAGTTCTTAAATGCTATACCACTGGCAACGTTTCCAGTGGCTGGTAACATGCCTAGAAGAGGGCAAAAGCCCCAGTGGAAAAAATAAAACCCACAAATATCCCCATAACTAAAAAAGAGTATGCAAAATGAATTTTCTTTCCCCTCATTAATGCAAAATGACCTTCTGATCAAATCAGTGCAATGAACTCATTTCAGACAGAGACTAAAGATTTTACAGAAGATATCAACTAGTCTGGGAACTATAGGCTTTTTCTATCCTGAAATTAACTTTATCAACCACTCACATTTAACCCTCCCACCAATAAAGGATTCCCAGTCATGCTCCCCATGAAAAGGCTCAGAGGGAAAATATTTTTTTGGCAGCCTGCTTTTCCTTGGACAGCTCTTTCTACAGACCACTCATCTCCCTACATTTGACTTCTCTTCTTGGTCTCTCCTAAATTCCTAACATGCTAAATCCTGACTCTACCACAAGGCTTGTGCTGAGCCTTAGCCAAAGCACCCCAGTTATGGGCCAGACAAAATACTCCTTTGGACACGTCTTTCCTTGGGCAGCTCCTTCCCAGTTGCCTTCCAACAAAAATTCTAAAATTATGATTAAAATTCTGTGTGCATCCCCCTTTGGGATGTGGGTAAGATGGTCATGACCAAGCTAAGCACCAACTCTGAAATAACAGCTACAGTCTTTAACTTTCTTGAAAATCTCAGCAGATCCCTCACTCCTCTTTTGTTATCCACACTGAAAACCAGCAGAGAAAATGGTGTGGAAATCTGTCATCCATTTCCTTTAAGGCTCACCAGAGAATAGCTTCCCACTTTTATCGTCTACCATTACTTACATGTAATATGTACAGGAGCAAAGTCAGAGTTAACTCCACAAGGTCATATCTGAAGTCACTGAATTTGCTCCAATAACTAGTGGTAGCTAGGATGTGGGGGTATTATTTCAGTTTCTCATTTAAGTTGCAGGACACTGGAGGTAAGATAAGGCTAAAAGCAGAAGTCTGTGACATACTCTTAATTTTGTTCATGTTCAATTAAAAGCAAAAATCCTGAGGGCTGAGTCAGCAATAAGGTACAACCACATATAGAAAGGGTGATTATTACAATTAGAATGAAGAGGGAAGAAAGAGGGAAAAATGCTAAGAAACAGCATGGAGAAATAACAGAATGAATAGCAGCAAATCAGTTACATGACATTTGTTTTCAAAAATTACTGAAGACATTAAAATGGACAGCATGATCCTATCCTGGATCAGCACTTTGTGACATAAGGGCATCTTGCATCTTGTTTTTCGTAAGTGCTTTCAGCTGGTATTTACTTTCTCATGTTAGAGTAAATCTCATGAGCCTGCTGAATGTCAGCAGCTGGGAGGGTTTGTTGAGATTCCTGTGGTTCTCAACCAGAAGTCTTCATTAGGGAACAAATTATGATGACAAAAAGGTTAGCTGGCCCTCCAGAAGATTAACTCAAGTGTGTTAGCTCTGCCTGTAGTGCTAGGCTGCGGAGAATTGGTTTCTTCCACCAAAAAGAGCAAAGAATTACTGCAATTATAGCAAAATTCTTGGGTGAGGAAAAAACAAACCCAGATACCATCTATACTGATGGTATCTGTTATCCCACATATATCCCAGTTTCTTCTGGAATGCAGAAGGCTTGTGTAACAGCTAAAACAAATAAAAAAACACTCCTACAGCATATGAAGTTTACATTCTAAATGCCTCAAAATCAGTACTATCATAGAAAGCTGTAACTGCACACTCAAGTACTTTGAAATTAGGAGATGACAATATTAATATTGTTTTCATGGCTTCCACTCAGCCATTTTCAGAAGATCCAGTGTGATACAATCTTTAATTACATGGTCATATCCAGTGCTCCCTACAGTGTTAATATGAATGCTGCTCACTGAATAGATACCCTCTATTTTGTTTTGTCATGGCACAGATAGAGTTTATTTACTGTACATAGTTTAGCCTCTGCTCTCAATGCCAGTTACAAAATTACATGAATGGCTTCTTTCCTAACAGCCTCTATTACAGTGTTCATGGCTGTAATATCCAAATGCTTTACAAACATTCATTAAATTCTTTTTGTAGTGGTTTTCCTTGCAAAATACTTTCTGCAGTGGAGAAACAGCCCAGAAAGGGACTAAGGCAATAAGAAAATATTATAATTATTTTCTACTAATTTTGGATGTCCAACTCGAAAAGTCCAGGGCCTACCTTTCAGGGAAGTTGATGTTCCACTGTATGCAATAGTTTATTTGGATAGCAATATGTTCTAACTTCTGTGCCACAGAAGACATGGAGAGATGCATGGAAAGCTAAAGGGACAGAAAAAGAGACAGAGAGATCCTCCAGGGTCTTATTCAATTACTTTCATCATATGACCGTCCTGTGACCGCTGCCCTTACTCAGCACATGGAAACCTGAACAGGCTTGTGTGCACCACTCTTCACTGCTGTCATCTGTGCAGGAGAAAGAGGGCTGCTGAAACAGCTTTTAATCCCTGCCAGGTTTGCACTCTGCTGTGGGTAAAAAAGAGTGGAGAAGCAGGGACAGAAGTTCACCAAGGGAGCTGCCAGCAAGTCCTCTCTATGCTGACAGATAGGCTCCAAGCACTTTTGGATTTTCCCAAAATATCAAAAATAGAGAATGCAACTGTCAAATTCCAATGAATATCTTCAGTTATCACATATAAAATGCAATTGAATTTTCAAAGCCTTGGTTAGTTTAAGGCAAAGTTTTCTTAGATAGCAAAAAAGCACACACTTTTAGTATGCAATCTTCCCTACTACATATCAAGCCCTTCCTCCAATGCACATGAACAAAAGCTTTCTTGTATTGTTCTGAGCCACATTTCTTGCTTTCAGGCAAGGAAAGAGGCAGCCCATGCCTGGTATCAGTCCTGGGAAATTCACACCCAATCAGGTAAAGCCTGGAAAAATTAAAAGCAGCTAAACAAGCTCTTCTGATAGAAAATACTACGCTGTCTTAAGTATAAAACTACTGAAGTAATAGCATTTCTTCAAGAGCTGATTTTTCAATAAATTAGGAAATATCACAGCAGTGATTAAAGCCTTCCAGATATAACACAGTTAAGAAACAGATGTGCTTCCCAAATGATGAGCTGTATCCATGAAGGAGAGCACGGGAGATGAACACTGTCTTCTTCAGTTTTTCCCTTTAAAGTCTGCAATGAACTTGATGACAGTTTTGGGGGAAAAAGCAAAACAAAAAAAAACCAAAAAAACAAGAAGACACCCTTCCCCATTACCGCTGCCCCCCCCCACTAAAAAAAAAGGAGTGAGATAAAACCAACTAAATCCAGAAAAAGTCTTTAGACAGGCTAAACCATGAAGATGACCACTTGCAAGCAAGATTCCTTTCATGAACGTTTTCTAAAACACAAATCTTCCCAGACATGGCATAAGAATCTACATAGTGAGAAGTCAGGGATTTCTCTAGGGCTTCCAGACTTTTTTTGTGCAGAGTCTAGAAAACCTAAGATTGAGTTTGAGGTTCTTGAGAAACAGAGCCCTTCCTCTTTACTTCCTTCTACAGGCACACCTGGGATCAATTTTAATTCTGTTTGTCTCTCACTGTCATTTATTATCAGATACTGAAGGATGCATGGGAGTAGGGCAAATTTAAGAGGAAGGAATTTAAAGCTAATGATAAAGAAAGTGATAGGACACTGTAGGAGGAAGGGAAAAAACAGGACAGCAAAAATTTAACGCTGAGATGAACAAAGAATATTAGCAAGTGGGTGGATTGAGAGAAGAAAGTCAGTAGGCAATGATGAGAAAAGAAAGACAAAGCTGAGGACTGCATTCAGTGTCCAAGGGCTATAGCCTGCTGCTGTCTGAGCTGCTGTACTATTCAGCAAATGCTGGTTTTCATCTTACCCTGCCCCCACAGGGAGCCTGGCCTTTGGCAGCCATTTCAGTCCTACTTGGGAAAACAATTTTACAGAACATCTCTTGAAGCAATTTCACAGACTAACTCTCACTGTGAGGATTGCTCTATACAGATCTTTTCTCTTTCACTTTCTTAGTTCATCCCACCACTCATTTTATTACTTGCCAAAAGAATACTTTAACATTAGTTTTTATCACGTATATTTATTGTCTAGAGGTCATTGCTTTAAACCTCATTCACCAAAGCACCATCAGCAAAACGTGAGTCAGGGAAGGTTGTTAAAAAAGTTTAGATAACAACACCCTTCTCTATCTACATAAGTAAATCATCTGAGATCTTAATGTTCTGCAGAGTACCTGACTTGGACTTGAGATAAAAAGCCATTTAAATTGTTCATGTGTAGTGACTCAGCACATTTCTGATTACTTATTTACTGCAATTAGAATCTAATTCCCTCCAAGCGGAACTAGAAATTCAGGTTTTCGGGAATGGTTATGTGATGCATCACACTTAACTTTTGGCATCTACAAAGAATTTGCTTCATACGGAAAGAACTGAGTCATGGGCATTGCTCAGAACTTTGCTGTTGAATGACTTACGACAAACTAAAATGAAGACTATGTTGTGTGCATTTTGTGAGGGACTTGGAGCTTCTGAGTTTTTTCACAGTGACAGTGGGTAGAATAACTTTGTTTTTCTTTCCACAGAGAAAAACATAGAACACATGAATAGCTGTGTATAAAACAGTTGTGTAGAAAAAGGCTCATTTCTACACTATGTAAGCAGCAGAGACCTATCAAAGCAACAGAGCAGCACAAGTTTATGCTTTTAAAAGTCTGTCTGTATGTTTGAAAGCAACTGTAGCAAAATGCCCTAAGTTTTGCTGTATTTCCCATACTTTGAGATAAACACTGTGATTTTTCTTTGAATAACCATTACAGTGTGAAATACAGTTTAGGAAAATAACAGATCCCATTTTGCTCTTGGCTTTTGGATAACATTTTCCTAGTGTTCTTGTCAGCAGATATAGCTGACTGGTTGGTATTTTTCCAGAAACACTAAATTTATGTTAGACTTGAGAGAGTTTTATTGGTGAGATGGCAGAATATAAGAGGAGATATGAGAAGAGGCATAGAAGCAAAAATGGAAAGATAACTAAATTATATTTTTCCATCTATTTTCTAAACAAAATATTATAGTTTAATTTCTGAAAGTACTCAATTTGAATAATTTTAAAATTTAAGGGTTTTTTAAATTTCTGTGTTCAAATGGAAGTTCCAACAAAATAAAACCCTTTTTTTCTTTTAATTTTGTTCAGGAATGACTATGTTATCTGAACACAAAACCAAGCAGTACTCTTCACTTTATTTCAGGCCATATTTTGATTTCATACAAAGCTAAAATGAAGGACTCTTGAGAAACTCTCTGCTTCTTTCTCCAAGGAGAAAGGAGATATTTTTCCTTTCTCTTGTCTCTTACTTAATGTGCACACTAGAATACATGTGATACAGTCATCCATGTAAAAGGGGACCTTTAGCTAAAAGGAAACAATTTAAACCTATGTTTCTAAAACATTATAGTTACTGTCTTTCTGGAATTTACAATGTGCAGAGATGCTCAAATTCAGTAACATGGAAAACACAGCACTTTAAAAAACAGAAGTAATACTTTGGGGACTGAACGTTTTTGAGCTACCATCAAAATTAGGCAGAACTTTTGCTACCATTTCTTGTAGCAAGATGGGAAATTGCAGGTTATTGCCAGAAAAAAAGTCTTTATATATCTAGACTGAAGGAGCAGATTCATCAAACTTATTGCCTTGAAAAATAGATGCTTTCTATTTTATTACTCACTGACAACTCGACTGTAACATTGAACTTACTCCAGATAATCCCAATGGATGCAAGGTAACCATAGCAAGTGTAAAACACCCACCTACCCTGGCAGACTGACCTTGTATGCATCTGAGACCCAACAGGAGCCCCAGATCCCACTAGCAAATCACTGGGGCCCAGCTGAAGAAATTGCAGATTACTTGCTCATGTGAAGAGGGCAACAGATATGTCATAAACGACTCTGAGCCCCTAAAGTCTGCTTTGGTCCAAGAAATATCTTTGGTTTGTGTTACACCATTGTTTTTGTAAGAAATAATAAGCTGTACTCTAAATAAAAGGCCTGTCAGGGCTTCATAGGCTTTTACAGCAAAGTAACTGTGTGGGATTGTTTAGATAAGGGCAAATTCAACAGTGAGTAAGTTGGTTTAAATCCACCACCATGTCAGGCATTTCCTCTTCCATTCTAAAACAAATTTACTGTCTTCTTAACACCAAGGTAACTCATGAATTAGTCTCAAAATCTGTGACACATTGTGTGTAAACTTTTCCCGCAAGGACTTTGGTGGGCCTTGACCATACTGTCACCTGATTCTGCTGTAAGGGATTACACATAATATCACGTTCATTTTTCAATAGTTGATAATGGCAGCTGACTGTGTTGCAAACGGAAATTGATTTGCTCTGAATCTGCTGGAGGATGACAAACCACTGCATCTTTGGCTCCTCTTGCACTTGGTAATGACTGGAAGTGACTGTTTCTCCTGTAGGAATAGTATCACAAGGCCAAGCGCATGAGCTGCGTAAATTAGCATAGCTCACCCAATACTAGGCTCACTGCACAATAGCAACAAAAGATAATAAACCAGCAACCAAAACATAATCTGATAGGGCTAATTTGTGGAAATATCCATAAATTACTCTCATTTTCTGAGTTGCCGCTTCACTATTGTGTAATTAATTTTAACATTTTTATTCATTCTCCACAAGATTAGTCATCTGCATGCTGTATTATTTAATCTGCTCTGAAGTTCTTCTATTTGAGAAAACAAACAGTAGATGAAAGTGATATCATATTACTTTTTGTGATGTTTTAGTTACACAAGTCCCATTTAAGAGACTAAAGTTAATTATCGAAGTTTCTCCTCTGTTACTGTTTTGCACCTGGGTAAGGGTTCCATTGCACTTAAAGCTTGTTCTGAAACAACTTGTATTTGGAGTCAGTGAAAGGCTACCACTCTCTTTAATACCCATTGCTTTGGGATTTGGGGTGTGAAATACAACCATTTAATCACCACTTTAAAAAAGCCCCGAACTTAAACTGTGTTCCTGAGACCCTATTTCTGCTGCATAGAGGTTTCCAAATAGCATTGTAAAATCTTGTATCAATGCTAGAAGTACCTGTTACATTTATACTGATACACTGACATAATATACTGTAAAAGTAGCAATTACTCTGCTGTTCATAGCTGAGGAACAAAGTGGAAATCTTGAGGTAGCCTTAATGTTAACACGGTACAGAGAACACAAATAACACGAATTGATTTAACATTATGGGAAACTCAAATAGACAAGAAAATTTTCAATCATACATTCACTTAAACCATTACAGCTTCCAAAAGTACTCGATTATCTTGAGAAAATCATTCCAGAGAAATTATTTTCTTTTCTCACAGAGAAACTCACCTCAATACAGAAATAATACAGAAACCCTGAGAAGAAAAAAGCCCCCGCTTGCCTGTCCAAAACACTGGTGGCAGAGCAGGTATCTCCATCCAGTTTGTGCAAAGCTCTCTCTTGGACATTCACTTGGGCCCACACCTCCTCAGACTATTGCCAGCAGCCTAGTGGATTTGTGGCTTCTGTCAGGTCAACTTTCAGGGGAGGACGACCAGGACACTGTCCCCAGAGGCACTCAGAAAGGAACTGTGCAATCTGGCATCCTCAGGTGGCAAAGGACAGAATGGTTCTTTTACAGGGGGACTAATTTCTCAAACACAGGGCCTCACAGCTTTCAGACTAACCTTTTCAGGGTGACAGATGGGAAGAGTGACACACTAAAGATACTTTTGACTTCCAGAAGTAAAGCTGGAGCACATCAAACTCCGTATCAGTGTATGTGTTATCAGACCAATACCTTCACACAGGATTTCTTTTGCAAGAGATCACAACACTATATCAGAAAGGTATGTTAGCATCACAGGAAGTTTCTGGGTGATTTTTCAAGCACTTTAGCTCTGTAATAAGAAAAGATATCACTTTCTCTTTTCTTTCCTTGCAGACATTCAGAAAACTAATAATTATCTTGTTATTCAAATCAAGTTGTTATTTTGGAATAACATTCTGAACCCCCAGGTTTACATCCTTATCAGTTGCATAGACTGAGTTAGCCTGTCATTTCCTGATAGCTCATCAGCTAGTGTGACTGAGTGAGTTTATTTCTGGTTATTGTCTTTGTTGACATTAACTTGTCAGGTTTGGTGTCTGTGTGTTTGTCTCCCTCTCCTTCCTTGTTGGCAAGGTGCTCAGATAATCCTGAAAGAGAAATGTTCCTACATTCTGCATAACCTTCTCTGTGAGAGAAACTGAGCAGCTTGTCCTCATCACCACCACATTCCTCATATGCCCCCAGATTTGTCTTTGTGCTCTTGTATATGGCTGCCTTCACTACACACCCTTAGAGAAACAAAGACTCCTTCCACATTCCCTCACAGAGACTTCCACGAACTGAAAATATCAGTGATTTCAAAAGGATAATTGATATTGGCAAGTTCTCAATATTTCCAAAATTCATGGTATGAATTCATTCCCACATGTGAGTCTTAGATTTCTTTTTTTCTTTTCTTTTGCAGTGAGGTTTGAAAAGTTGTGCTGTAAAATTGTTTGTGCTACAAATACAGAAAAAAATACTAATAATTAAACTACAAATACATTGAATTTAGTGAGAGGAAGCTAAGGGAAAATCCTTACCAGTATTATTGCAGATAAATTTAAAATGTAAAATATTATAAAGTACTCTGCATAGAAGAAGTGAAATGTCAATTAGTGCAATCCTTTATGGAGCCATAACTTATCACTTAAATCACTGCTTTGTTTTTCCAGTTTTCATTGATTAAGATTAGTGTTCCAGCATGGAAAAAAATTGTATGTATTTCTACGTGGTTTAAGTGATAAACAAAAGGAATACTTTGTCACAATCAATATTTTGTTTGATCTTCTGAAAAGCTATTTCCAGATGATTTCTAGGCCTGTCTGGAGAATGGAAAACTGCAAAGATGTAAATTTCCATTCCAATTTCTTATAGCACTTATGGTTTTCCTTACACAGTTATGAGGTGAAAACCTGCATCTCAATATGTAAGAAAATTCTGATGAAGGATTAACTTCTTACGTAAAGAAGTTTGATCACTTATTTTTTAAGTTCTGACAAAAGAAGGGCCTTCAAATATATCCCATACAGTATTGTTTAAAAATAACTGAAAATTGACTTTTCCTCTTACACAGAGTAGTATGTAATAATATTTTGTCCTATTTTAAACATATCTCCTAACAAATTATATTCTTTCTCTGCTATGCTTAACTTGCTTACATAGCTTGAAAAAGAACTAAACATTTTACTATAGAAAAGCATCTGAGTCTGATGAATCATATTTTCTCTACTAACCTGTTTGAAAATTGAAGTGCAGGCAAATCTACTGTCATCTAAACTACACTTCTGGAAGGCTGCTTGGTATCACAATGTTTGCAATGTCTGCTATAGCCTCATCTTAGAACACAATGTCTATAGGATAATAACAGGACATATCCAGGGTTTAGCACTGCATCATCTGGTAGGGAGCAAAATTAATTGATGGGTAAATCTGTGAGGGCAAAATCATTGATATCTGCAGCCTGGGTTGACTTGGGGGCATTAGTGTAGATGGGGCAGATGGGTGTGATCTGTCAAGGACCAGTCCCTGAATGTCACAGGAACCTGTGCAATGCTACCACTTCCTTTTGCGCCTGTTTATTTTCAGTGTGTCTTTTTTTGCATGTGTCATGCATGACTAAGCAATCAACAATCTAGAAGAAAAAAGCCAAACACTTGTTTAGAACTAAAAAACTTTCTGCAGAGATGAGAGGGTTTTTTGTGGGGTTGTTTTTTGTTCTAATGGCTTGGTCTTTGCCCACCAAGAGAAATAAAAAATTGTGCAGTGTCAACACCTTTGGTTTTCTAAACAGACTTGTCAATAGGTCCATAATTAGACATGGCAGTGATATACCCTTGATATTGCTTATACAACTGTTCCAGCCTTTGATGAAGTACAAAGGTAAGAGACCAAAGAAAGTAGATGGGCTTGTGCATTTTTCACAAAATCCTTTCTGAAAGTAATGGGGCTAGAAGGAGCCATTGGTTTGACCTTGTAGAATATCTCCTATGTTTTCATGTCTTCATCTCTTCAATACAGAGAGAATCTTGCACAAATGAAGTCTTCTATAACCAACAGTGCTTTTCACATTTTACAAAATAATTCTTCACAGAGATAGCTGACCTAGTTTGTTTAAAATGAGCCCAGCTTTAGGACATCTTAGCCTGGCTGAACTGTTGGTTACCGTTTCTCAGTTCTAAATCTGCTCAGAGATCACTCAGCTCTGCACAGCTCTGTACTGTCCTGGGCGGAGAGCCATCAAAGACAGCTATTGAGGTAACACTGTAAAATACCTGGAGAGTGTTTTTGCCAACAACATTGTTCAAACCCAACTAATCTGTGCTGGTATGCACCATCCTTATTCCTACTGAGTCTGAAAAAAACCTACCAAACAGGACTATTGAGTTGTTATAAGCAGTATATGACCTTTTCTTTTCCTCTAAAAGGCACAGTAAAGGCCACCTAGGTTTCACCAAGCTATAGGAAAAGATAACTGGCTATGTTTGCAGCATGTCTTTTAAGGATATTGTTTTTGGCGATCACATGATTCATTTCCAGAACTTTCACAACAGGGTAATGAAAACTAGTAGCTAATGATTATAATATATGATGTTCACACTAATTTCAAATTAAGACCTGGGAGGATGAAATTTCTTAATTTCTCAGAATTTCAATAGACAAAGTTGTATATATTTAGAAAATCACATTACCAGAAAATAGGTGACCTTAATTACACAAGTTTTCATTAACTGCTCATCTGCAATGCCATAATTCCTTCCACTTTTCTGAGCAGAGACTCATTTTCTGGACATGGATATGCACATGGATGTATAAATAGTACCGGCAAATGAAAAAACTTGACATTTCACAGTTTGGTAAACCATTTCCTTTTGTGTTCAGTATTGTCTTTGAATATTTAAGAAACTAGCAGAAATTAAGTCAAAGTTTGATATGTGCTTGAAGACAGCACTGGAATGCTTCACCATAATTAACAAAGAACTAAAGTTATTAAATTCATGGTCCTTTTGTTGTATTCCATAGTTTAAATTCAAGAAAGGCACTCCAAGGTCAAAAACATTAAAAGCGTGAGCTAGCTTTGCAATACACACCTCATCCCACAGGGCTCTATTGCATGATCTTAAAAATATCAATCTTACAAACTTCCTCTGTGTTGCATGTGCATACACATGTAGGCATATACAAAAAAAAAAAAAAAAAACCACCAAAAAAACCCATAAAGTATATCAACTGAAAGAAAAGATGGAATTTCACATACAACCTTTTCAATATTTTATAGGAAATAAATATTCTGGCGATAGAGAATTTTCCTACCAAAAATATATATAATGACTTTTGTACTTAACAGGTAACAACCTACTTGTACTTCGCATAGTCATGTTAGCAATGAACAATTTTTACAAATTTATTTCAGTACAAGGGTAAGTGGTGATTATGATGGTGTCCTCAGGAGTTTGTACTGTGACAGAAAGAGGAGCTATGAGAGAAAGAGAGAGGGAGCACACAGGAACCACAGTGGATCACATTCAGTTTGCTGAAGTATTCAGTAGAATCTAAGGTTTCACTTTTTAAAAAGCCTCTAGATATTTGGACTGTAAATACCACTTTGAAATATGACCCACATGAACCAATGAAACCCCCAAAGCCTCACTTTGCAGAAAGTCTAAAACAAGTCAGCCCAGGCAAAGCTTTATTGTTCACATACAGTAACTGAGATTCAGTCAATGTATGAAATAGTTAAAGCTGAGTCAGGTAACAGAAGGTGAAGGAATTATGGAGATTGACAAAAATAACCTACAAGTCACTTCTGCTTTCAAAAGGTTGTTTAAAAAGCTCACTGTGGAATTGACTGGTGACGTTTTATTGATTAGGTCTGGGGCTCAGTTTCCGCCAGCTGGGAAATACCTACATAAGATATAAGAGATAAGAAATGTTTTCAAAACTGACAAAAGTTAAAAGTAATTGCTGTGATCTTCTTTGACCTAATCTACTAGGAATTTGTATGGATTTGCTTCCCTCAGCACAGCAGTCTTGTGTCAATAATGCTGGCATGAATATATGGAATGAGTGATGGCCAATGGCACCCTGGCCTGTATCAGCAATAGTGTGGCCAGCAGGACCAGGGCAGTGATTGTCCCTCTGTACTTGGCACTGGTGAAGTATCACCTTGAATCCTGTGCTCAGTTCTGGGCCCCTCACTTCAAGAAAGACACAAGAAGTGCTGGAGTGTATCCAGAGAAGGGCAATGGAGCTGGTGAAGGGTCTGGAGCACAAGGAGGAGGAGCAGCTGAGGGAGCTAGGGTTGTTCAGTCTAGAGGAACAATAGCTCAGTGGGATCTCATTGCTCTCTGCAACTACCTGGAAAGAGGTTGTAGTGAGGTGGGGGTCGGTCTGTTCCAGGTAACAAATGACAGGAAGAGAGGAAAAGTTGTGCCAAGGAAGGGGATTGGCTATTAAAAAAAATTTCTTCATGAAAAGGGTTGTCAAACATTGGAACCAACATCCTGGGGGAACTGGTGGAATCACCATGAATGGACGTGTTCAAAAGGCACATGGATGTGGCACTTGGGGACATGGTTTGGTGGCAAACACAGTGGTTCTGGGTTAATGGTTGGACTTGATTATCTAAGAGGTCTTTTTCAACCTCAGGGATTCTATGATTTTATGGTTGTAAGTTGACTTCCAAAAAACATCCAATAGGTCCATCAGGATGGCAGGGGAGAGCCCCCGCCAAGTACATTCTATATTTCCTCTAGCATGTCACTCCAGCAGTGAGGTGTTTTCTTTTATTTTTGCTTCATTAAAATTAACTGTACAGCTGGGCCATATTTTTTGTCCACAACAATTTGCACTATGTCATTTTCTTGTTTAGTTTAAACAACTGGCAATAATGAAACAAGGGCAGGTGAATGTGTTACTATGGTTCCTGTTTGTAGTGTAGAATAACAGACACAGAGAAAGAGCACAGATTGAGAAAGGTCGCACTCTATGCCAAGAAAATCTATCTTTTAATTCAGATTTTGGTATTTGTCAAGCTGTTCTTTCTGATCATCCTTTGTTGTATGTGCAAATTAAATTATGTGATTCTATCTCCAACAGCATTTTTTGTTTTCCTTTTTCTAAGTGTTATGTGTCTAAACATAGAAAGAAGAGCATTCCAAATTCATGGGATGCAGCAGATAAAACCTCATTCAAACTACCTTAGAAATGAAAAATCTGTCTGGCTCATGGTTTTGACTACAACCTGTGACGCAGAGGGAAGAAAAGCACCAAGTGCTGTTACAGTTGCTAATTTATCATTAGCATAGTTTGTGTCTGCTTTTGGCCAGATATTATTCAAAATAATGTTTTTGTGGTACCAGATTTATTTGCTCATGAAGAGAACGTTCACTATGTGACTATGGTTTTCCAGATGAACACTTCCACTCCCCAGCTGCCTTGTCCTACCTACTGCAGGTGGGGCCAGAACACACCTGGAGACATTAGACACAATTCCTTCATGGTCTCTCCACCTGACAAGTTGTTTTTGGTATAAGAAGTACTGCAGATGCTAGAAGAGCTCAGCAATGAGAAGATGCTTTACTGGTAAATATAAAAATAATGGGCCTTGTTTCCTCAGTCAGTCCTAAACAGGCTTCATGGTAGCAGGTGTGCACTTCTTGGATGTATTTCATCTTGTGCAGCGCATGTTTGGACTGAAATGCTGTAGCAGACAGAGCCCAACCCATGGATTTACCTTTTTTTCTCCCTCATTCACACAGATTGTTATTAACTTTATCCAAGTCATCCACCCAGGAAGGGATCACTCAGGCCAAAGGACGGAAGAAAAATTACCTTATTTTTGACAAGAAATTATGCACAAATAAGAAGTTTTTGATTTTTGACATAAGCTAGCTATAATATATAATGTAAATATCAACACACTAGCAAAATATAGTATAAAAATGCCCTTTTCAATTTTAGCATATGACTTCTACCAACAACCTTGGTCTGAGGAGACCAACACAGTGAAGTAAAGAAATTGCATCCTTTCTTAGTTCTGATAGCCAAATATACATGAAAATTCCCTGTTTTATAAATAGCGGTTACTTTTTGTGTTCCCCAGACTGGAGATATTGCACATCCTTTCTGCCCTTTCACCCAGTTATTGATCCATCTTCTCGGCACTACTTTAGTCATATCGGACAGTCGGAGACAACCAGGAAGAAAAACTGTTATCTAAAGAAGTTTCTCACTTTCCTTCTTGCTTTACTTCATTCTCTTTCTCACCAAGGAAAAGTAAACTAAAAGTAAAAAAAAGCATGCCGTTCTCCCTGATAAAAATTCACAGACACTTCAGAAAGCAGACAACCTGGTCTGCTCCAGCACTTGCTGAGAGCAAGCAATGACCCAGCATTATTCTCTGCCAGAACTGGCAACACAGATCCAGGTGGACTCTGGGATCTCTAACTGTCACTATGATAAAGACCATGTCAATATGTTGATAAAATAGGGACAAATATATTTATATTTGCTTGTTAATACTCTTGAAGATCACGAGCGAAACTGAAATGATTAGCAAAATAAATTTGACTACTCTGCAAGCAGCTTTCAAGCCTCTATTGGCTAAACTTACAGGGTGGCCCTGTCATCTGTCACTGTAGAACATTTCATGCACCTCTATCTCTTTGTTTCAGTGACTTTATGGAGTAGCCATGCATGCATATGAATGTAACCTTTTTAATAGTTTCTATGCTGAAACATGCAGAAATCAGCTGCCAAAGAATATAGTAGGTTTGGTTTTCTTCCCAAGCATAAGTCACACCATGAATCAAGTCTGTTTCACAGGACAGAATAGGCAGTGTTTCTTTGTCTAATAAGATGGAGATGCAATCCAGAAATAAAATTCCTGTTTTCTCTGCAGATGTACCGAAGCTGGTGAGTGCTACAAAATGTGCATTCAGTTAGGGCAAAGACTGTTGATCAGCTATGCCTGGAAAATATTGTAAGTATAAAAAACACACTCCAAATACATGGTAAATGTGCATTTTGGCAGGTGAACACAAGATTGGAAGACAAGTCTTCCATTCTTTGTTCTGTGCTGCAGCCATTAAGGACTGCTGTACAGGATGCAAGGATGCATTAGAAACTTTGCCTATTTCCACAATGTCTGTATCATGGCCATGAACAAATGGCGAGCCCCAAAGGGAAATAAAATTAAAATGAAAATATGAGAGAAGGTAAACTTAAGTTGGGGCAGTGAATATGATTAAAGATTTGAATTTTAATTAAAGAGATATTGGAACAACTTTTTTTCTACTTGCAATCTTTAGGGAAAACAAGGGTTAGTTCATTAAACTATCTTGTTGAACCTCTTGTTCTTACAGTTTCACTAGGATAGCAGAGGTGTGAACTACAGAGCGTTGGTGAAAGGGAATTGTTGCAGGGCATTGTAGCAAGGGGTATTCCAATTTGATAAAAGGCAATAAAAATCCTCACTGTGAGGACGAACAGCTCAACTGGAAATTTTTTGGCCATGTTTGAGTTGGGATGACTCTTCAAATGTCCTGCAGAGGTCCTTTCTAACCTCAGTTAGTCTATTGCTATATGTGTGTGGGCTGACAGTAGACAGTCTTGTATATATATGTATATATGATGATCAGTATAGCCAAGTGACTTGGAAAGAAATCTGAGAAAAGGCAATGTTTAGCCAGATTAGACTTGCTGTGAAATTAAAAACTCATTTTGGAGAAATTGCTTCATCTGAGAGCTGGAAAAACTCCATTTTTTCCTCTCGAGTGTTCTAAAAATCTATAGAGAAAAATGTTTTGCTGTAACTTAGTCTTTACGATAAAGGGAGAAAGGTATATAAAAAAGGTAAAAACCAATAAAGTTGATTCAGTAATAAGTAAAAAACCAGAGGTTACACAACAATGCACTTTGGCAAACTTAACTTTGTACTTGAAGCTCTAGGTACAGAAAGATAAGGATCTTAGGAGATGAGATGTTGTATAACTGAGAAAAATTACTTTCAAAGTATTAACAGCATGAAGAAATCAGATGACTTCTAATAAAACTAGCTCTTGAAAGAGAGCAAAGGCCAAGCTGAGCTGAATTAGAGCGTACCACCATTTATCTACTGATTCAGAAAATGCCTTCCTTGAAGATTAATTTCTCCAGATGGAAGAATTTTTTTGAACATGACCATCGAAATTGTTGTCTGCCTGAATACAGAAATAGAAACAGCTGGTCAGACTCTGGAAATTAAGGTCTTCAGGTTAGAGAATAATCTTAGAGTTGCCCTAAAATGCCTCTAGCACAAATCCTACAGCTGATAAAAGACTGGCATAATCATATCTGAGCCAATTTTCCTAGCTCTTGGCAGTACAGTGGGCAGATCAGGTCGCTGATGATGTTTCAGATCCAAATGAGATTTAACTGAAAATCTGCATCATCTTCCCCCTAAAGTCAACATTAATTCTGAGACTAATATTAAATGTTGCTTATGCTGTTTCTTTACATAGTAATAATTTTTGCCAAAACATACCTCTGGAACTGCAGCCAGACCTGTTTCAGCAAATGTTGCCTCTGACTGAAACACAGAGAAGTAACTGTGCAGCCCAGGCTGACTCAGACCTTACTGGCCCTCACTAGGGAGCCAAGTAACTGATTCTGTGTGATTCCTGCTCTATTTCAGAATATTTAATAAGATTTGGCATGCTTTGAAAGGGCAGAAAAATATGGGATGTGTAATTCAACTCTGTGAAAGTTTAACTTCAGTTGTACTCTGTTGCTATATCCACTATTGCCCTTTGCAGTACTTGCTCCAGTTTAGTTTGTCCTGAGAGTAGAGATTTGCCTCCAGAGAAAATGCATACAACCTAGAGGAAACCATAAGAGGCTTATCTATTAGAGACTCACCCGTCATTTGGAAGAAGATGAAAACGTGCAAAGGTAGCTTGCTTTAACTAATTGGTAGCTTTGCAGCTGGTTAAGCTGAATGCTATTCAGAGCAGAGGTCATATATTTTCACTCTGGATAGCATCTGATACATGCTCACTGTTATACAAATAAAAACAATGAACCACCACAGCAGTAACCAACTTGATCTTCCTAGACAATTTTTAAACAACTGATTAGTGTATATCACAGAGGGAAACAATTTAAAACAAAATACAAACCCTCCACACTCTGCCTTTTGTTAATTTATTTTCTTGTGACCACGGTTTCTTTTCCTTGCACATGCCAGGTAGTGCTACCACCTCTAGGACCACCAGAAGCTGAGTGTGGCAGGGTACTACCCAGCAAGAGAAAAGATTGTGACCTCCTGTACCACCCATTTAACATAACAGAAAAGAGTCTCATTTCACATTACATGGGTTACTCACGGCTCAGCTTCGACGCTCTGGTCAGGAGCTATGTAGTTGGCAGGGATGTAGCCCGTGAGTTTGCGGCCAGGACAGACTGACCCTGCTGGCAGGAGGAGCCTGGCATACCACCATCCCTCGTGGGATGCATTCAGCACTTCCAGCTTATCCCCAGCTCGGAAGCTCAAGTCCTCCTCAGTGCGAGCGTTGTAGTCGAACAGTGCCACGAAGGTGCAAATGTTTGCTAGATCTTGGCCAGGCAGTGGAGGTAGAGGTTTCTCTTTTATCTTACTCTCTGGGTCCTTCTGTCCTGCTTGGAGTTCAGGTTTTACCACAGCAAGGTTGGCAAAGACTTGGCCGACTTTGTCTTCCTGCTCACCATTTCTCCCCAAGAATAAGCAGGGGATATAAGGCTCCAAACAGGGACAGTGCTTCTGGCAAAAGTTTCCCATTCTGATTCTTTGTTCCTTCTTTTGCTTCTGTTTTTCTTTTGCTTTTTCTGGTTGCAAGACCCTTAGACCAATTTTTGCACCATCCACATCTTAGCTTTTTGCGGACTTCTTCTCCCCCTCCTCCTTTGGCACAAAATGAAACAACTCTTGGCACAGCTGGAAGCTCCTCTCCAGGTCCCACGGAGAGCTCATTACAGATGGCTCCCAGTTAGGGAGTGAAACCTGAGCACTCAAGTGCCAGCACACGTGTGGAGGGAATTTCTCACTTCCTCTTCAGAACAGGAAAGCAACACAACAGCTGTGCTGAGCTGAGCTCTGAGAACAACAGGGAAGTGTGGATCCTCTTCTGTATTAGTAAAACAATAACGTCAGAACACGTAAATAAGGGAGGTTTTTAAATTTCTTCTGCTCGGGATGGGTGTTTTCTTATCTCAGATGTGGTCTGGTCATATGATCAGTGCTTGGTAATGATTAATCAAACTGACCTGCCTGCTTCTTCAGCAGTCTGACGTGGGCAGCTTGAACGAATATTTCTTTTCGTTTCCTGGTTTGTACTGGTTTCAGTTCACAGTGGGAAGGCTTTGCTTGCCTGAGACTGGCAGACGCCCTCACCTGGAGTGCACCTGTGGCTCTTGCCCTCACTCACACCCAGGCATATTCCCTGCCAAGTACTTGCCCCTCAAACCAACCCTCTGGCTATTTTTTATTCAGCTGGGATGGGCACTTTTTACAAGGAAAAACAAATATATGTTGTTTACAGTAATAAAGCAGTTTGTTTTAATGCATTCCTTCTTCTGCATGTTAAAGAAACACAGGCACTAGCCAAAAAACATTTATCTAGGTGGTTGGCTAATTATATCAAGCCTATGTAAAAGTAATGGCTGTTTTCCAGTCACCATGTAAAGGAATGACTGCATTGACCAGTATTTTCCCATTTCTAAAGCATTTCTAACCCAGCATACCGCCCAAGCATGGGTGTCTGGATACTGCTGTGGCAAAGCAGGCTGATGAGCTGGCTGCCATATGGCAGCACTGCAACCTAAACTGTGTAACTCCTGGAAATCACCACAGCCTAGGGGACATGCAATGCTGGGAGCAGGAAGCACAGGAGATACAGAGATGGCCTGTCTGCATTTAGTGGTGGCACTTCAGTAAGAGAAAAACTTATAGAGCAGAGCCTATTTATTGAGATAAATCAAAACTCCCACATGGACCTATAACTTCCTGATTAAAAACCTGAGTTCTATTTTTTTTTCTTTTTCTTTATGTTTTTGGTCAGGAATATGGTGCTGTTTTCCCAAACCAGTTATACATCTCTCAGTTCCATTTAGAGTTGCTGCCTTCTGTTGTTTTACTTCCCTAGAAAGAAAATAACTAAATAACAGAAACCAAAGTAACTTGCTTTAATTATGTCTCTCATTCCTTTGAATGAGAACACCAGTGGCAGAGGGGAGGCTACATATGAACTAGGGACTTTGAGTAAAAGGAATCTCCACTAATATTGATAGTATTACTATCAGGTGTATCTCCACTGAAGAGGAATGGGGAACTGCTTACACACTCTTATGCAACGCGGCAAAAGAAATTAAATAAATGAGGAAGTACCATACATATTAAGTCATCACTAAACATCATCAACTTTTGGGTCTGATAAAAGAAGGTATGCTGATTTTGCAGAGTATCATAATCGTATTTGGTTTACGAACAATATCCAAAGGCATTGATAACAACAGGATTTATTACAATATCTAAAGGCAAGAAAGGCCTGTATTGATAAAGAAACTACCTGCATTAGTCTTGTTTAAAGAATTGTCTACATTTACTGAAAGCAGAGAATATTATAAATTACTATTAAGCAATCCGGGAATTTTCAATTTCCATATTTGATTTTTCCTGTAATGTTTTGTGGTTCTGGCAACCTGGGCATTAATTCGGCAAAGATTTGCATACACATTTACTGCCCAGAATACTTTCACCATGACAATGGAGCCACTTGCATCGTACAGAATCAATCTATACATACACAACTCTTTTCAGGATCAAGTCCCACCTTTACACTCAAGTATCAATTTACAAACACATTAGATATCACACTGCATTCTCTGAGACCATTCAGGTAAGTATTTATAACTGTAGCTACAATTGGGCTTAAGCCTACAAACAGTTGTGTATATGATTACCTTATCTCAACACACTCCAGGCCTTAAATTCATCTTCTCTCTCAATTTGTGCCCCTGCTTGGCTCTACAAGAACAGCAAGACTTTTACTGGAAGTGATCAATAACTATAAATCAGATTATTTTCATCCTGATCTTCAGGACTAGTTCTATGTATTAAACAAGTAGACTTTAAAAAGTAGCAATTACATTCATTAATCAGATATAAAAGTCTTCTCAAAAAGAGAGAAGATTGGAGTTGCTGAGAACCACTGAGCGTATTTCCTATCCCAAGTGGGACAGGACAGTGGGTGAGCTGTGATGGCCACACTGCAGCAGTGCTTCTGCTTTGTTCCCATCCTGGTGACTTTATTGAGGATTCACTGCATTTCTGAAAATAAAGAAGTACTCTTTATGGCTTAGAGACTATATAATTTTATCACAGGCAAGAAAAGAAAATTAGCATGAAATAAAAATGTTCTTGCTGGTTTTACTGAAAAAAATAAAATCTGATAAATCCCATAATCCTAATTTTCATATTCACAGTTTGGAACAAATGAGGATAATCATGTATATTCAGGGACTTTTCAATATAAACTGTTATCCAAGTCCTTTGCATTGGTATTACATGTAATTTAATAGAATAATCTTTACAGTACTATTTCTTGGCTTAGTTTATTTCTTTTTTCTTGCATCCCACTATATTTTCTTTTCTTTTGCAAAAAGAGGCCAAACAGTTCTTCATTGTTTATTGACCTTCTGTATCTTTATTTAATTTGTTTTGGGGGCTGAATATCAGAGCAGAAATTGTTCAAATAAATAAGCTACTGGATGTAAAGTTACTGTAAAAGTCTTAATCAGATATATTGATGAATTTTATTAACAAAAGTGCTTTAAGAAGAATACAAGGGTCTCACCTCCTTCTTAGAGCCAGCACTAGCTAGTGAGAAAGATGAATTTATTATAACCAGAATGGCATATTTACAGTATAAATACTGAAATTTAGTACTATGGTTCCTATATTATAAAAAAACCCAAACATTAATATTGCAAGTAATTTCTTAAAGTATGCAACACCTTAAAACAAAGACTGATCATTTAAAAGCTGTGTCTGACAGGACTATATAAACTCAGATTTTAGAAAAGAGAGCAAATCTATTCAACCAAGCAGCACTTTCCCCCTTCAAACTAGGTAATTCCCCATTGCTTTTAATGTATATTTCCTTGTTCCATAAAGAAAAGAGTGCACACTGATGCTAGAGGTTTGAGGATGATAGACAGCTGAAGTTACTTTTTTATATTCTGGATGTTGCCTATAAAGTCCCCTTATACCTGCTTAGAGGATTAATTTGAAGTCTTCTAAATCCATTAAATCAAATTCTAATTAACTTAGAGTCAATATTCCTTAGGCCTTGTTTATTCTACAAAACAATCATGTTTAAACATGGTGGTGAGACATATTTCTCCTAGTTGCCTGAATGGATAGAAAAATAATGTGTTAACATTACAACCTTTAGTAAACTTAGCACAAAACTAATTTGCAACACTGACATTAATTGAAGTGCTCTTGGAATCAGGTCCTGCTCTACATAAATTAAGGTATCAGACTGAGTTGTATTAAGTAAGTACAGATAGATTTGAATACATAATATTTAAAAAGTATTGTTTTGATATAAGTTCTATTTGTGTTTCATGTTTTCAAAAATGATTCTGTATGAGTTTGAATTACAGATATTTCCAATGATTATTGATTTGTATGTGCTCTGTAAGGAACTATTGGCATAAAAACATAAAAACTTGGAGTTTCAGAAAAAATTAATTCTCCTTCAACACATAAATATTCTCGTCCATATTTCAGAGACAAGGAGTGATCACTGAGACTGTCTTCAGTACTGATGATACATGGTGTTTAAAACAATTCCCCTATGTCATGCAGAGAAGAATTGCAGTCTGAACAGTGCTCTGTTGGGGAAAAAAGAATATTCCAAGGCAATATCCATCAACAGTTTTGTTAAGAAATGTGAGTCAGTTGAAACTGGAAATTGAAAGTGTTTTTTTCTTAATTTAATCACAACAGAAACAAACTCTTTTTTTCGTAATTGCATTGAATTCTGTAAAAGGAAAAAACTGCATGTAGGGAAATGAGAAATTAAGGTATAAAATACAAGAATTGTAATTAAATAATGTATAATACTGCTGCCTGTAGCATCACTTTCTATATTGTATAATCTTTTTCAAGCCAGAAACTATACTGCAGCACCTAATGCATGCTAGTTTAATATTTGACATCATATACTTTCCTTAGAAAAACTTCTTAATGCATTATGATAAAGCAAGTCAAATCTTTCAGGAAAGTAAAATATTCAAATAATGTGATCTTTAAAGAAATTAGCAGAAAACCAAAAGCATATTGCTTTGAATCTGTGCTTGGGAAAAATTTAAATAACTAAACATTTTAAAGTTCTGTAGGTTTTTTTTAAGGTAACAAACTGAAATAAAGTACAGTGATTTTTTTTTTTTAATTACAGCTGTCTTTTCAGCTATATTTCTTTCCACTTGCACATTAAAATGGAAGATATTACTACCACTTCGTAGCTTTTTTTTAATATTCCTTTTAATCAGCCCTTCCATTTTGTTTTTCTAATTTGCAAATTGCCATCTTTTTCAGTGCAAATAAATTATGTGCGTAATTTTACTCTTGACAAAATTGTCTACTCTTATTGATTAATCACTTTCCCAGTTTTGTCTATTATCTTAGACCATAAATCCACAAAGACATAGAGGTATATTTGATGCAGCATTTTCCAACTTGAAATCTTTTTGCATTTGTAATGAGAAAATTCTGGCTATTTGTTTCCAAAAGGCTGATTCAGTGATCCATCTCTAGCCTAGAAAACATTAAAAGTATACTTTCAAGTGCTTTGGTGATGAGGCTTGCTTATTTATTAGCCAAATTTGGGCCTGAAACAAGCTACATCTGACAACAAATTAACCGAGAGGAATAAGGCTCTGTCAAGGATTGACAGGATAGAGATTTTCTCTATTTGTTCAAACAAACAGCTCCCAGTTCGCTTGAATTTAATGTGAGTTTTGCCATTATCTGCAATGGGACCAGACCTCAGTCATTATTTTTCATTTCATTGTACATTATTCTAAATGATATACAGCCCACATTGTTAAATATTGTAACTTAATTTGCTTTCTATGAAGCAGCATCTCAGAATAAAACCAGAGAGTTCTAGCTCTGTAAGGCATGAAAAATACCTCTAATCGAATCTATCTCTGTGTGGGAAAAAATATGGCAAGTGGATGACAAAGAATTATAAGCAAACATGACTTTGCCATTCTTTTAAGAAAATGTATTCCAAACCTGACCCTGTTATAAATATTTTTTAAATTTAGAATGTGTATGTATTTATGAAGATTTTATGATGGGTCAAGACCATTTCTCACATAACTCTTTAAAAGTCTGCTTGCTATGACATAGATGACTTGTGAACATGATTCACCATTTTTATCTTAAGTTGGAATTATGTCAAAGGAAACAGAGAAGTCCAAAGAGAGACAGACGGAAAAGAGTAGAGTAACAAAGTACTGTACTCATTGATTCACCTGTAAGTGAAAGTGCTCAGGGTTCTTTCCAAAAATACAATCAGCACTCTCTCCTGACCCTCACTGTACCTCAAAAAGGCAGCATCTCACAGGGAGATGAAATTTACAATTAGAATATAGTGATATACCATACAAAGGAACACATCTTATTAATTACTTTAGATTACTAAAATATTACATGCAAAACCAGCAGAAAAACACCAGCTGTTAATTTTATAACAGAATAGAACAGAACAGAATAGTTCGGCTGGTGGTGACCTACTATGCCTGACCACTTCAGAAATGACCAAAACTTAAAGCATGTTATAAAGGGCATTGCTCAAATGCCTGTAAAACACAGACAGGCTTAGGGTGCCAACTACCTCTCTAGGAAGACCATTCCAGTGTTTGATCACCCTCTCAGTAAAGAAATGCCTCCTAACATGCAGTTGGAATCTCCCCTGGTGCAACTTTGAACCATTTCCACACACCCTGTTACTGGATTTCAGCAACAAGGTATCAGCACCTTCCTGTCTACTCCATCTTACTTTTATTCTTCCTGCTAGATAGATCATATTTAAACAAACCTCATTCCCATGAATTGTGCATACAATTAGGATTTTATATATCTAAAATCTCTCTATAGGAAAAGGACTGGTTCTATAATCAGTTTCTATGACTGAGAGGTGCTCTGTCCACCCACCTTCTTCAGTAGGGGTCCCTCTCTCCTCATATATTTTCTAAATAGTTTTCTACCTCCTGTTTTATTTCTGTTGTATCTGCCTTTCACAGTGAGGTGCCAAATAAAGAACATTACCCAAAATGTGAGACACTCTTTATAAGCCAGAGGAAAGGGGATCAGAAGTGCCCCACAGCAAATTCAGGATATGTACTTCTATATTTTCCATATGAAAAGGAAAGGATAAGCAGAGAAGAAAGCTATAAACCTGCGGTTTACATCAGAATTTTGTTGGAAAGTAGCAGCCAGGGTATGTGTTAAACTCTGGAAACTAAAATCTGAAACACCATATCATAGCCATGGCCAAGAGCACAACTGATTTTAAAAATATTATCTTACCTACCCATCTTCTGAAGCATAGGTATAATCTGAGGGTCAAAAAATATCAATACTTACATGACTGATTTCTATATTTGATCCAGCATAAAAGGTCTTAAAATCATGTTTGTCTCACTATGAAGTCAGTGACAAGATACTCACTGGTTTAATTGAGAGTAGGGTTACCTTTTTACCCTTAGTTCATGTATCATTATTTTTTAATCATTTTTAATAGTTAAAATTATATTTTAATATAACTTATATTTAGACTTATATTTAGAATAGTCTTCATGTAAAAGTAAAGATGCAGTATATGAAGTTATTTCTTTACTCTGTTTCGGCATCATTCTGACCTGTTTCTGTGTGTTCAAAATCCAAAGTTTCACAAATGAAAATGATGCAACTTGTCCTATAAATACATATCTTCTTACTCTTCTTCATTTCCTTTTGTTTTTGCATGATCTCTCTCTAGAGATGTAGAAAATTTCTGTATCGTTTCCTACCTCCTCTTTTCTTTCTGCTGCATGTCTTTCACAGCTATGCAACAAGATGTTGTACAAAGCACGTTACCCAATGTGCAAGACATGACCTTTATAAACATAAGGAAACAGGATAGGAAGCCAGCAGCTTTAGTGATACTCACTTTCAGTAAGAATTTCTGATACAGAATTCTGTTGTTGCAGACAAAATAATTCACTTTCTTTCTCTGACAAAATTTTCCTAAATTCATATTCCTTTTTTTTTGGTTCCACAGCTTTAAACCTTATTAAAATTGCCTCTCTCCCTGTAAAGAGCAAGAAGGTAGCTAAATGCAGACATACAGTTTTCCTAAAAACAGAAGAGGTTGCTCTGACCTGCTTCACAGACTTAGAGAGAAACAGAGTACATATATTTAAACAGTTATATCAGCAGAACTCTTCTTGATGTTTAGTATTAATTCCTCTATATCACTTCTTTCTTATCAAAATCCAGCATACTTTTCTTTTACTCTTCCATCAGACCACTGCTAGACACCCTCTAGAGGCAGAAGCAGTAATATCAAATGCAATTTATATTCAAAATAAGCTCTTATATTTTCGATTTATAGGCATTAATCTTAGCTTTTTGTTATTGCAGCTCCAAGGAATATCACTCTCATTATAATCAGCAATGAACACACACAGAAGCAAATATGTATTGAATAGAAGATCAAATGCTCCTTAAGAAAGATGGCTTACAGTTAAAGAAGGAAAAAATGGATCTCTATACTCATCATAGCAATAGGATAAAATTTGATCTTTAAAATCCTAACATGGTAAGGACTGTAATTAATTAAGTAACTTGTACATAAAAGTTACTTTGAAAGCACAGATTTCTGTGTTACGTTATTGTGGGTTAAATATTTCTGTACTCAGTCCTAGTAAGATCGAAACTAGAGCAACGTGCCCAGTTTTTGATCCTATATTCCAGAAATTTTGATGACCAATTTGATAATGAAGGACTGATGAATGAATAGCATACAGATTGAGAATCAAAGATTAGCAGGTTCAAAACCCCCCAGCTTTTAAGGAAGGACTTTAAATAGTTAAACAAAAGGAGTCTGTGGGAAAACATAGTAGCAGCCTTCAAACAGACTGGTGCCTGGTGCACAGTGACCTCGTTCTCACATCTGCTAGGAACAGGACACAACACAAGAAAAAAAGATCAATTTGAGCAACAGAGACTTTGTTTTGAAACCAAGGAAGGGAGAAAACTGTGTTCGGTATGTAAGGACTATTAAATACTGGAAGAAATTGTCTCAGTGGCTCTTTTAAAGAAGTAGACAATTGACTTTTAAGCATGTTTGTGCTCGGATTGATCCTGCCCCACGGCAGAAGATGGCTGTCGTTAGGTCTTTCTTTCCTAGTTCTGTTATCTTCAAGTCTGCAGTATTATAGCTGTGGCATTTCCCACTGGCTGTTCAATAGCTCTGTTCTTCTGTGCAGACTCTGTATTGAAATACATTAGATTGGTTTTTTATGCAATCACTAGCAAATGTCAAGCTTGAAATGTAAGCCTGTAACCTACTTGAACAACTCAGAAGAATCTTCAAAATGTCTGAATTAGACATATTCCTGTTTTACTCATAAAGAAATTCAAGCTGTAAGCAATTTAAATTATCTGTCCTTGAATACACCATGAATGAATGGGAAATGAGGACTGAGAACTGAGTAGTGCTCTGGATTTTATGTTTAACATCATAAACATAAAATAACAGTAGGTCCAAAAGAACAAGAAAGAAAAACAAAGGTAGGAAAAATAAGGCAGTGTCCCATAAATCATAGAAACTGCACTGTTCTCTCAATATTAAATACAAAAACGTCTAGTTTGGAAGCATAGCTTCCCCTAAAGCCCATATTTCTACAGCAATTTCTTTTGACTAAATGTAACATTCATCCAGGTCAAAAAGAAAAATCTTTCAAAGTACCTTTAAAGAACTATGCAGAGTTTTAAAATATATATTCACTAAGGGTCCAGCAATCAGTCTTGGTTATTAATCATTCTGACAAAAAATTTGATTTTCATTTCCTTCTTTCATGTTGTGTGGGAACAGCCTGAGGTAGATTACAAGACCTGAGAGAGATGATAAGGACAGTAAGAAGGTTTTTGAAAGACTCTGAGCACCTAGTGGATTACTGTCTGTTTAGCCTTTTGATGAACTATTGGGTTGTTTTGGGAAGCCTGTGTCTTTAGTAGCCTGAGTCTCATTTCTATGCTGGTGAGACAGAATGTAACAAATATAGTACTGAGGTGCCAAATCAGATGTCCTAATCCCAGCAGGACGCTATAAATCATATGTGTGTTATTCCACTAAAAAGTTGATATGTCCATATTTTGTACCATATTAAAAGGCTCCCAAACAACCCAATAAACAGAAAAACTTCTAAAATCACTAGAATTTAATCAACTCCAAAATCCTGATCAATAGTTAAGGATATTCACCAAGCTTCTCTACCTAACAAGGTATCCTATGTGACAGAGAGGGATACCTTGAAGATCATGTAGTATTTTGCTCAACTTTTAAAAGTCTATTGAAGTAAGTGCTAGAGACTGTTTTTCAAAGATAATATATTCTTGACAGATTTCACTGTCTTGCAGAGACAGAGGTTATCCTAAAAATAAATTACTGTTGATAGATCTATGTCTCCCAAAGTATCACTCTGTAACAAGTCTTAGCCCTACTTCTGTATATCCTGAGCTTATTCCTCTGATCGTTCCTAAACAAACATGCTTCTTTCTTAGTGTCCTAAACTTAAAATCAAGGAACCAAATCCATCAATCCTGTTTAAATGCTTGAAGAATCCCATTGAAGCATCATAGGATGCTTCAGGCTGGGGATGTTGGGCTTTGAGGCACCGAAACACTTTATGGGTTGAAAGCTAAATCAAGTGCAAATCTTAGACTTATTTCTTAACAGTGTGCTAAAATAAAATATTTTTTAAAGCCCCCAAAACCCAGAATTTATTGGTTTGACTAATGTTACTCCAAAAGTATTTTCATTTGTTTTTATAAACAAACGGGAAAATCTAGAATGTTCTGATCTTACTTCTGCATAAGAAGGTGTTCCTTGTCTAAAATGAAAACACTCCATATTTGTTCAAATTCTTATTTTCACATGTCACTGTTGCATAATCTGTAACAATATGAGAGTCCCTCCCCTTTTTCTAACAAAACTCTTATGACCTTTGCCAAAATAGACAAACAGCTACAATTGTAAAGTTGGGAAAAAGTCAACTTACACAGTCTTAGGACAATACACACAAAGTTTAAGGAAAGTAAAACAGACTAAGATGCAGACGGATTCACAGCTCAGTCAGAGGGATGCTCCAATGCATTGTACTGCTGCCCTCTTAAGGACAAAGAAAGTGAGGAGCTGCAGTACTCATCTTGCTCAGAGGCCTACAGATTCTGTGAGACAGCTAGGATATATTTGGGGTATTTTGAAACAGTTTTCATGCCTTTATGTATATTACCACATTCAATAATGTTCCTTTTACTCTCCAGGGCATGTTAGTACACTCTTGTGCTGTAAAGCTACCTGGTGTTAGGAGCCTGTTCTGCATGGAAAGTAGGCATGATGAGGCATGATGGAAACCATATTGCACCTTTGATACTTCTAAAAGGTTTTGACACATCAAATCTCGCACTTCACACATTTTTCCTCCAGGCTGCTAAACATTAGGATGCTGAGGGTGTGCAGAAGCCACTACCCTCTCCTGCTGGCTCCATGGGTGTCTGTGCACCATGGGCTGAGGGCTGGAGAGGAAATGTCCCTCGGGCAGCTTTGCTGCTCCAGCTGCAGCTTCAGGAGGTGAGCCAAACCACAAGCAATTCTATCTCCTACAGAGTGAACAGTAAGGAATTTCCCCTACTAGGATAAGATTTGTGATTTTTCCCAATTTTCCAATCACCACATATTTAAAACATAAAAGTAATTACTGTGATGCACAAATTAACCATTGGGAAACCTAAAATAAATTCCGTTAGGACCTGATAGCCCAGCACTTAAACCTCAGTTATGCGGACATCTCTGAGTTGTTCATGGTACTATCAAACCTGAAGGACAGAGCTGAAATAGTACTTTTAACACATTAAGGTAGCTCAGTTTTTGCAGAGGATTTTGATTAAAGGCAGCTTCTTTTTGAGAAACTCCCTAGATCGGGCATCAGTATATTTAAAGGATTCATCTGAAAGGAAGAAACTGAGAGATAAAGCACTTTTAAGACAAAAGAAAAAGAAATAAAATGCAGGGGTTATGTGCTGAAAGTAACCTACCAAGACTTTTCTGTTACCAGGCTTGTACTGTGAATACTGAAGATAAGGTGTTATTGTCTCATTTGTCTTCTCTTTTCTCAGAACTGAAAGCCAATTCTCTTCATCAGTATTTTCTCTATTTCTTGTTGCCAAACGTCTGATTTAATATTTAGCCTCATGTACATGAAATTTAACTCGCTGAATGCTTCCATAACTGAAAATTGTTCTCTACACAAAGTGGTTTTAGGTAAGTATGATTAGTATTTTTGTATTGTAAATTCTATGATCATTTGTCATTGTTATTAATATAATTGTGCAGCATTCACAAAATCTGTATGTTCAAGATTGCATTCAGATGACAGTGACCAGAGGATTGGTCTAGATGATCTTCTAACCCAAACCATCCTATGATTCTATCAATGAATACATAATTTTCAATATCTTCTCAGATGTTTCAATACTTCAATGTGTTAAGTTGCTTTTTAGGTGAATTTTTGCATGAAATGTTTTACTGGCATAGCAAGACGTTTAAAATGCCATAACCTAAACACTATTTTGGAAGCTACACGAGTGCTTTTCAAAAAAAAAAAAAA
>VZRM01007011.1:592654-620612 GCA_013397955.1 Grantiella picta
CCCCCGCTTCCCCCCCCCCCGCCCGCCTGCGGCGGCGGCGGCTCCGCGATGCAGCAGCACTTTTCCCTGGCTGACTGCGACGTGGTGGGCTTCGACCTGGACCACACGCTCTGCCGGTACCACCTCCCGCAGAGCGCACGGGTGAGTGCGGGCGGTGCGGCGCGGCGCGGCGCGGCCGGGGGGAGCCGCGGGAGGGTCCCGCTCCGCCCCGCTCCGCTCCCGCCGCGTGCCCGGCCAAAGGCAAAGTGCCGCGTCCCGGGGCGCGACCCCGCCGGCGGGGACAGCGAGCTCTGCGCCGGCTGTCTCAGACATCCGCAGATAACAGATAAGATAGAAGATAAGAGAAACGCAAGTACATCTCTCGTCGGGCTCTTCCTCAGCAGGCCTCTGCCTCAGCCATGTCTTCCTCCTTGAAAATGCTGCTTCTTTCCTGGCCGTAGCGGCGCTGAGGAAAAGGTAGTAGAGTCTCCCCGCCGAATCCAGAGATGCTGCAGAGCGAGGAGTCCGCAGCACTTGGGAGCGGCGACCTTTGCGAACTTTCTGGTGCTTTTAATAAAACGGCGAGTTTAGAGGCACGCGGCACCTCTGACTTAGCCCTGCGGTCCCTATCGGAGAGGAAGTGCTGTCCTGTGTTGTGCTTTCCCGCCCGTGGCACTTTCGTTTTTAAACTCCCTGGTAACCTTCACTGACTCGTCCTTCTCTGTTGATGTCGGGACTCTGTCCTGGAGCTGTCTTGTGTCGCGGATGCTCGTGGTGTCTCATTCTCTCCCTTTCTTTGCGTCCATTCACCTACAGTATATTTTGCATTGCACAGGATTCCCACGTTAATTGCAAGATACTTCAGAATTTGGTGTAGAAACAAATTGTTTATGAGCAATAGGCATGGTGCTGTGCATCCTGTGTTGAAAAAGTGCGTTGCTTCCCTTCGCTATGGGTGAACTTACGTGGAGAGGCATCTTCCTTACAAAAGAGGGTTCAACAGTAGCAATTAAATGTATGAGCTCTTAAATTTCTAGCTGGAAACTGTGTAACACTAGGCTTATTTTCCGTATTCATTCTTGTGCCGCATACATCACATCTTATACAAGCATGTTCTTCCTGATAAAAACTGTCTGACGAAGGCAAACATCAGACAACTGATAGCTATAAGAGTTTTTAAAAAACTCTAATGAGCCAATAAACAAAATAGAGAAAAAATCTGGAAAACTTTTACTACAGTTGGTTCACTCTTCATCTGCTCACAGAGGACAGAGGCAGACTGACACATGCCCATTGCATGCCTCCTTATCTATTGAAAATAAAAAATACTTCAAAGGCTGACAGGCCCAGCTGAAGATGTAGTTAGTTCTTACTAGTTCAGCGTTGGTCTTCATGTTTGTCTTTCTCAGACATTATTCATATTAATTCCAAGAGCAGCTGTTGTAATTAAAGAAAAAAGGCCAGGGAACAGCTTTAATAAAAGAACCATGAGGAAAAGAGAGCAATTACTCTTTCTGGATTGTCCTTAAGGATGTGGCAGCATCTCTGTAGATCTTCTTGTAAAACTTTACCAGCACAGTACGTTAATAAATTGTTGAGGGTCATACTAGACCTTCTGAACTTAGAAATAATAACCATTTATTCAGTAATTTCCTATTTCCTTCAAATACTTTAAAAATGTTTCCTAAGGATAAATGTTTATTGGTTTGGAAGCTGCTTGTTGAATCTCAGTAACCATGACATTTAAAATTAAAAAAACAAAACAAAAAGGATGGAGGGGGAAGGGGGGGAATAGTGACTAGTCTTTAAGTACTTAGCATCTTGATTTCCCAACAATCTTGAAGCATGTGGACTGTCAGGTAGAATGTTGTAAACTGGGTTGTGCAGGACACATTGCAGCAGAACTCTTGTGCGTTTTCCAGCCACGACAGAAATAACCTCAGGCACTATTTCCCAGTGGAGGCAGTGGGACAGGGCCCCTAGCTCCCTGGTTTGATTTTGCTTAGGAGGCACTAACACTTGCATCTTGCCACTTTCCAAGGAAGCAGTGTCTTTCATATCACTTAATCAATATAATGAATGCATGTATTTTTTCATTTGCAGCTAATATATGATAGTTTTGCTCAGTATCTGGTGACGGAGAAGGGCTATGACGAAGACTTGCTGATTCTAGCTCCAGACAGCTTAGACTTCTGGTGAGTACTTTAAAAGAACAGAATTCCTTTATGCTGTAGCTTTTACAAAGCTTGGAAAACAGCTTCATTTATTTGGCAGTTGATGTTATGATTGTCAAATCCAATGGATAAATCCAAAATTACAGTTTTAAATGCTTGTTCTAAGAAGTATTTATCATGAGATACACATCATAATGCGGTATTTTGAAGGGAGAACTGAGCATCCATGCTTGCTTTGTCTGTGCTTCTAGCTGTCTGGACACGAGCGTTTTAATCTAACTCTCTTATTTTATACGTCTTCTTTGTCTTCTACATTCTGTTCAACAGTAACCATCAGATGCTAGTGATTTTTATCTCAACAGATGTTATTTTGTCTGCATAAAGCAGATTAATCCCAACAGCCTTCTGAGAAACCACGGGAAGGTAACATGCCAGGACGTATGCCATGGGTGGCGCATCAGGCACAAAGCTGTGATGCAAAAGACTGAAACACAAGTTCCTGCTCTGAGCTCAATGGTCTCTGAGCAGGAACTTGAATCTTGATCTTTCAGCTTTAGTAGGTTATTATCTAGGCCATGGGAGTGGAGACTTGAAGGCCAGGTAATCACTAGATATTTTTAGGAGAAACACATGGATTTTTTTAAATAGTGAGTGCATTCTTGTGTGATGGTTTTTACAATTCAATATTCATCTGGACAGTTTCCAGTGCAATTGATTTCAACTTCGATGAGACAAGCAATGTATCTGTTTCTCTTACTTTGAGGCATCTGATGCAAGAAATCCTTCATTAAGATTTAGTTTTTTTGGCTTCAGTCTCTCGAAGCTGGAGGTTCATTAAGGTGGACCTGGAAGCCCACAGAGCTGGTAACAGTGTGTCATTGCTACTTTACGTGGAGTCACTCTCAAAAGGTTTGCAGCTGCATGCTACTTTCATGGCATATATTATATATTCTTTCCTTTGGGTGCCTTATAGAGGATGAAGGTGTCATTACTTCTTCAGTCTCATTTATTCATTTGTATTCTAATTACTGAACTCTGAATTATTTTTTCAAACAACAAAAGCAAATGTAGATTAAATTATCTGGAAGATACAGATTTATTTGGGAGAATTAGAAGCTCTTGCTGGATGTCTCCAACGCTGTCATCCCTTCCCCTTTTTAATGCTGGCTAACATGGCAATGCTTCTGCTTAATGTGGTTTTTGTTATTCAGTTGCCTCATTCAGAGTGATGTTCTACCCCTCTTTCCTGTAATAACTGGTGTTATCAGTTTACTAATAGCTAGTGGGGTTGCTACCAAAAAAACAATTTCTCTAACAGAAATGATTTAATTATCACATTTCTTAGTTTTATATGTTTAGACCTTAAACCTCCAACCAGTCTGTGTGAACAGTCACTGAATTTACTGGATATGGAACTGGATTTATTTAGTAGGATTTTGCTATGTAAGGAAAAAACAGTCCTTACTGTAATAATACGTACTTGCTTGTAGAGAGCATTGTTCAAACATGGAAATACTTGAAGGATTGTGACTTGTTGTGTTTTCTGTAGCATCATAGCTGCGGAAGCCCCATAGCTTCTTTAACAGCATATCACTGACAGAAAATAAGTGAAAGTATTAATTGTTTGTTTCTTCCTTAAAATTAATTTGTTCTTAGTTGCAAAGGCTTGGTGTTGGACATCGAAGAAGGAAACTTCCTGAAACTTGCAGAAGATGGGACAGTTTTAAGGTAATATTGATAATAAATCTATATTGTTAAATGTAAGTTATACTGTTAAGTACACTAAAATTTTATCCCCTTTCTAAATGCCATCTCTCAATTTTATAAATACCTAAAATACTAATTTCAGCAGGCATTCATCAGTTAGACATAAAAGTTTAAATACTCCTTGGTAATGTGGTGCTCAGTTTCTCTTAATGTTTCGTCTTTTGATAATGTTTTGATGTTAACTGATAGTAGATTATATCTCATTTTTAATAAAATCTGAGACTGAGGGTATGCTGATCTTGAAAGAGAATTCATTTTTTTGGTGGAGTACCAATGTACTCTTTTTCCAGTTCTGCTGGAAAAGAGTACCAATGTACTTTTTTTTCCAGTTCTGCTAAAATCCAGAGTAAGGTTTTTCTTTAGATTGAGAGCAACCTGGCTTAGGAGGCATTACTAATGACTAACACTAATGACTGGAATGACTATTGTCTCTGTACTATATACATTCAAAATTCTGCAAGCTTACATCATATAATTTAAATAGCCTGAGATAAATTAAACCCAGAAACTGATACATTCATTTTCAGAATTCTGGGGGTTTCCTCTTAAGAGCTAGTTTGCTTTCAGTCATCATTTCAGTACATCCTTAGTTTATCTTTCCCTCCTTTTTGAAAAATGTTTAAATATAGAAGACTGCTATTTTGAATCAAAAATCTGGAAAGTAAATATATCTAAAGTGTGTCAATTCCAGACCCTTTTTTCCCTAATTTTGTTCCAGAATGATAATCTGTGTAATTTAGTTTGCAAGACAGACTCTATTTTTTTTTCTGATTGCATATGGGAGAAGGAGCTTGAAGATACTAAGGAAAATCAAATCACATTAAAAGAAGAAAGAAATACTTTTGAGTCATTGTTGTGCATCCCAAAATTCATTTAATAGCATGAATTTTGGGGTACTGAATGCAGAATTCAAGATTAAAGGGCATGCCTCATTAAAGGGAAGAGTGGTACAGGGTTACTTCTTCTGGTATCACCTGCATTTGCTTCAAAATGGGACCCAATTTTATGGTCCAACTAGTTAATTTTCAATGCCTAAAAAGGCTTGTGTGTACTTATATATTAAAGAGCTGCTTGCAGGGCTCAAACTAGCACTTTTCCATAGATCTGCCCTGCATTCTGTGAATGTTACCAGGCTTCAGAGTGATGTATAGGCTTTCTGCACTGTGCTTTATTGTGCAGTGTATATTGATAGCTCAAGTATAGTGAGTGTCCTCACACAATTGAAAACATTCGAGCAATACAGAGTGATTGTGTTAGCAGGTGAGGCACAGTGGCTGTGCCCCCAGCCAACCAAACCTTTTTGTAGCAAGGCTTTTATCGAGAACTGGAATGTATATGATAAAAGCTTAGGTCCTGGGAAACTTCTAAGCTATAAAGAGAGTCAGTTTTGATCAGCTTGTGTGCACTGCAGTATTTGGTTGCCATGTGTTACTTTGCCCAAGTGGTAATTTGGATGTTTTCAATCCTTTTCTGTTTTGTTTTGTTTTGTTTTGTTTTTATAAACAACTTAATGCATCAAATAGGGCAAGCCATGGTACAAAGAGCATGACATTCGAAGAGATCCTGGAGATCTATGGAAGGAGGGAGTGGAAGCATTTTAATACAGTCAGTGGAATGGTATCACGCACAGGTAGCTATACTTTAGCATGTCCTCTTTGAAATTGCTGTGGTCCCTTTAGTGTTTCATACTGTTAGTTCTTACCACAGATTTGTAAAAATATGTGAACTGGGAATTACTGGAATGTTTTGGGGGAGACTTGATTTTTATGTATTTTCAACTTCTAGTTCAAGAATTCACCTTAAATTAATTTCATGGTATGTATTTTGTGATAAGACGGATGAGCTGTACACATTGCAGGTATGTTCTGGTTATAGTGGTGGGCACACTGTTCCTTGATGAAGTAGACTGATGCTAGCCATTATCATGATTTAACCCAAGCCAGCAACTGAGGACCATAAAACTGCTTATTCACTCCCTCCCTGCCCAGGCCCAGAGGGCAGGAGAGTCAGAAAGAATGGTAAATCTCATGGGGTTAAGAACAATTTAATAATTGAAACAAAATGGTATGATAATAAATCTGCTAATAATTATTGTAATGGTAAGGAAACAGAGTCTCAGAACCCAAGAGGAACAAGTGATGCACAATACAATTGCTCACTACCTTCTGACCAATATCCTATCTCATATAGGACGTATTTGGCAAATCTTAATTTTTTCTTAATTGTTGACTTATTGCCGTCAGTGCTGCTATTGGACACCTCAATGCAGGTGCAAAGAACAATACAGATCTGGAACCAAAACTCCCCTTGCAGTTAAAGTTCCTTGCGTTTAAGAAAGGAGTCACTCTGAAGGAACTGCGGCTAGGTTTGCATTTCTTGCTGTGTTTCCTTTCTGTTTTACTTCGATCTTGGCAGTTGCAACACACAGGAAGTGCTCATTTAAGGTGCATTTTTGTTATGAAATGGAGATACTTTCCTTGAGATTTTGCTGACTGCAAATGCAATGTTTATTCTAAACTGCAGGTAATCTTTTCAAAAAGGGATGAAAAGAAAGGTTTCCTTTGGTAACGTAGGAAATGTGCCTTCCTTTTTCACTGGAACATGCACTTGGTCTCTGTGGTGAATGTTAGTCCCCATTTTGCTGACTTGTTCATTAATATACCTGAGAGACAGCAGAGACAACATAATGAAAAGAAAATAATCACTGGTTAAGTCATTTCACTCCTAGGAGAGAGCTGTTGAGCATGACCTTAGTCTGGGGGGACATTTGCACCCTCCCAATACAGTTCTGTTCTGGGGACTCATGTCATAATGTTAGCGTGCCTCCCCTTGGGCCAAGGTGCTGTCTGCAGCATGTGTGTGCAGATGTGACTGTGTAAGACCTATCCAAATGTCTCTGAAACAACTTCTCAATCACTTTCCTTGTGTTTACACTGCTAGGGAAATAGATATTTTGGAAGTGCTAAATGAGACTGTCCTGACTCTTAAAACTCATGGTTCTTCCCCTTTTCTTTCACCTGGACTTTTAGAATCTTAAAATGTGTTATTAAAATCTCACTGCCTTGATATAAATAAGTAACTTTTAGTTGCCAGTCATGAGAATCAGAAGTGGGAATAAAGGCTAGCAAAGATTGGGAAACATAATGCTTATTACCAGTAAAATCCAAATAGGAGCTTATATTATTATTTAAATGTGATTTTTATTTGTGATCAAAGCATACAATACAAGAGTTTTTAAAGTATATTTTTTTAATTATTTTTTTCCAGCTAAATACTATTTGTATGATAATTATTTTGACCTGCCAGGAGCTCTCTTGTGTGCAAGAGTTGTGGACAGCTTAGATCAGGTAAGAACTGGATTGTTTGAAAATTATGTATGGCATTATCTTTTTCTTCCACCACCACATCTCATTATTAAATGCATTTCATTCAGGTATTGTACAGCATCAAGGTCTTTTTCTCATTTGGACTATTCCCTGTTGGATTTACTGTATTAAAGTTGTCTCTGAAAATAATTATGAGCTACATGGCATGTTCAAAATAAAAGTACTTCCACCAGAGGGCACAAATAACTAGGATACTAATAGAAATGTGCTGTTTCCTCAAGTTTACCCTGTGGTATGCAGAATATAGTTCTTTAAGTCTCCTTCAATTATACTTGATGGTACTTGAATAAATATAGTGTAAGTTTTCTGAATGACACAACTTGCTAATTTGCAAGTTGTTAATGAGTTGAAAGCTTCATTTCATCCCTTTTAAAGTTTGGTTTTGTCCTAAATTTGTTGATCTGTGTACACAGATATAAATACACCACTGGGATAGTATATTTTTATTTATTTTCCTCTGCTAAACTGTATGCCAAATTCTCAAGGTGGAAAATACAATTACTTAAACCTTTTCCTGTGCTTTTTAGATAGACAGAATGTCCTAAATTCTACCTTTGAAGTTTGATTATAGTTATTTGGTTGTGTAAAAGGAGACTTAAATGTTTAACTTGTGTGCACCTGGAGGTAGGAGAGGACTCTTCTCTTAGAGTAACTATATTGGTGTCAAAAGAGTTCCGATGTAGTCTCCTAGCCAGAGGTACCAAAGTGCTGCAGGCCTGAAAATTGTCTATACAAAACCTTGTCTACAGAGTGGAAGAGCTGTGAGATGAGTGTTTGGGGTCTCTTTGGATATTAGGTGGCTTGCTGCTTTAGCCTCCACTCCAAAATAGCATGCTGAGTAGATTGCTGCCTAAGTCCAAGTGCTGCATGAAGAGTTAGCTAAAACTAGCTTATTAGGGAAGCATGGAGGACAGGTGCTCGGTAAGACTCTTAATTTTCTGCCTGATTAATCTCCTTGCTCTAAGCTGTTCACAGCTTAGAAACCTGTTGCAGTTGTGACACCTGTACTGTATTTACTTTATATTTAATTTAGACTCAGCACAAGTCACCTACTTAAAAAGAGAAAAAGCACATCATAGCGCGTGTGTGATAAGCTTTCACATCCAGTTACTAGTTCACAGGCTGGAGCACTGACCCTGGATCAGTGCCATCTTCAGCCAGAAGGAATTAAACCCGTGCTGTTTCTCTGGAGAGCTACCAGAAGTGGGTCATGCACCCTCTTTATCCCCTAGTAGTTCTCAAGTATTTTACTGGATGTTGGCCTAGTTTCAACAGGAGGGCTGCAGTAATTACTTGGAAGGTTAGCATCAATCACTTGAGAAAGATGCAAGGCAGGAGGTGGTCAGCCTCTCCAGCCCAGAACTCATGCCTGCAAAATGCTGCATGGTAAGGATTAGAAACATCACATTTTCTTTTTCTAGATTTCTAAAAGAGACTAGATCCTTCTGTGTCCTGTCCTCTGCTTACTAAGTACTGTTTTCTTACCATTTCTAGACAACATTCTAGATTCAAGAAGGTTTTCTACTGAAAGCAGGTGTGAGAATTGCTTAGTTTGGATTCAGAATGGGTTTAGACATGAGTTGGATGCTGGACCACCCTGCGTTGTTAAAAATGTGTCTGTTTTTGCTGTGTCCAGAGCCAGAACTCTCATGTGGTTTCAGACAAAACATAGGAGCTTCTTAGTGGTTTTGATCTTCACACTGATGAGCTAAATAAAACATTGCTTTGTCTTGATGGTTCAGCTAATAAAATCACATTTTGCAATACACCAACATCATGGTGGACTGCGTGGCCATGCATACAGTTTTCCTCTGCTCTTTGGGAATTTGTCCGTTTTCGTTTACATCTTTTATGCAGCAGCTGAAGATTTGCAAGGAATTAGTTTGACAGTTCTTTTAGTTTCCTCTGAGTTCAAATGTTCTGAAGGAAGTGTACCCAGTTTTAAACTAGTATCCATCTGTCCTCAAAACAGCACTCTGAGGAACTATTGGTTCAGTGCATTGATTTTTTTTTAAGGGAAACAAGCAAAAAAAACCCAAAATTCCAAACTAAGGACTAAGTCAGCTACATCAAGTATAAGGGGAGCAGACAGTTGAGTTTCTTTGTCTTAAGATGAGTGCCAGCTTAGGGTACTTGCATTGCCTCTAGATAGGTGGTCCCCAGTACCTCCTGCACACTTTCAATAATAACACAGGCTTTCAATAATAACCCTTGGCTAGCTGAAGCTGACATATGAAACCTTTTCTCTTTATTAGCTCTTTTATGTATTTCTGTGGCAGTTTGCTAGAGGAATGGATTTTTAAAAAAAAAGTCTAAAAGCCATAGGACTGTATCTTTGCTGCTCTTAACCTGTAGAGCTAATGGATTATATAAGCAGACTGCCATAGTGCTTGTCAGTTATGCACAAAAGACCTTGTTTGTGTGACTTGCTGATTGTGAAAGTAAAGGCAGGTTGTTCTCTGGAAGCCTCCATGACAGATTTGGCCTGAAATAGCAGTTTACTTCAGTATATATAAACTACGTGGTTTTGGGTTTTGTTTGGTGGTGGTAACAGTTTGGGTTTGGGGTTTTTTTCAGTTTCTGAGTGTTTCCCTCTCTACAAAATGGTTTATGTTTGCAAAATGGGTCATTATTCAGGTGTCAGTTTGGGTATCAATACCCAGAGGGCAGCAGTGCCCTGAAACCTGCTAACCTGCTAAATTTATCTTAATGCAGATCTAGGAAGCCTGTACCAGCACTACAGAAATACTTTCCATGATACATAAACTCTAAGACTGTACCACCTGCTTTACTGCTGCCAGGTTACTGTGTAACTGAGCACCTCTTACAGGCTCTGCAACTAACCCTCTGCTCTGTAATACTGGCTGGCTATGTAATTACAGCTGTTTCATTCACCACTACTAAAATTTGTGGAGTTTGAGAGTACTGTGGGGCTCAGCTGGTTGAGAAGGTTTTCCTCTCACATGTGAGATGCTGAGGAGGCAGATGAGGTCAGTTGGAGCTCAGCTGTGTCTGGGAAGCTTTCTAGCAATGGCCAGAGACTGTTCACAACCAAGGATCGCCTTCCCCTGTCCTTCTGCCAGCGCTGGGGTTTGGCAGTCTTCAGAGTACAATGCAATGAAGTGCTGCTCCGCCAGGCTTCTGGATGAGTATTTTATACAGTGTTTGGGGTAGAGCTGTTGGCAGAAGGGCATTATTTCTAAATTATAGCAAAGGGATTTGCCAGTTACGGCAGAAGGTGATGCGAGTACCAGGCTGTAGATAATGCCAGCATGCTAATGAAGTTCGATATCTGCAGCCCTAGGCAGTTCATGTCCCAAATGTCAGTGACATGCTCATTCTGTAAGTTGCGGTTCTGTCTGATGCCCCCCTTTGTTGTAACATTTTAGAGTTCCTCACAAATATGAATTGTTTCTCCTTTTCCCTTCCTCGTCCCATCACAACTCTCTTAAGAGGGAGATAACTTGTCTGCAGTTACCCGCAGTTAAGCTGGATTCTACTGAGTCCTGGTGTCTTGTCTTAAAACTCTTACTCCATATAATTTTGTTCATTCATGGCATTTCTGTCACTGTTTCATTATGAAAGCTTGTAATAGCTGATACTTCATATAATGACTAGGTTCCTTTTGACACTTACAGCATGATGGTCAGAGAAAATATGACTTCTGGAAGGACATGGTGGCTGCTATCCAACATAATTATAAAATATCAGCTTTTAAAGGTAAGTGGGTTCACTGAAGACTCACTGTAACAGCTGAAAATATTACATATGCTTGCCAGAGCAAATATGCTTGCAAGTATTTTGTAGGCTACTCAACACAGCTTTTACTTTTCAAGTTTATAAATAGTAGTATAGTAAACACATGTTTTTCCTGGAGTAAAACATCTTTATCATTATTCTTTCCATTTTATTTCACTGTTTGGATATCTTTAATAACAATTCTGATGTGCTATATCACTCAATTTAGAAGAAAAATTATTTCCTACCATGATTGCTATGATAATGTGGGCATCTTTGAACTGCATTTTGAATCTATTTCTTATGATCTTGTGATGATATATAAAATCAGAAGTGCATTGGGGAAAGGAATTCAAGTACTAACTAATATTTGATTTTTTTTTTTTTAGCACTTTCATTTTGATTAGAATTCCTCATATAGTATTGACATAATAGAGAGGAGATTTTGAACTTCCTAAAAATTGCAGGGAACCTTTTTTCAATAATAGTGTTTCTCCACCCAAAGCCAACCTAATAGTAGCGTAATATCCATTAGAATTGGAAAACATCTTGGATACCCTTCTGCAAGAAATTATTTTCTTTCCTTCCCAGACATAACTTCAGAGATACTATTAGGCATGTAAAATAATAAGTTTATAATAAAGGCTAACCATTGTGTGTGCACACAGTTAATTGAAATTATTTTTAGCTAGATTTCTTGTAAAATGTTTCTATGCAGCTTAGTTTTGAATTCTGAGCTATTGTTAGATATTAGACACAGGTGTAGTTTGGACCTTCTTAAAAGTTACTTTTTGTTCACCTGTCCTACTTGCTGTATTCCTTTCAAATGTAATTGACAAAATTGTTTCAGACAGGTTCCAAACAAAGATAGAAGTTGATACTAAGATGCATATGGTAAAAGACAGCAAGATATTCCCAAAGTGCTTTGATTGTTGTTGTTGTTACTGTATTTCCATTGGAGGTTAGAGTGTGACTGGCAGTTACAGAGTCCCCCAGGAGCTCATTCCTATGCAAAATAAATGAATACTTTCTTTTCTGCTGATACGAAATCAACGCTAATCAACTGTAGCTATTTTTTTAGAATTTTTGTTAATTCTTTTTTTAAGGCATGACAGCTCTTTTTTTTTAAAGGTGTGGATCATGCATCAAAAAGAATAATTTTTGAAAGTGTTCTATGGAAATTAATGAGATCCAAAAGAAAGTTTAGACTAACTTTGAAGTCTACAAATAATTGCTCAGGCTCATTTATGTATCTGCTTGTGTGTACATGTGAACATTTATGCTTATACCTATCTATCAGGTACCTATTTCTATATGTAAATCTGGAATCTGGAAATAAAATTTGTGATATGACCTAATCCTTTCTAGCTTCTGTCAGAGGCACATGCATAAAAGTGTTAAAAATCCAGGAAACTATAGTAACTGATAGGCATAGGTTTTACCGGATAAAGCTCTGTAAATATCGAAAGGGAAACAATACAGTTTATATGCACTGCTTAAATATTGTAATACAAGACGGTGATACACTCTGTCATGCATCACTTTGAGAAGGCTTCATAGTGTTTTTATTTTCCATTTAATAACATGGTCCAGTAGCTAAAGCACTGAACAGGGAGTCAAAAGAACCAGAAACAATTTCTTCTTGTATCACTTACCAGTGATATCCCTATGGAGCATCTCTTTTTGTTTAAGGCCCCTCTGTGAAATAAGAATAATGGTACTAATCTTCTATCACTTCTGACAAAGAGATTTTGTTTTTCTCATTTTCCCATCTAACATAACTTCCCAAGGAAACTCCTAAACCTGGCTTCCAGTATCTACATACCAGGAATCCCCAGTGTCTTTCATAGCCCAGAGTCTGGCCTGAAAGCCACAGGCTTTTGACTTAACTCTATGTCATATGGAGGGTTTAACCCTTCAGAGAAAAAAAGTGCTCATTAACACTTAGTCAAGGTAAAATTTCAAAAGCAAACTTACTAAGTGGTCAGTTGAGGGGACGCAAAGTTCCCAACTTGAAATGCTGTCTTAGCGGTGCCATTGTCAGTGGTGGAGCAGAACGACTGATCGCTTTATTTTTTGAAACCCAATGAGTGTTTGCAGTTCACTTTGATTTGTTGTCAGTATGCCCTTGTGTCCCTTCTCTTTTTACAGGATTTTTTTGATCATAATCAGGTGTCTGATGGATTTGGCTTTTCATTGTCTTAGCTATGGTAATTGCCTTAGATAATTGCCCTATGATTTTTTTTTGGATGGCTCTTTCAGATAGGCATGATTGTCCTGACTCAGCTTGATGAAGGGTATTAACCCACTCTTCTACTTGTAAAGAAGTGAAGAATTGAGGCTTGCAAAAGGAAAGTAAGGGGCTTCCCAAATAGTCCTGTGTTATTATAGGCATTCTGTTGTGAAAAATAACTAAAAAAAGAGAAAAATCTATGTAACAATACTATCAGAAAAGCATGGTGTTAGATAGTGGAGAACACAGATATTTGCAATGTGGTCATTTCCTACCTAGCAATACCTGCAAGAGTGCTCTCTGCAATTGATATCCAAGCTGAGCATTGCATTATTTCAGGCTTCATTTTATTCTCAATATTTTATTGTTATTACTGGAATATTTTGCCACTCTAAGGTGATTAACATTGCCTTGATTGTGTTGGATTTAGTGGATGTTATATAGATATTAGTAAAGAGCAATTTGAAAGGAAACATCATGGGGCAATGTATTTTACACTATTAAGATATAATTTTACATATTAAGATATGTGGATGTATTATGGAAACAAAGTGTGCTCTTTGGAGGACTAATAGGAGCTTGAAGTACTGTGTAATTATTTCCTTGTGAAAAATTTCAGATTTCATGATTTTTTTTTACAGAAAAACCAATAGTTTTTTGAGAGAAATGTTGCCAAATATAACTTCTTAAAGCAGAATTTTGTTAAATTTCTTATCTTAAAGGCTACTTTCTCTCTCCTGGAGACTTGTTTTTCCTTATAATTTTCTTGACACTTCTGAAAACTGTAGCACCTGTGGCTATATAGTTAAAATTATATATTTGTAATATTTTCAATCAGTTTATAAGATAATATTTCATTTTGGAAGTAAAAAAATCATGGCTGATATGGCAGCAGAATTCACAAATTGCCCATAACAGGGCTTGGTGTAATAAACATGTTTTTGATCACAAGTTTATCGTCTTGGCAGAAGATAATGAATCTAGGTATCTGTGATATATGTGTTTTATCTTTTATATGCAACATCAGATATAAGAAACAAAAAGCAAAGATGCTTTTCTGGCCAAAAGAAACAATCTTCCAAAAACTGTGCAAAATATTAGTAGTTCCTAATGTTGATGCAGCAGTGATGAGAAATCTTTCTTTGTCTTCATTGTGAAAACTGCAGCAAAGAAGCAAGTAATAAAGTAAATTTGGTGCATTTCTTTGCTGTGCTTTCCAGCTAAATAGAGAATTGTTTGGGTGCTTCTTGTTTTTGATCATGTAAGGCTTCAGGAATTTCAGTACTGCTTGGGAAGTGATTTTGTACTATTACAGGCTCTGAAGTTTTCCTTTGAATCTCATGTTGGATTTTCTTTCCTTTATTATCCAAGATCCAGAAGAAATGGAGTTTTTGGAAGGGCTTTATCCTTAGATAAGATTGCTGATCTTCATGGGGAGAAAATGTTAAAAACCAAAACTCTTACAGACCTTCTCAAGTTCCCCTCTAAATTGAAAATCCAAAGCAAAAACCAAAGTATAAGTTGTGCTTTTGCCACAATTTGCTGTACCATTTCTAGCTTTTCAGTTTTAAGAGTTCCTTTCTTAGTGACTTTTTAAAAAAATGGGCATGAGATACAAAGCTGTAGACTTATTTGAAGTCCCGCATGTTCGAGGAACAAAGACACAAGGGACGAAAGCTGATTTAAGATGGATGGAGGGAGGGAGGGATGGATGGATGGATGGATGGATGGATGGATGGATGGATGGATGGATGGATGAATGGATGGATGAATGGATGGATGAATGATAAGGGTTAGTAAACTATGCTTTTAAGAGTGCTGCCTTGGCCCAGTTTCTTCTAAGTTAGTTGGAATCACAGGCCAGTAATGTGCTGCTGAGCACCAAGCGTCTCCAACAATTTCAAGCATGTGCTTTGGCATACATTTCATGTGTAAAGAAATTAACCAGAAGCCTCACAACTACTAAGTCGTATTTTCCAGCTCCCATATCCAGTCCATCTATTTGTTTCTGAAACAAAAGTTCCAGGTTGGTTGAGTGGATGGGCAGCAGCACATGCTATGTTTAAATACTGGAAAGTGCTGTTGAATTAATGTGACCGACTGCACAGACAGTTTTAATGCAAAAAAGAGATTATTCTTCAAAGAGCTGTAATTAATATTTGTCCTGAAACACTAAGCTGGATAAGCGGGAATAGACAATTCAGAATGAAGTGTCTGGAGTTTTATTTTAGCTTGAAAGAAAAGTATTGCTTGGTTGCTATTTATAAATTGTGGTACTGTTCTTTGTATTATTTCCATACAAACATTTGTGTATAGTTTTTGTAATAGTAGCAACAACTTGCTTGCATATAACTACTTGGTTGCTAAAATAAATGGATCTCATATTACATCTTTATGTAAGCATTTATTATTTTACTGAATTATAGCCTAAACCACAGCCTTCCTTATCCAGCAGCACTTAAAAAGAGGAAGAAAAAAAATTCTTCAAGTTGCTTTCTTGGTAGGTCTTTACATTTTCCAAAACATTATAGAGTTTTGCTAATGATGGATCAACCATCAAGCCAAAGATACCCAAGCTTTTTTTATTAATCCCATTGTATTATCAAGTATTTAGGACATTGCTGATTTCAAATGTACACAACATAACAAGCCTTAAGTTATGGTAATATCACAAAAAATTTAAGCAGGCCTACATATTTTCAGTGCAAGTGATTAAAAGCTTCTGTTTAAAAAAATCAAAGCTTACTTATAATAGTTTTAAGGGTTCATAAGATTTTGATGTATATGATACTTTTAAAGCACGTGAATGGCAACTGTCATTGGAAGAAATGTGTGATCAAACTATTATGGTTTCATAATTCATACGCTAACTTTTCATAGTACCATAAAGAATGAATGAAATGACTAATGTTTGTGAGACATGTTTCTATGCAGTATGGTATAGAAACTGACTAATTATGTCTACTGACTAATTACTGCCCTCATCTGATAAAATTACCAAATAAGTAAAATATATTTCTCACACTCTTGTGTTTTAAAGGAATGGACTATTCAGAAAATCCAGGCAAGGATTATCTCCAGTTTAGGGGTGGTAAAGGTGTTCTGTTTTACTCAGTGTCTGCATGCTTGTGAAGCATGCAGACACTGAGAAAAACAGACACTATGTTTTTAAGGTTTGGATCTGGTCAATGTTGTTTTATAGTACTCTGAATATTATAGTTTTACAGAATGTTAGGAGATTTAAAAATATTGAAGTAAGTTTGTTGCATTAATGTGCATTAAAGAAAGGCAAGTGGATTTCAAGACTTCAAATGTGGTTGCTTTTTCATATTGTGAAACTTTAGATCTTCAGTAACATGTAATAATTTTTAAATTTACCGTTCTCCAAGATAGTTATTCATTAATAAGAACAGTAAAACTAAACGAAAACTGTGATATTGATAGGCACTGTATTAGAGTTGTTCTTGTCTCCTGTTGATAGCTTAAAGATGAAGCTGGATGTAAAATGTTCCTTAAGTGCATTGTCCAGCTGTTGAGGTGACTGTGGTGTATTTCAGACCATTTACTTTGAATAAAATACCTTAAGTTAAACAAGTATAATAAAGTATTTTTTAGCATCTTTTATTGTGTTATGAGAAGTGATAGAAATTCTGATTTTTCTTTCAAAAGAAAAAAATGAAAAAAAGGAGAGAGACTGTGCATTATATTAATTCATAAAATTTTATTGTTGCATTCAGTCAGACAATCATCATTCAAAACAAACTTTTTATGACAATTCTCTAAAAACATACAATATTATTCTACTAGGTTCAAACCACTCTCTTCTACCTTCTCACTCCCTCCTCCATTCCTATTACAACATTGAAGTTGCATGACCTGCTAATGACAAATCAGATCAATACCTGGTTAAAATGGTCTGAAGGAGAGTGTGTCAGGACAGGGAAAGTGGGATATTAGATATGAGCAAACAGGAAACCTGAGAAAGAAGAGTGAACATAGTCAGAGGAGTAGAGACCATTAGATTCTGAATTGGGCAGTTGGAGCCATACTTGGTCGTTCTCCATGAGGTCGATGACAGCACTGCCAGAAGCCTGGTCAAGGTATCCTTTCTTGTACTCATCATAGGTGTACATGATTGGGGAACCATTTTTGTACAGTGCAACCCAAACATTTGTTCCTTTTGCATGTACATGGTAGGAGAAATAGTACAGTCCGGGGGTCCTGCAGGTGAAGATTCCTGTTCTGGGGTCATAGTGTTGCTGCCTATTGTACAAGATTTTATCAAATTTGATGGGGACTGTTGCCGCAGGGTAGGCTTTTGAGAGGATGACACTGAAAGCAGACACAGGCATCCCTGTCAGAGCTTGGTTTACACCTCCTTTTATGAAAGAAATCCCTGATAGCTCCCGAGACTCTCCCGCTTTAACATAGCCTTCGGGCATCTGTGGGATTACAGCTTGGCCGGGGGGACCGGGAGGACCTGGGGGGCCTGGCAAGCCAGGTTCGCCATGGCTGCCCTTAGGCCCGGGGGGCCCAGGTGGTCCCATGGGTCCACTTAAGCCTTTGGTGGAAATGCCTGCTGGGCCCGGCAGTCCTGGTGCTCCTTGCTCACCCTTAGCCCCAGGGGCTCCTGGCAGGCCAGGGGGGCCAATGGGGCCTCTGATCCCAGGTATTCCCGAGGGCCCTCTGGGGCCTGGCTCGCCGTTGATCCCTGGCACTCCCTTGGCTCCTTGTGGACCCATTGGACCAGGCAGCCCAGGGAGCCCAGCAGGGCCTGTATCACCTTTTGGACCTGGGAGACCTGGGTGTCCCTTAGGACCAGCAAGACCCTGCTCACCTGGGTATCCCGGTTTTCCCTCTAATCCTGGCAGGCCTCGTTCCCCCTTGGCCCCTGGGAATCCTGGGTGGCCTGCAGGGCCCATGTCACCTTTGGGCCCAGGTAGGCCATTCTCACCAGGCAAACCTTTGAGTCCATGAGGGCCCATGCTTCCTGGTGGCCCCATTGGCCCTGGTTCTCCTGGCACACCAGCTGGACCTTGGTCTCCTTTAGGTCCTGGAAGGCCAGGAGGACCTTCAGGCCCTCTGTGTCCCTTCATCCCTGGCAATCCTGGCTTTCCAAAACCTGGGAGTCCAGGGGATCCGGGCAACCCTGCAGGTCCGGGATGTCCCTTGGCTCCAGGGATGCCTGCTGCTCCTGGTGGTCCCATTGGCCCAGGCTTGCCAATACCAACTTCTCCAGGTTCACCTGGGAGACCCTGGGGACCCGGGAGACCAGCTGCTCCAGGTGCACCTGGAAAACCTCGGTCACCTTTCAGACCTGGCTGACCGGGCAGACCACTTTCACCAGGTTTCCCTATCCCAGCAGGACCAGGAGGGCCCCGGGGTCCCTGTGGGCCTGGAAGACCCCTGCCACCCGGGCGGCCTGGAATGCCAAATCCATTTTCTCCCTTTTGTCCGTTTATACCAGGGATACCTGGCTCTCCTTTCTCACCAGGTGGTCCCCTTGGCCCCTGAGCTCCTGGAGGGCCTTGTGGTCCTGGCTTGCCGGGGACAGTCAGTCCTGCAGGGCCGGGAGTGCCGGGGGGCCCCTGTGGCCCTCGTGCTCCTGGGAGTCCAACAGGTCCAGGTTCTCCTTTCTCACCATTTAATCCTCTTGCTCCTGGCTTTCCTGGCAGACCTGGCACTCCTGGCTTTCCGACTGCAGAGAATCCCGGGGGTCCTGGGGGACCAGGGGGCCCTTGGGGACCCGGACTTCCAAAGCCTGGCTTTCCTGCAGGACCTGGTTGTCCTCTTGGTCCAGCGGGGCCTGGGGGACCAGGGGGTCCTTGCTCCCCCCTTACTTGTACACCTGTGAGAGAGAGGAAACAAGATCAACCAGGGCATCTACAACTTAGTTGCAGGCCATGTAGCATGGTGGTGAAGTGCATGAAGGGTTAATTTAACTTCAGCGTGGTAGAAGTTAGGTTTCAGTTGCTGTGTTGGTCACTGAGAACCTAACATTGAGAGTAAAAGTGTTTCAGAGGTCTTACAAGTAACAAGTGCCAATTTGTTTGAAATGTGAGATAAAAGGGGCCAAGAAATATTTTTTTTTTTTGCTTCAATACATTCAGGGTCATCAGAGAGCTTAGAAAATGCTGTGCAGGTAGATGCAAACTTAAGTAAGGAAAAAATAATCCACTAGCCAGGTAACAGATTTAGCAGGTCATCAGACTTGATGAATGAAATCACAGAAAGCTGTCTGTGCAGGTGTAGCAGCTTTTCTGAAAATACTGAGTAACTGCTACATTTAAGTGAGAATTTTCTTCTTCCCTGCCTCCTATTTTCAAAAGTGAGTCATGGCACTGGTTATTTTGTAAACATATGAATGTTATATTTTCAGATGCTGTGTGAAGGACTTCTGCCTGTTGTAAAAATTTCAGACAATGGCAGGTCGCCACTGATGATTCCTTCTACTGCTGTCAGAATTCTGGCACTGTTGGGTTTTTTTAATACTGCTTCATTTTCTTAGTTACCAAAACAGCAGGTGGAGCCACTTAACCAAATGTCACAAACAGAGGAATAAATAAGCTCATTGCTTAGTTTTGTGTGTGCTTTGGAGGAGCCTGTAGCTTCATGTTGGAATTAGCATTCTGATTTATTGGACATTACATACAAGATGAACTTGGATATTGTGAGATTACTTCAGTCGCTTGTAACAACTAGCAGCATTATAGAACAAAATGGCATATCTGTGATGGATGCTAATTTAAGAAGTAATTTTAAAAATAAAAACTGAAGGATGTAAAAAGATCTTGGATTCAGTTTTTTATAGTGCAACATAGTCTATTGAATACATATTTAGAAAAGATTGATAATTCATCAACAATTGCATCAGCTGTCATTTTTCTGTCTGTCACGAAAAGACCAGTGTATGTATAACACATATATATCCATGTGTGTGTGTGTATACATATTTATATATATATATATATACACACACATGGATGTTTATGCAATGGCTATTCATCTGTGTCTTAGATAATGAACTGCATTTTCCAATCTGTGGCTAGTCCTGTTTGAACTAAAAATGAGGTGTAGAAGGAAACTATTCTTCTACGTATTGTTTTTCTTAAAATAATAGGGGTCTGCTTATGAAATACATTTGATTTTGGTTTGTTACTGTATTTGCAACGTTGCCTTTATTGTATATTGACAGTTTCTATTTAGCAAGTGCAGAGAATGCATTTTCTTTTCTGCTGATGCATAAAATCAGCACAAATGCATATCAACTTACTTTGCACATCTTCTTATTGCATCTTTCTTAAGGCCATGAAAAGGAAGATAGCTGTTAAAATCTGTGGTTTACTGACAAAACTTTTTATTTGGTGGTAATCTGCAACAGACTTTAGCTGAGAGTGCATCTCCTTATTACTTTTACTGTATTTTCATGTATATATATCACTCCTACGTTCACCAAGTGGTGAATCCTACCTTTTTTGCATAAGATATTAAAGGCTTTATCAGCACTTATGTTGTTATAGAGATTTTCTGTGAGCTGTGATGTTTCAAAGTTTGTTTCAAAGCTGCTTTTAGATTAAAATTGTAATTTTAATTGTGCTGTCTAAAAGCAATGGTTATTCCTCAGAGGAAGGAACTGCTGAATGCATTAGTGAAATAGGATTTATACCAAGAGCATTGAAGTATTGATTGGCTACTCTTTACATGTCTCAGCACATACCTTGATGCAAAATTGGTTTACATTCTCTAGTGCAGTCAAACCCCATATATGTCTTGAATTAAATACATAGACTTTAACATAACCTGCAGTAATGGCTTATTTAAACATCACTGAATAGTCAAGCCTCATTCAGTTATTGATTTCAATTTGGATTTTTCAAATATTTCAAGCCAAAGAGCTACTGGTTAAAAAATTATATTGTGGACAGCTGTCAAGACCAAGAATTTTTAAACAATTTCACCAAACTAAATGAAGCATTAATAGGCTTTGGTTGCCAACAGAAATTGCGTGATCTGTTTTATGTTATCCTGAGTCACCAGTTTGGGTTTAGACTGAAATCTCAGTTCCAGGCTACTTTTTGACAAAGCTGTACAAAGTTAAAAGATAATTTATTGGTAACTGTGTCTGTAGAAGTCAGTGTTTGGTGATCAAATAAGAAAAGTGAGCTACAATGAAAAGCTTGCCATTGTTACTTGAGCTACTTGCATGTGGAAGAACTCACTAGACAAAAGCTGGATTGATTTGGTTCTGTGGGCTCCTGTTCTATGCTTCTGAGATCATCTCAGATTAGGAGTGATGATCTCCAACAGTCTTCCCTCTTTAAATTCTTCTAAAAACTCTGTATAGAATGCTTGTTTTCCAGACTCAAAAATAACAGTCCTGCATTTTTATGCTTGGTCACCAAATGAAAATTAGTCAAGTACTTTGAAATTACTGGACTCACATGTGTGTAAAACTATAGGCTGTTCCTGCTCTTGAGGTCTAGTATATAGTCTTCTGTTACATTTCCTAAATGGAGAGCATTTTATACTTCTCAGGTTTTGATATAATCATTGTCATTCTAAATATGATTTTTTATTCACATTAGATTCTGTGTTAATATATAAAGTGAAAACTTAGTTCGGGACAATTCATTTCCCCCTTTCAGACCATTGTCTGTCTACCCTGATTCTTGCTTATTTTGTTGCTGGTTTCTCCCTTCCCAAATGTTTTCTGTAGAGGTGGAAAGAAAAACCACTATGAGGAGAAGTAAATGAAGTATGGTAGAGAATAGCCAAGTAAATATTATACTTCACTTAAAAATAGTATAAATATGTAAATTATTCTGAATAAAGTAATGGAAAAACACTATGAAAAGTTAATGAGGAAGAAGGGAGGAGATGCAGCATTTAACTCAGTGAGAATTCTAGTTGGTAAGTCTTCAGAGTAGCTGTTTATATACATGTACCTAAATTTGATCTGAGAGTGCTGTTAGGATTCCAGGAAGTCCTTGTGCTAAAAGCAATGGATGAAACTGTGACAGTATTTTAGTACAGCCCAGAAGAACTTTTTGGGGTAAGGTTCCCAGCCATGCTGCTTTCACTTGTTTCTTCCTGCAGAGATTCTTGGAGCACATGGGTTGGAGCTGACTGGTATTGGAGCCAGCGCTGACACCAGCTGGTATGAGATCAGAGTGTCTTTGGGCTCCATGTGTGCTGCTCATGATCAAACAGTCCATAGGATCAGTCTGTAGAGCTATTCTAAAACAAAACCCCCTAAATGGAGGGAATGTGGATGCAATGCTCTGTACAGCCATTCTGCTCTCCAGATTTGCCTGTGTCCTTTTTCTGGTGAAAAGAAGCTTATTTGCTAACGCTATTTTCTGAGTCCCTCATTCAGTTTCCTAATTTCTGCCCAAATATGATTATTACAAGTGAAAGTAGATGGGATACAGAAAAAAAAAGCTATTTTGAATAGCCTGATGATGTCTGAAAGAAAATAATGCTGTTCTCACTGGGGGAAGGTGAGTGTTTACAAGGAAGATTCAGTTCTCTTAATTTTAGTGATAACAATTTTGAATACAGATCAGAAACTTTGATTTCAGGTTTTTAAAGACACTTTGGCCTAAGCATGGAAAAATAAAACAGAACTCAAATAGTTTCAAACATTAAGTATAGCTACCTAACTGACTTACAAGGACAGAGAGAATAACCAGAAATAAGATGGCACAGTGTATAGCATTGTAGTTATGTATTGCCTATACAAGCTGCCATTAGACTCATTTATGCAATGAAGATTTTTTTTTTGTAATCTACTAGAGAGAGCAGATTGCTGTGTGCTTAGTCTGTAATTAAAGTGTAAGTTTAAATCAGTCATGCAAAAGCTATGTAAAAACTTATAGCACATTTTTAAAACTATATATATAATTTTATTTTGCCCTTCTAGACTTCAAGCAGGTCTTCATTTGCCCCTGTGTATCATATATATATTTAAATTCACACCTAATGTCTGTTTTGAGTACAGATGACATGACAAAATATGTAAAAGTTCTTCCTGAATATTGTAGGTGACAGGTCTGTTGCTAGAAACCTGAGTGTTGAATCAAGAAATTTAAAGATAATTAGCATATTGTACATAATTATGTGCACTATCATGTTGTGTTACTCCCAAAATTGAAGTGAATATTTGGAGCTGTTCCTGTGTTTCTCCTCTACATGCCTTTGGTGATTATTGTGTAAAAAAATTCTGATAGGTGTGCATCTTTGTCAATAGGAGGCAACTCCAGAGCCACTGCAAATTCTTTCTGCAGTTATAAAATTATTTTAAGGAACCTAAACTGTTCATGAAATTTGAATACTGGTAGTGTAAGCAAAGAGCTTTTGTTCATGTATTGACCCTCTAGGAATAATTGTGTTAGCTTATTATGAAAAAATAGTAAACTTACCTTGACTCTTGACATTATATGGTAGAAAATGTGGACCCTTGATGCTGGATTGTTTCTGATATCGCTCAGAAAAATATCCATCACCACCATGGACAATGTTCAGACATAACAGCAGCAGTAAAGATATTTGTAAATGCATGTTTCCAAATTTGTTCTGTGTTAGAAAAGGTAGAAAAAGTTTGTTGTAAAGAAAAGCTGTTTAGTTCTGTTTCTTGTGCATGAATAAATGAGTTTTCTTAAATTATTGGTATTAAAAGTAACATTATTTTGTGCTTAGTTCCTAGTGCATTCACTAGTTGTAAGAAATCTTCTAAGAGAAAGGGAATCATCATTGCTACCACTTTGAATGATAGAGCTCTTGCATGGATAGCTTAGAGGCAAGTCTCACTCTTAGGAAAAGAGTAATTTTAATTGGATGACAGCCTATTCAATACAGCAGTATTCAGAAACAGTGATTACTTAAACTAGAGCCTCAAAGTAGGTTCAAGTGTTCATATATCAAAACTCCTGAAATAAAGAAAAGTTTTCAGTGAAAATACATAACATTTCCTTCACCTTACTGCCTCTGTTTAGTGTTATAGCAAATGAAGGATGAAGTTCTAGCTCCTTCAGCATCAGTGGCAAAAATCTCACCAAGGTTGAAATCAGAAGCCTTTACAAATCAGTAGCCTTTACCTGTAGCCTTACAAATAGCCCCAGTGGCAGTAAGGATGTTGGCCCCTAAATATCAACCCTCTTCCCTACCCAGACAGAAAACAGGTATCCTGAAGAAGTTACCTTCAAAACCAAGGAGAATAAAATGAAATGACATACCAGAATGTTGTGGAGCTCCAATGCAGAGTGGTAGAGGAGTGAATCCTCCTCCGTTGAGGAGTTCTTCTGCCACTGGTGAGTGAGCAGAAGCTGATGATTTCAAGTGTCACCCTTGAGTATTTATCTGGTTTTCCCCTTAGTTGGGTGACTGCTGGGCATATGCTCCTCCCCCAAAATCAGTAAGCAGTAATTATCTGTGTGTGTATAAGTGTGTTTTTTAGGGGTGGGGGAGCGCTATTTTGGGCAGTCATCCTAGATCCTCTTAAGGGGTTTTTTTTGTTAGGTTTTTTTTCTTATTATTTTCTTGGAGCTCTTATTATTTATGAGATTGTATTGCTCATATCTTGTTCTAAAATTTTATGGTTGCTGTGTTTTTAGTACTGATACAGGCAACATTGGGAAAAATCATGAACTAGTAAGTAAGGTTAGTAATTCCAAGTGTTCATTTAAATTTCTCTGTAAATGTTTTAAAGAAAGACCTATACATTTTGAACTTTAGTGAACTATTACTTTCAGGAGTAACCCCACTAAAGTTTGTAGAGACCATTAATGTGAGTAACTAGAGACTACTTACAGGAGTAATTGTTTACTGGGATACAAATGGAGACCTTAAAATCACCTAAGATGTTAATAACTGAGTTATGAGAGAACCTGATTACTTTTAAGCAGTTATTATTTTAGGAGAGTTTTATCTTCATGTTATATCTCTAGACTTCCATTTTGATGTTGGAGGTACTCTACTATGCATATAATGCAAGTAATGCTTCTGTATTATGAAGTCTTGAAATACAATTTCACCTTACAAAATAAGAATTTCATTGTGTCCAGTTGTAACAAATGTAATGAAATCCACACTGCTGAATTTTGCAAGTGTTACACAGGGTGATGTTTGGGGGTTTTAGTTTAGTAAATTTAAACTAAGGCTGTTTTTACTGTTGGTGGGTCAAATTTGGCTATGATTTTAGCTGTTAAAAGATTTTGTTAAACCACTCCTGCTTAATGGACTGTGTCCACAGATTGCAACTTCTTTTTTTTTTGGTAAATCTTACAGATTTTGTATGAATCTTAGAGTGATTCAGCATCACTTTATTAAAGTATTTACTAAATAGGCAGTAACTCTCAGTCCTTGAATTGTTTGTGACTCTGAAACATGATTTAAAACTGCAGGTCAAAGTAAGAACAAGAAACAAAATTTTCTGATTTAGGATGAAACTGTAGAATTAAATATATAGTGCACTTGGCTTTCAGAAAAGATACCTACATATAAATTATCTGTGTATTAAAACTTCTTTGCCAATTCCAGACTTCTTTGATATTCATAGATGGTATTCAATTTGTAGGAGCTATAGGAATACAAATAAATAATGTGTACTACTGTTGGTTCTCATGGATGGTAGGTGCAGAAAGAACACCTGTTACTGTTCCAACCAAAAGGCTGAGCTGGTGGCCCTGAACCCTGTGGCTGTCCCGAGGAATGGCAGGTTAACGTGGGCTGAATTTTACCTGCTCTGTGTCTTTGTTTAATTCTACACTCTCAGCTTTTTTGGCTTTTATGTATTATGGCAAATATCCTAGAACACAAGTTACTGTACTGAAAGGGACCAATGGACCATCAAGTCTGTTCTGCTTCCAATTGTGCTAATACCTTTGCTTTACTAGAGGACTGGATTAATGTTTTAACTTAAACTGGTGCAATAATTTATTCAATGTATTGTTGAACAGTTCTTCTATTCTTTTTCCTAGCCATCCTCTAAACAACACTATGTTCTATTTTTGTAAATAATCCTTTCTGCTGCAGGGGTCTTCAGTCTAAAGCCTGCTTTCTCCATTAAGCTTGCCTGCCTGACCTGGTCAGTGATTTTCAGAGAGACTTTGTATATCTCAGATAGCATTTCTACTCCCCACATTTGTATTCAGTTTCTTTTAGTCTTTTGGAGAAGGAAACTCTGTCCTCAAGTTTTTTGTGTAACTTCTCAAGGTGCTTTATTTAAAAAATTAGTCTATAAATTCAAATGATAATCCAGTCATCCACTTTTGACAGAGGCAGCAAATATATGGGCATAAAGTTTATTTCCTCCTTGAAAAAACACAGCTCCAGCCCCTTTTTTGGTTCATATAAACCCAAAAATAGCTTTTGATCTTTTTAAAGCATTTAAATATCCAGCCCTCAGTGGGAAGTGTGGTTGTTGCTAATTTGACAATATTTGGTTAAGAACAGCAGGCGACAGTTTTATGCACACACAGTTTCATGCTAATTTCTCGCCTAATTCATAAATACCCCCAAAGCAGGCACACTTACGTTACAAAAGCACCAATAATTTACACTGATATTTGCCCAGCAGCCTCGCTTCCTGCCTTGGCTCCCTCTGGGCAGGAAGGTGAATACTCTCTATGTGTCTCTGCATAAATAGGGATGATTGTGGGGTCAAAAGGTATATACAGACAAACCTGCTGTCCTTGTGATTACCCTGAGCTCCACCCTATTGTGCTATCTTATGCCACTTCTTTGGCTTGAGGTTTCATTTTTTGTGGGAGCAGGAAATTGAGGTAGAATTGGAGTTCACTGCCTTTGTATTATTTTCCCTGTTGCTGTGGCTATTTCATATTGGCAGAGCACTAACATGCATTTAGCTCTAAACATGCAAATGAAAGGTGTGTTGCAGTATGTATTTGCCCATGCCAAAATACATGCAATAGACATACTTGTGTTTATCTATTTATAGTAACAGCACATTGTAAACAAGAAAGGTTATTTGCAAAGCTTTTTTCAAAATACAAACCTTCAGGTGCTTTTGTTTTATAGTTACACGTTTATAGTTATAGTTATACGTTTGGAAAGTTGCCTTTGCTTACCAATGAAGGTGTCTTCACTCGTTCCTCCCCTCAAATGTAATTGTCAGGAATAAAATTTGATCCATTCTGCTACTCCCGAACTTGCTTTTTAGAAGTGTACTGCCTGCATCTTCCCACTTAAAGGTATTCATGTTTTGTCAATGCAATAGCTTAAGTCTTAAGCTTAACTGCAATAAAAAGACTCAAAATAGATTCTCTGTGGACCACATGAATTAGGTACTGAAGTCAAAGCCTCCAGTGCCATTTGCAGCGCTCTGCAGTGTTTCATCCTATTTACTGACTGGGTGTTCAGATTGTTGTTGAATATTGCTGGAAAGCATGCACTTATGCATGCTTTCCAAAATCCCTTTTTGCTTCCATCTCCTACTCCCACAGAGTCAGTGAAAACACGTGTAACATGGAAGTGACACCATGATTTGGGAAAGGGGAACTGACTTTCACCACAATCCTGCAAGTTACTCACAGAGAGACATGAGCAAGTCCCACAATAAGCAACTGCTTACAAGGAAGAAGTGTGGAACATCTTAATTAAATGTAAATGGTAACAAAACAAGAAACCACTCCCTGTCATAAACCCCTCAAAAAAAAAAAAAA
>VZRM01007011.1:620623-734247 GCA_013397955.1 Grantiella picta
AAAAAAAAAAAGGGAAGCTGAGAAGCAAAACTCCGGAAAATGTTGTGCTAGGTCCTTGCAGTAGTTGGGAATTGGCCGGTTATGTTCCTGATGCTGAGGATTCTCCGTGTGAAAATTCTTAGATTTATTGTTTTGACTTGGAGTATGTGATCTTGATTTTTGCACCATCTTAGCACAAATTATGTGCTTAGTTTGTTATTTGAGAGTTCTCTAAAAACAATAACTCCCTGCTTTAACTTGAAATTAGTCTTATATTTAATAGTTAATCTTTAGTCTTAGTCTTGACTTTTTTCTTAAAATTACTGTTATGGATTATATGGGTTATAATTACTGTTTATGGTACAAAATGGTATTCAAGGAACCTGATGGGTGAACGGGTGTTTACTCCCTTTGTTTTGATAGGTAATCTCGTTATGAAGAAAGAGTCAATGTACTGGTGGGAGATTTTTTCCTTTAATTTAAAAAGTAGACTGAAAAATGGGGAGTAATTTGTTATTGATGATATAAAATCAAGACACTGTCAACAACAGGACACTGATTTTGCTGCTTCTGGCTCAGGTCCAATTTTCTTACCTGCTTGAAGAAACCTGCCCTACTCTGTGACAAGTTTTCTTCTATTAAAATGCTTATACCTCAAACTCATGGTAACTACCATTTTGCAAAGGACTCTTAACAGCTTCTAGCACCATCTCTGGTGAATGAATTCTCCAGTCTCCAATTTTAAGTTTTCAAAGAAAGGTGTTTAAGAGTTTCCACAAGAAGTTTGAAAGCCTGCCATGAAATTAAATGAATAATTGGCTTTCGTAGTTTGTGGTATGCTTTATGGCACTTTGGAAACTCCTAAATCGTATCAACTCCATGGTTTAAAGCTGTCCTCTACCCCTTTCTGCCACACAGTGGTGAAGAGTGTTTTCATGCTCCCACGATAGCACCCAGGTAAGCCCTCAATGGGAGTGCAGAGGGACAAAGTGTTCCACTGTACCTCTTGGGCAAAACTAATGCAGAGGGGCTTCAGCTTTTTATTGCTCACAGTCAAATAGACCTAGAGGAATAGGAAATGGGAAGATTTGTGAACTCGATAGCTGTGGGAAATCTGGTTATTTGTTTGTTTTGTTGTTGGTTTGGTTTCTAATTATTGTAACATTCTATTTACGTGGAGGACATTTTCTGTTCCAACACTAGCTGCTTGGATGGCACAGGACGAGAAACCATCTTGGAGAAGGAAATACTTACTTTGCTAATTGAAAAATAAATAAGATTTATTTTGAGTTTCGGGATGTATGTTGTCTTTTTTAATTAAGAGGCTTGTTGAGGTAATGTGCAGGGTTGTGCAGCCCTATCTGTATCCTTATTTTCAGATATAATAAAGAATTTTCTTTAAACAAACAAACCAAAACAAACTCTGTTACTCCTACAGTCCTGTACTACTCTTTAAATCTATAAAAAGTCCTTATACTCTTTTAACACTTGTAATTGTGGTTGAGTAAATGTCCTCCTTTCAAGTAGTAATGGAAAGATGGTCTGTATTTATTCTGGCCCTGCAAATCTAACTGCTGACTAGTTTGTTCTGTTCATCTCAGGGAACTGTTGATCATAAGAGCTCTATTTAGTATAGCAGTATATTTAAATAGATGACACCCAGTTAAATATTTATGGTTGTATTCTGGCTGAGTGAACTTGCAGAGACACTGGATAACTATGCTTAAACCTCAAAAGAAGATGTATTCCACAAAGGTGGAGGGCTTTGACAAGGCTTTGAGACTGACATGAATTTTTCATTAAACAATCCTCTGAGACAGAGGATTGATTAGCAACTGATTATTGCTTTCTAACAGCACTACATGGTTTGTCACCACATTCATTATGCTTGTATAAAAATAAGATAGTCTTCACCCATTTTAGAGATTTTCTGGTAATAGAGTAAAAGATACCAAACAGAAGTACTGGTGTTAGAAAAGATGTTTTCCAATACCTTGGGAATGCTGTTGGCTTGACCTTATTCCTCCCTCATTTTTATTTCTCCCTCCCTTGATCCCAAAAGTAAAACCACCAAATATTTTTCAAATGAATATATTAATTTGAAATTCCTATCAGATGTGTGGGTTTAATTGAAAACTGCTCAGTTTCAAGGTACTGAAAACACAAAGCTGGCTTTATATATTAAATATTCATCCTTTCTTCCACAAATGCTTTTCTGATCAGGTAGTGTAAATGTTCAAATATATTAAGTTCTGTATTTTCACTAGTTCTCTTTAAAAGTATAACGTGCAGGTGATGGCAGGACTTGCATCTGACAGGACTTGCACAGAGAGGAAGAATAGAAGTATTCATTTGACTTAGTTCACAATTCAGGAAAATAAAATTTCCAGGGGCCTGATCAGTGAATAGCCTAAGTAAATGCAAAGATTTTGCTCTGAATATTGACAAAGGAGTTCCACAAAAATGTTTCTGGAGCTACTCAAACAAAACCAGGTAAAGAGGTTTCCAGTTCATTCTAGCTAAAGATGCACATTTTCAGCCTTCTGATTGATGTTGATTGCACTCCCAGTTGTGTCAATACAATGTTTTATGAAGCTTTGCTGTAAGAATTTGATTTGGATTCAAATCAGTTAGACTTTCCTGGGAGTGATGGAGGACAGAGACTTGTTTTCTGTACGTCTGTGTCATTTCACAGTATGTTTTAAATGATTTTTAAACACATTAAATTTATCATTGGTCTTTAAAAAATACTACAAGTCTTCTTTCTATTTTTGTAAGTACCTGATGCTCTAGTTTAAGAAGAGCATTCACAGAGAAACATAAAAATGCTACGTAGTTATATTTTCCCAGTGAGGACTATTTTTATTCTTTTTTTTTTTTAATTCATGCTCTATTTTTTCAGTGATTTTTATTAGATTATTTAATATATTGCACTACCTCTGTGCCTGTTGGACTCAAGGTTTCTGTCAGAGTGCCATAAACCACAGTGAATAAAGTAGAAACCATGTTAAAAAAAGAATGGGGACCACTTCTACTTTCCCCAAGGTGAAAAAGTTCATGCAGCTTCCTTTGGTATCCCATAATTAGGGGAATCTTCCAAATAGTTGGTGAAAAATAGGTGTAACTGAGCTGCTTTTTCAAGTATACCCACTGGAGCATGTAGTCAGCCTGCTGAATAGTTTCATTCATTGACTGCACTACCTGCTGTGGTTTTGACAATTGGCACAGAGTTGTTTTTAAGCTTCCATGCTTTAAAAACAGGTGCCAAAGGGGGAAATCCAGACTTTTGCAACCAGAACAAATAAAAGTTGTCTGAGTTCATTTTAAAAATAAGGGATTTGTTTGTTTTATTAAGTCTGGCATTTTAAATATTGATGTTTTGTATTAATTTATTTAAATTGGAACTTTGGAAAATTCTTTTGGTGAGTGCATGTGCATATGGTGGGTGCAGGTCCTATGAAAAGTAGCTGAGGAAGCTGAAGTTGTTTAGCCTCGAGAGAAGAGGCCCAGGGGAGACCTAATTTCTCTCTACAACTACCTGAAAAGAAGTTAGTGGCTTCCAGTGTCTTTTCCCAAGTAACGAGTGAAACAACGAGGAAGTGGCCTCAAGTTACACCAGGAGAGGGTTAGATTGGATATTAGGACAAATTTCTTTACCAAAAGGATTGTCAAACATTGGAACAGGCTGGCCAGGGAAGGGGTGGAGTCACCATTCCTGGAGGTATTTAAAAGACATGTAGATGTGGTGCTTAGGGACATGGTTTAGTGCTGCACTTGGCAGTGCTGAGTTAATGGTTGGACTCAATGATCTTACAGTCTTTTGAAATCTAAACGATTCTATGATTCTGTATAAATTTTTTTATACTCTCTCACTTATGCAAAATAAGCTTGAGTCCATGGAGCCTAAATGTTCTGATGATTATTAATTGGACTAGTTTTATGTTAGCTGAAATTGAATTTTTACGAGTATAATGTCACAAAGGAGAGTCATAATTACTTGCTTTTATTAAAGTGCTAATGCAATGGCAGCTTTTATTATTACAGAAAATGCATCAGGGCTACAAAGTTTTATAGGTGATATTTGCCATATCACCTGAGCCAAATCTCAAGTTTCAAGGTCTCCTGCTTTTCATAGGAGGAAAATCACATGAATGTGAGGGATGATCTTTTTTTATGTACTTTAACTAGTAGGCTTTAATATTCAAAGCTTGAAGGACTTTCTTAATATTTAACTTTAACTAGTAGGCTTTAATATTCAAAGCTTTAAGGATCAAAAGATACTTATATAAAAGAGAGTCATATGTGAAGCAGATAGATTCTTCCCAGACTACTGATACAAAAACATATGGTGATACCAGGAAAGACAGGGACTCCTAAACTCACGACAGACAACATGACCAAACTTCATCCCGTTTCCAGTGGTGATACTTGCTGCTCCTGGTGTTACTATACTAAATGGTGGAAAAACAAAATTGAGAATTGGACTCCTGCTGGAGGTGATGTTAAGTGACCTCTGCATCCACTGATGGTGATCTCCACAGGTCACAGATACTCCACCAGGGTAATTCTGCTGCATATAAAAGTGGGATAGGAAATGGGATAAGGAGGAAAAGACTCATTTATCCATGTCATAAAGTCCAAACTGTAATGTGGATTCTGAATTATATGATATTCTCATGCTGCATCTCAGTTAAGGAATTCTTGTAGAACCTTTAGGTTTGTCCTCCAACAAGCTGTAGATTCCAGTTTGAGACCTAGTATGTCTATTTGTCTGCAGAGGGAAAAGGTTTCATATGATGATTAGGGGAGGGCTTTTTAACATTAGAAAATAAGGGTTGCTCTAAAGTAGTTTTCAACCAAAAAAATAAAAAGGTGTGGTGTCTGGGAAGCTATGACTAAAATAAATGCTGTTACTTGATATGGTATCTATGTTAGTTGCCTCATAGCATTTAACATTCAATCTGGTGGAGTCAATTCTGTGGCTTATCCAATTGGTATCTGGTTATCCATCACTGCACTAGAAACAAGGCAAGGTTCTAGCTTTATATTTGCAATCTCATTCTGCATGCTAGCTTTCTCTCTCTTTTGAAGGTACTTCACATTTTTCCAACAATAGTATTATATTTAGATGTCATAGATTCAAAAAGAAGCCTTATATACAGATCCATCTGCAAATTCAGCAGAAGTTACAAGAATGAGATTTAGAATCGGATCTTTTGATTGCAACCCTTTCATTTACCAGCTTGAAATATTTTTATATAAAGCTGAGCATCTTTAAACATCGTCCTTTTTTCAGGACATAAACATAACACTATTTGCCTGTTGAATATTAGGCCACCAAGAATGCATGTTAGGTCATTCAGAGACAGCTTATTGTTTCAGAAAATAGACGTCCTCTGTCTATAGACCTGTGGTGTGATGTATTTGCTCACCTACATGTTAGTAAGTAAAAGTAAAATTAAAATACTAGAATATTTTCATCCTGATTCCTATTTATAGCTGTCTAAATCCAGATCTTTTCTGGTATGTCCTGTGTACATAAATTGTATTGAATTTCAGAGTTGGATTCCACCTTTGGCGGTGCTGATGACCGCAGGATGTTTATGTGAACTATGGCAGACTTTTCCCTCTGAGGCCTTCCTGCAGTATTATGTCCCTGAGACACTCAAGTAATTTAGAACAGGGTTTTTTGTTTGTGCACCAATAGCTTGCAGGTACTTTAAGGGAGAATATATTTAGACTAGTCATATAGGGGTGCCAACACTGCTGGAAAACAGAGCTGGCAGGAGCATGAGCAGAATTTATTTGATATGTGAAATAGTCTCTGGTCAACCTTACAAATGATTTCATGATGGTACAGGACAATTTTGCCAACTTCACCAGTTGCTAGAGATTAAAAATGCCAAATAAAGACAAACTTTTGCATTGACAAAGCAAGATCTATTTTAGAAACTTAATTGGGATAGTGGACACAGTTTTGTCATGTTCTTTCTAAAACTCCTTTGGCATATTTGAACTAATACTGGATCACCTTTTCGAAGCAGAGAAAGACCTCACTGTAAACATTTGTATTCTCTAAGAAAATAATCTGAATTTTCTAGAGAATTTGTTTAGAAGTTGTCACAGTGATACTATCTATGAATCTCCCAGTTAGGGCTAAGTGGTCTCATGGAAACACAGGATCTTGGTCTTCTGACAAGGAAAAGTCAAAAACAGTCACAGAGGTAAAGGGCTTGTTTCTGTTGAGACTTGACAAATGCAAGAGTAAGAGAGCAAGTTAAAATTACAGTATTTTTAAACCATTTTTCTGTGGAATGATAGTGCGGGACATACTACCATCCAACTGCTCCGATGGAAAACTGCCTCATGGTGTTTGTTCAAAGCCCTGGGAGAAGCCTCTCTCCCAAGCTGTTAAAATGCTCCTTGGAATTCTTCATTCCTATGTTAACTGAAGGACTAGAATGACACCTCAGGTGCAGGTGGGTTTTTTTTGTCTAGTAGTCAGAAGAGGTTAGTATGAATATTTACATGCATACAACTGCAAAGAAGTGATCATTAGCAAGACTACATTTTGTGTTTGGAGTTATTTTATGGCCTACGTCTAAAATGCCTACTTGAAATAAAAACATATTTTTTCCAAGTTATAGTAATGTTTAGGAAAGAACTTTAGGCTGTCCAAGTCTCAACAAACAGCTTAATCTAGGACTGATGGCGTCTAATTACATTTACGTGGCTGCACAGTGGCCTGTGAATTAAAGTATTCCATTTTTGGCTGTGGGGCCTGCACTGGTTTATGCAAATGTGGATCAGGCCTCTCATTTTCTTTCAAGGAGATAAATGCCCTAAGTCTATATTTAACAGAAAATGAATTTATGAGTAGAGTCTAACAAACAGGTTCTGAGTTTCTGCAGTCAAGCTTATGGCCCATCAAAGCTTAATCAGCTCCCCTACAGCACAGTATTTTTCCTTGACTTCTGCATTTATGCCACATGCCTGGAAGGCACTTAGGAAGCATCTCAAGTTGCTGGTTTTGTGCTTGGAGGACAAAGAAGATGTGGTTATATTCTGCCACTGCCTCTTCCAAAAGAAACAGAGTCTGTTTCTTTTGGAGAGTGGTCCATTTAGCCGCTAAGTAGGTGTGAGATCTTGAGGCTGAAGGTGTATACAAGCTCTTTTGGGCATTAAGCTGCCAAACTCTAATAAGCCTTTATTGTTCAAATTCAATCTGAGATTTGTATAAATTGTATCCAATTTCATAGTAGTGGCAGTTCGGATATTTTGCACATTGTACCACTGTCACAAATTCCAAACCTATGGAAAGACTTAATGCCTTGAACCTGCTTTGCAAGATGTATGTACAGGACTAGGGTAGAAACTTTTTTCCTGATACTTTTATTAAAGGATGAACAGACAGTTTTAAACAAATCTTTCTGAAAAAGCAAAGGCATGAGGTATTAGAAATTGGAGTTGGACTGGTGAAAATTTGGCAGCGTTTTATCTGAAAACGTAGTCCTGATGAAACCTCACAGTTCACACTAAAGATGAATTATATATATTTCCTGTTATAACATCAGGTAATTATTTTAAAGTTTAAGCTCTTTTTTCTTATGCTTTTACAATTCAGGGCATCATTTTTTTGCTGTAAGAGAGAGTAGTTTCACAGTCTTTGCTTTTTATTATTAAAGATGTAATATTTCATACTGTTATTAAAAGCTGTTTAATCTACAAAAACTGGTGTTAAAAGTGTTGTGTATTAACACTCAGTAACTGTGTATTAAAATGAAATATTCCCTAGAAAAGAAAAAAGCCAATAATGCAAATGTTTCTTATGTGTCCTTTATAGTAGTGTAATTTAAAGCATGATCACTTGTTTTCTCAGTGTTCTCTCTCTCCTTACTGGTAGCTGGATCCCTCTGAGATCCTCTTGCCAAACAGATTCTAGAAGTAAGAAACTAGTGCTCTGTAAAAGTTGAAACTTGCAACTAAACTAGCTTCAGGCTTGCCATCTCTTCCCAAAATAATTTCTTCCCTTCTTCATCCCAGACGTTTACTAAGTTTTCATTTGGAGAACCTTTTAAAGATAAGTATTGCAATGTTCCTGACTCTTTTTGAAGAACAGTTTTTTGGTTTTTCTTTAAGCATAAAAAAAATGGCAAAGTTGATAAGAGCTTTTTAAGATGTTTTTTAAAATTCTGTTTTCCCAAAATTTCCCCGAAGTCTCTCATTTGTTTTTCTTAGTCTAGAACAGAATGTTTTCTCTGAATTTCACTTATTGTCATTTTAAATGACAAAAAGCTTAAAAAAACTGTCTGTATTCTCTGTGGTTTGCAGCTGATTGGACTGTTAATTTTGTATCCTCCCACAGAGTTGTGTATCAGAATAATAGCAGATTAATCAGAATAATCGCAGAATATTCGCAGATGGCTGTAAATATGTTTAGGAATATAAATATATCTTTTCAGGTGCATCCCAGGGGAATGCTTTCTGAAATGGGTTGATCATTTCAACATTTACATAGAGAGAGAGGATTAGATTTTTAAAACGCTGAATATGTGTGTGTAGATGATTATTTTTAGGGCTCTTTTAGGTTTTTTTCGCCCTGCTCTGTTTCCCTCTGGATATTGTGATTAGGCAGGTATTAAGGATTGTTACGGTAACACAGACCTCCAGCTTTTCTTAGTGTCCTCGTGACAGGAACCTTGCATGCCAAAGGCATGTATACATATACATATATATTTATATATGTTTGCTGCTGTTTAAATGGGAGTAGCTAAAATGGTAAATACAAATACAGATGATCATATATCAGTGTGCTCCTTTAGTACTGTCATCTTTTAGTTTACTTAGACGTAGCCCACAGGTCCAGTGCTTTCCAAAGAGGTTCTGCCTTGCTGCCTACATACTGGGCACTGTAAATTCATGGTGCTTATGTGCAGTAAACGTGACACTTTGAGGAAGTTTTCTTTTCTAAGGAAGCTAAAGTGAGGATCCTTTCTTAGAGGCCTTGGCATTACTGAGTGCTGCAGTCAGATTTATCAGACAAGACCTGTAATTCAGAAAATCAGGGATATGGTTTATGTCCCCTTCCAGTCATGAAGGAGGCAGTGTCAAAGGTTACAGTGTAGCACAATGAGTGTCACTCCAAGGGCAGGAGGCTTGGCTGCTCAGCAATAAGTGGTAAAAGCAGAAGATAAATGAAAAAAAAATCAACTCTAGTTTGGTCAGGTTATGCCACAATAAAAAAAAGATAATTTTTAGCCATGTGTTCATAAAAATAAACTCACTGTGTGGGCATTAATTATTTCCTCTAAGCATTGAAGTTCTTAATTCTGGAAACAAAGTGAGGATTACTTTCTAGTGGAAAATACAACACTGAAAGGGATTTGAGTAGGTGTGGCTATTGCAAAGAGGGCTGTCTCACATCAGTAAAACTGATTCCTTTAGAAACTGCTACCTTGCTAACCACCACACATTTTTGCTTAAGCTTTGAAGGTGCTTGAAGTTCTCACAAACTTACTTCCATTTAGGCAGTGAGACACTCAAACACATGCCTCAGATAGCCTCATCCTAGGTGAGGCAGGTTTTCTCTGAATGCCACTTTTATAGTCAATTAACTGCTGTCCTCAGGTGAGGCTGGAGATAAGAATTCATGATTTTCTCAAGTGCCTGACTGATGTGTTCTGGCACTCAATATACTGTCAGTTAGAAATCCATTCTTAATCCATTGTGTCCATTATTTATGTACTTGTTATAGTTATTATTATTCAGTTCTGAATGCTCTGTAATGCCTGCATCTCTCTGCATCTGGCCTTTAGTGTCTGTTGATGATGAATGGCATCCACTCCCTGTAGGCAGAACCAGCCAAAAAGATAAATCAGGCCAGGTGCTGTCCACAGTTTACTCAAACCATCCTCCATCATTGATGGAGCATGATGAGATTGTACACCTGACTACATTTGTATTATAGTTCTTATTTAGAACAGTTAGACAGTGGAAGATGGGGTTAGTTTTATTTCTTTGGACTTCAGCATTACACTGGGGAGTCATTTTGTAGTTTGCGGCAGAGGGGTAATACAATATAATTAATATTAAAATAATACATCTTAAGAATAGCCTCCTTTCCCTTTACTGCTAATACTGCTAATTGTTTTTCTGTCAGTTCTGTAAATTTGCTTTCCAAAGTTTGCAAATGGCAAACCATAAGGAATCAACAAAGGAAATCTGTTTTGCTTTCAGGCTGTCCTCTTTCCAATACCATATCAGGATGTGTTTTTGCTCCCTGTAGAGCTGCAGGATTTCTACCCCCAAAGACCTTCTGGGCTGGTGGAAGGGGATGTAAAGGGAGAAGAGAGTTTGTAACTAGAAATATGAACACTGCCTGCACATTTCATAAATAAAACATGCAAGTAATGCATATGGAATTGAAGGCTTATCTCAGTCTTTCAGTGATTTTTTTTCTAGGCATTTCTTTCCAATTTCCTTATCTTTACCTTTGCTCTCTGATTCTCAGTGTATTTGATGCTTCTTTGTACTATTGTGTTCTACCTACACCATTCACCATGGCGTGAGTGGGAATATTTTTTGCTGCTCATGCATTATCAAGCAGGGTTCCATGGAGCCAAGCAGCATAAGTAGGGTGAGTCCTTTTTTGAGAAAAAAAGGCCAAAACAGAGAAGGAACTATTATTTTTGAAGCTGGCTAGAACGGAGTCTTTAAGTAGCAAGAAACTGTTGCATTGTACAATATGTTCTTGCTGCAACTTGTCCAACCATGTTGACAGAGAATCACTGTTTTTAAATAGAAAAATTTAGCTACAACATAATTAAGGTCATATTTTACTTCCCTTCAAAAACACCATATATAAAACTCGATTGGTATTAGACCACCAAAAATTATAGTCTGTCTATTGATTCACTTTAAAATATATTCCTCTAAAAATGCAACTTGAAACAAAAGTCAGCAATTCTGAAACTTCAGACAGAATCACCATCTACTCTTGGTGAAGGCTTTGGATTTTCTAATTTTTATAATTTCTGTAATGCTGTCCTAGAGGAGAATTTTCAGTCTGTCTCATCACAAATACTATATTTTTTATTTCATAGAACTGAAGATCATCTGAGTTTGAGTCCTAGCCTGGACGTGCTGAATAAAAAATAAGTTTTAAATTCCCCATTCATTTTATATGTACAAAAGCAAAATGAAAAACCTGCTTCTTGGGTCTTAGCTCCAAGAATGCTGTCCGCTCCATCTGGTCAGGTTTGGAATTCAGGGCACTTCTCTTTTGTTTGTGTCTATGAACTTGAAAGTAGATCTTTCCAACAGGAAACAAATATGGATATTTTTATGACATGCCACTTGTTTCAAGTTCCTTCTTGTAGTTGCTCAGAACTTGTTTTCTTCAAATTTATTTAAACTCTTTGAGACTGAAGAGTCTTCTTGCTGAGAAATCACTACCAGGTTTCCCAATAGGAAACCTATTTCCCAGGTTTCTCTCTGGAGCCTTGATATGTGTCTACAACTTACTCTGCCTTGAGCAAAATGTAATCTTAAATATTTTCAGTGTCTAAAGCCAAACTGTCATTACAATAATTCATTCCTACTTTCATAATAGAAGCCAAAGAAGCTTGCCCAGAAGCTTCTTTTTCTGCCCAAAGCATATCTTTACGGACATCACATCCTATCCTAGCCTTTATGTAGCTGTGGGTTACTCTGGTTACTTCACTAACTGCTCCTGAACCTATTTCACACCACATGGAGAGCTCTCTTTGTTATCACATATTTCAGTTGTTTGTCAGGAGTTTCTTTTTCATCTCTCTTTGTTTTTCTTAATTTTCTTTTTTTTTGCCCTTTTGTTTTTCTCTGCATTGGAGTGTTGTGCAATACCATTTTTAGCATGCAAGGAGGTATATGGACTTGTTTTGATTTGGGAGAATCTAAGCATCAGGAACTGTCATAGAGACACAATCTCTCCTACATCTCCAAAAAAACTTGATTGGTCTTAGTTTTGTGTTTCGAGAACATCTTTCTCTGAGTTTCATTGTTTTTATTTTCATATCTTTCTTTTTCTCTTGATCAATTTCTTATCCTGTCATCTTCCTGCTTGTTTGGATATGATATAGCTTCTGTCTTTTGAATGCAGCACGTATGTTCCTATGAATATATACATGCATATATATGCATAAACTGTATATAAGCACACTAATTGGATAACAGACTTGAACACATAAAGTTAAAAAATATGCTTTTTCTATAAGACAACTTTTGTATGTATGGAGATGAAAAGTTATGTAGCATCACCTAAATTTCAGTATTTAATTCCAACACAATTTTCAGGCCATACGTAAAAATTATACATTTTTATTACAAAATACTATTCGTTTTTGAAAAGTAATGTAAAGATTAATCCAGATAAAATTATGAAATTGCGTAGGAAATATGTAACCTTTTTTTTCCCTAATATCTGGATGCAACTAGTTCCTGACTTAAAAATTCAACTTTTATGCTAATTGACATCCAAGAGATATCTATCAGAAGCAGGTATAAGCTATAGCAAAGCTTCGTAAAAATTCTATTTAATGTGTTTCTCTGCAAATTCAAGAAAAAGAGGCATTGTTTCCTTATCAGAGGAGGAACATTCCCTGAACTGTTCTCAAGACTTTACCCTTAGGTGCATGAAAATCTTTACTTTTTCAAGTGTCTTTAATTTCCTATTTTCCAGAGTAATTCTAAGTACTGTAATTATCTTTTGAGAAATATTAATTGATGCTTCCATTTATCGAGCTCAATTAACTCATATATTATGCATCAGAACAGCATTCATCTCCTTTGGAAATGATGGGGAGCAGAATGACAGACTGTACTGTTCACCAGAGCAAAGGTCTGGACTGGTCCCCTGCAGCTGTAAGTAGAGTCTGTTGGATTCTAATTTCACCCATATTGACAAAAATCCTGCCCTTGTTGAAGGATTTCTATTGGGATAGTCTGCTAAATTAGTCTGAAGTGTATCTTTCAAGATGGAGAATTACTAAAGTAGAAACAAGGCTGTGACTGCAAATATGAGTCAACAAAGGAATTCTGTCAAGCCTGGCAGGCCCAAAGCCTACATGACCTACGCGAATCCCTTCAGAATGTTTCTCTAGACAGATGCATGACTGAACTGGCATCTGGCAAGTCCTGCTGAGAGACACCAAAGCAGCTCCTTTTTTGTTGACCAGAAGAGTGGATATAAAACCCCTTCTGTGACTTGCCAAATGTACACAAGTAAATTTGAGATGCCAATTTCTATTTGTGTCTGTGGTAGCAGGTTGTACTTTTCCTCTGACTGTCATTTATTAACTCTTCACAAGGGCTGCATTGCGTCTTCCATTGCTAATGTCTAGTTGACCCCATGAATATTTGTTGTATTTGCTTTTGAGTTCTTGAGAGCTTGTCTTTTCTCTAGAAGCTGCAGCTTTACAGAAAGGTGCTCCTCAGCTTATTTCATGCCTCTGGCCAGCTACACAAAGTGAATTCTGCGTTTTTATGTTTGAGCCTCTGAGAACATTGGACATGTGTATACAGCTGGTACCAGACTTTTGCAATCCTTCAGAAGCCAGCTGGATGTGAAGCAGGCCTTCCCTGGAAGCTGTGGGACTGTCCTAGAGTGGTGCAGCACAATACATGTATTAGTGAGGGGACATCCATGCTAATGTAGCTTTGGTGCAGCCAGCACAGGGTATAAGCAAAGCCTGGTTGCACCTGCCTGCATAGATACCACTGCAGTGTCCAACAGATTGTTAGAACTGCCAGTTCTGGTCACTTAAAAACAAATTATCAAATTACAGCAAAAGGAAATAGTTGTACTGTTGCGGACAACACGGAGAGTGGAAAAAGAATGCTGCTGGGAAGGGGAAAGAAATATTTTTTTTTTACACCAAACTATTTCCATCAAAATGCCAGAGCACACAAAACTGGAATCTGGCAGGAGCCTCTTCCACGCAGCAGTTCTCTGTTGGATGCTGTGGGGAAAGTGGTTTTGGAGCTGAATGAGTGAAGAGGCTGGAAATCCCATTGTGTGTGCTTATGATTTTGAACAGAACTTCTTCCTTCTGAACTGCAAAATATGGCAGTTTGTATAAGGCAAATGGTCAGGTTTGTAACAAATATGCATAACAAATTATAGAGTAATCTATGAAGCAGTAGATCCAGAAAGAACAGCTTTAGTGTCTGTTACAGTGTGTTCCTAGAACTTCACTCAGTGATTGAGCGATTTCAAAGAACGTGAAAGAGAAATCCTTCCACACCCATTGGAAAAGCAGATATTTTTCTTTTAGCAGAGAACAGCTGTTGTTGTTAAACTTATATATGATTTTTTTTTTTCTGAGAAATCAGAGCAACTGCCATTTTTACAAACAGTAAAGACTGAAGAGATGACTACTTGTGTATTAAAGGCCCCCTTCTATATAGAACCTAAATTCATACGTTGTATCAAGAGAGATTTTACCTTAACCTCATATGTGAAAGTAACATATGAAATTACCATATCCATAATCTCTGATTCACATAAATTTACAGAATAAAAGAGAAAGAGAAAAAACATAACCACAACGCAGAAAGACCCCGTGGCCTCATTCCCGCGAAGAACTCCAGAGTTGTTGTCTTTCCTCATTTTAAACAGATGTAGTTTGTATTAGCATTCTGGAAATGCAGGTATAGCAAAAGCCCTTCTTTACACAATAGACAATGCGGAAAGCTGAATATTTGTGTAAGTGACGTTAGGTAGTATTAGTCTTTGTCTCCTAAAAAAGCTAGTCCAGATAATAGTGTAAGAGCCACTTTTAGCTCAAAAGCTGACTCATGCTTTTAATTCCTGATTCAGCTGAGCAGGTTCTGCTTACAGCACTCAAACAGCCCCATAGAATTACACAGACTGCTCACATGATCCACAAAGCAATTATCTTTTTGATTAGTATGATAATACTTTTTTCCCCCTCTATAAAGAAGTTCAAGAGTCACAGAAGACATTTAAAAAATGTTTGGTGATCTACTGATAGAAACATTATTTTGGGGCTGGTCTGTGGCAGGAGGAATCTCCAAACATGGGTTAGGAGAAGTAGTGACATCTACCAGAGGTGTTTTAAAAGACAAATTTTGGGACTTAAAATGAATTTGAGGAGAATTACTTAAATTAATCCAACTAATGGATCTTGAAGGCTTTTAAACCTTTTCTAGCTATTACAGTTAGATAAATAGGGGTATTTATACATCAAAAAAATGTAGAGGATCAGAAAACATTCTAAGTGTGCTTTGTTTGAGGACCAGTCACAGCTTTAATACTTCTGATATTGACTGTAGCTTGGTGCTTTATACTAGCCTGACGGAATTCGGTCAATTTGCCCAAAGTAGGTATTGATCAAAAAAAGGGAAAAAAGGGGGGAAAACCCCAAACCCAAAAGAAAACAAAATAAATAAATATATAAACCTGTCCAAATTGTTTAGTACTGCTACAACTAAACACCTATTAATCAATCTGTTGATTTCCAGTTCATCTATAAGTAGTTTTTACCCTGTCATGGATTAGTGAAATCTTCCAAATTAGCCCAAAGGAAATGTAAAACAATGATTTACAATGCTGCCAATGCAATATAAGAAATGAACTGTTGTACCTTGGAAGAGCAGCAGAAGCAATTATATGCAAGATTTGGTTGCTTCTGTGTGGATGGAGATAAAGCTGGTAAGACTAGATGAACTGCTGAGAAATGTCATTATACTCCTCAGTAACTAAATTCCCTCTGTTCCTCTCAAATGGAAAGAAATCTCAATAATCTTTTAAAATCTGGATTTCTTTTTAAAAGTCACTTCTTCTACAAACATACTTTCATTGGAAAAACTTGGATATGTTTTCTCTAAAAACTTGTTTTTTCTAAATGTTACTTTGAAAGGCTGGGAATTTTGTGGCTCAGTTTCATTTTCTTCTACTAAAAAAAATTAAATTTTGCACATATTAATGTGTGTATGTGTATTTCTAGTGAGAGACAGGAGGGCAACCTTCAACCTGGAAAAGGTAACAGAAGACTAAGAAATATTTTCCCATCACTAATTTAGCCATTCCAACTCATGGTCAACTAGTAAATTTCTCTTTCCAAACTGGCCTTTGCTAGTTAAACAGAAGGTGTTTACTTTGGCTACAGGACCTTTAGGCAGACGTGGTATGAGCGGCATCCAGTGCCAAGTTAGTTGAAAGGTCTGTTAAAACATTTGAAAGTAGCCAAGGAGGAACAATGCTACTTATTTATTTGAACTCTTAAGTATTAAAATATGGAACTGCTTTCTGGGGTAGTAGAGAAAGCGTACTTTTTTCCTACTTGAGAATGCAATATAACATTGGCAGATGTTGATTATTTCTAGACTTTAAAGAAATCTTTATCTTCTTACCCTCTTCTAGAGATCTATTTTGTTTATTTAGCAGTTTGAAAAAAATGTAAAATTCACATTAATGCTGAGGATGGAGAAAATGTTGGTGGTATTAACAGTGATTCGTGTTTAGCCTGGTTTTTCTGAAGATAGAATGCACTTGTTTTTCTTTTATTTTCCTGGCAGTTGAGTCCACAAATAATTGCAGCTCAACGGATCTGCATATAGCCTTTAATTTGTAATCTTCATTCATAAATTGGTATTTTATCATTGTATTTTGAGTTTCAACCTAAATGTTAAAAAATGATGTGATGAAATGGCCAAAAGTATGATTTTCACAAGGTGCCTCATAAAAAGAAACAAGGCATTGTGTTGAAAACCAAGTAACACAGTCACGCTATTTATCCTTTTATCCATCCTTGTCACCGTTACGCACCTTTCATCTCTTGCTAATCTTTTTTCCTTCTGGCTTTCCTAATTTTGTTCAGATTATAGTTTTTATTAACAGCAGTGTAGTTTATTATAGCCCTCTTTAAAGTCTACATTTGTTTTTCCCATTCTCCATATGTAAAGATATTTCGATATGATATCACATAATTACATATGTAATTATTGCATTGTCTGTTCATGCCTACTTAACTCAAAAATGGAAACAAGGCATATCTCTTGTAATCCATTTGACTACATAGAATGAAAATAGCACCATGTTAGAATTGTTTCAAATATGAGAAGTTTGCCCCTACAGTCCATTGGTTTCAATTGTCAAAGGTTTATGTGCAAAGGACAAGAGATATTATAGTTTGTTGAAAGCAGAAGCATTAACACTTTTCCAGAATCAGAAGAGCAATGTGTTTGTTAGAGATATTAACTGATACGAAATTTTGCTTTAAGCTGGTTCAACCTAAGAAAACAATTTCTCTGCATGAGCTTTTGAAAACCCTATTTCCAAATCCTTATTTCAATTGGACAAAGGTGTGTAGTGAACCAAGATCTCCAAAGCTGAAAAGAGGTTTTGCTCATGGCAGCACACCCCAGCCATTACATCAAAGCAGCTTCAGCACTGTCCAGTAGCATTCGCATATTCATATTCAAAATAAAAAATATTCCTTATATTCCTTTGCATGATTTTTTCTCATTACAGTAAGAAAAATTAATAGAGAAGATGTGTTCATACACAGGTCAGCACAGGGGACAAACATAAGAGGGTTTATTTTCCTGCCTCCAGACTAGCAATCTCTCTTAAAGGAAAAAGTGTTTGTAAAGAGTAAAAATAATATATACCTGAGTGCTAAAAGTATTCTAACATTTCTGTTTAAAACCAAAGCTATCTCGGAGCAATTCCCACAGATAAAACATTATGATTACTTTTAATAAGTCAATTATTAAGTCAATAAGTCAATACAATTTCATATGTGTTTTGCTATAATAGTTCAAGTGTTCACAGAACAGGTTCTAGCACAGAACAGGTCATCTACATGGGACAAGAGAGACTGCATACAGCAAATTTACCCCTTGCTGACTGGAATACCAGATTCTTGCCCTTTTTTTCCCAATGCCTTTTCTTGTGAGTAGTACTACCCTAGCTCCTAGGAAAAGGGGGCTCACAGTTTAAATTGTAGCAGTGTCATTTGTTTCACAAAAAGAAATTATTTAATAAAAAAAAACCAGAAGGCAAAGGAGATAATTTCTTCAGCATATGAAGCATTTTCAAGTTACTTTCCATATTTTAAAAGTGTTCCATCACTTTTCCTTTGTAATGTAATACTGCTTCCTAATTTAATAACTTTCAAGAAAATATTTGGCCTAAGAAATGACTGGAATAAACCTAAGAAATCTGTAACACTAAAAGACATTTTTGCAAAATTTAACCTTAACATCTAAAATGCCAAGAGGAGAACTTTGTTCCAATTTTGACATCTGTCTCTTACTTTTAAGCAATGGCTTTAAATAATTTCCCATATGTTACAACAGCATTTTTATCAAGTCCATGTTTTCATACGTCCTAAATTGTATCCCCTACATTTCTGCAAGATATGTACTTCTTTCTTACTCAGTAACCCTAATTTTTTCCCCCTCACAAAGTTAGAACCATTGGAATGGTTTCTGTGTGTTTCCAAGGGTAGGTACTTGGAGGTTCACATTTTATGTGTAATATGTGCTACTGTAGTCTGTTAAATCAAAATAATTTTGAGGCAGAAGGATAAGCCACCAGCATGTGGATATAAAGCCCAAATCACAATGCTGATTGTCATCACCCTATTTCTCTGCTTTAGGCCTGTGGCATGCCATGTAATGAGTTATCTTGTATCAAAACAGCAGTGTGTGTGTATATGTGCTTAGTAGTCTATGGAAAATGTGGAATTATGACAGTAATTAATTATTTTTGTGGGCTAAGGCAGAGTTTCCCAGCTGAGCTCATCTAGATGGCTGCTTGCCACCTTAAGGTCAGCTTCTCTGCCCTAGCTCAATCCTCTAGTCCCCCTGCTGTGCTCTCCTCATTTCCTTCCAACATGTGTGGCAGTTGTCAAGTTCTTCTGGGATCTGCTTTAGCTGAGATAGTTAAAACTAATTAAATCTATTTACTGATCTAGTTTTCTTCCATTCTAGAAAACTGAAAGAGCATTCTAGGGATGGTCCATCAGCATTAGGTTCTTTTTTTTTTTTTAACCACTCACCTTGTGTATGAAACAGAACCATTTGTTCCCTTATGTAGCTAGAAGTCCTGAAAATGAGCTGTGTTGCAATTTATCTTCTATTACTTTGATGGGTTGATTAAATCAATGCTCTCTAGATATTTGAAAATTTTGGATTACTTAGTAGTTTGAGACATCTTAAATTAAAATGTGATGTTCTGCAGGATATCAAACTGGTCTGGGTTCAGATTTATAATGGCTAGTTAATTTCAAACTGTTTCATACAAGACTGGAGAGTAGTGTGTGTTGTAGGAATGTGTCAAGCCTTTTTCATGTCTTAGATTTTGAACATTGGGACACTTTTTCAAGCCAGCTTAATTAACTTCAATATTGTGTCTTTTCCCTTGCAGTTTTTGAAAGAAATCTGATATTTGGATAGCTGATGTCCTAAAAAGCTAATAAGGATTTAATAGCCTTATTTCAGTTACACAGATTATATTTAGACAACCTTGGCCTAATGTGGTGGTGTTTTCTTCTGTCCATAAAATGGGGTCTGTCTCCTATTTACTGCCCATTTTGAGAACAGAATAAGCTATCAATCTCTATTCATCCAGACCCCAAAAAAAGAGCACCTGCCAATTGCTGTGTATTATATTTGCACATACACTGCCATCTGCAGAGTGGCCTAACAGAGGATTACAATGTCCTTAATGCCACCCATCTGGGTGGCCAACCTGAAAATAATCAGACAGTGGTACTCAAGGTAGTGCCTCAAATACATTGACTGCAAGTACTGCCTACTGTGCTTCCTTATAAACTCCAAGCTATCATCAAAAATACAAATTAATCACTTTATGCTCATTTTGATTCTGACTGCTTGAGTATTGATCATGGCTTGCAGTTTTGTTTTCCCTGGCCTATTCTGTTGTTAAAAGAATCCACTGTGTACAGTCTTTTTTCTTTCACCTATTTTGCCACATTATGGGGGATGACAACCTCTATTATTCAAAGAATCCAGGTATCCTTTGCTGTGGTAGGAAACTGTGAGCAGTGGTACTTGTAAGATATTACTGCCCCAGAATTACTAGCTAATTATAGCCTGAGTCTTAAAAGATTATGTCCTAATGGATCTCTTAGTACAGGTTTAAAGCCTGTTTCTGCAAAAGGCAGACATTCTCAGTTGAAGGTCTAGATGTTTTCTTTCTAGAAACAGTGCTATTTTCCCCGGCATTGTCATTGCTCTACTTTCTTCCTTGGTGTAAATTGCTGTGTAAAGTTCTTTGGGTTTGAGTTTTTTCATACCACTTCTGAAGCAGGTATCAGTGGTAGTTCCTGTGGTCCATATAGGTATCAATATTACAGAAAGATAAATACTGAGCTAAAAGATAACTCTAGTGTGATTTAGCCAAATTCTTGTTCCTTTATTTCTTGTTCAGAAGTTATTTTCTGTAGATACATGCTTTATCTGAATTGTGTGTATTTTTCTTTTCCCATGTTTCACCATAAGTATTTGGTGATCTTATCACTGTTGGGTTGAGTTGTCTCCCAAACACCACTACCATTGTCTACATGGCTGATATTTCCATGAAAGACCTTCCATGAAAAACCATGAAAGTTCACTGGGAAATGGAAGTAACAAGGAAAAGGCTGGAGATCTGCAATTTCCCGTATGCTTGCAGAAAGTCACTACATTTGAAGAGAGGCTGTAAAAAAGATACAGGGACACCAGATAGCAAGCACTTTAATTAAATATGTTGTCATGTATAAAAGAGGTCCAAAGCCAAACAATATTTGATAGAGTGATGTTAATTTGGTGATTCCTAAGCACAGCTCCATATAAGGTTAATTTTATTATGTCAATCCATTTCATAAATATATTAGAAGATTTTATTCATTGTATCCTCATATAATAGCTTGAAGTAAATTGCGAGCACAGCTTGAAGTTGTAGTGCACTATAAATAAGTCAGGTCCTGGCAGAATAGAAAGATAAATGAAAATCTGAAGTTCTGACTTATGTATGCCCTCATACACTTCATAGATCCTTCAGGCTACCAATAGAAGATATGCTGAATCTTTAAAAATTGTATTCAGTAACTGACTTCAATGGGAAAATAAAGCTCAATCAGCAATATCTGTGTTTAGGAGAAACAGTATTGTTTAGTACATTTCTCTCTCACTCAGTATTACATTTTTAAGGATATTCTCTTTTGATTTTTATCACAAAGTAATTTAGGGCACAGCTATCAAGATGCATCCTTTCTTCTTCCAAGCTGCTTTTAAATGGCAGCATTATCAATTCTCATGATAAGCCATGCTAATCTCTTTTACCAACCACAAAGTGTTGGATTTTAGGGATTCCTGGTACATCCGTTTTAAAATTAAGGAAGGCTGTTTTCTTTGTAACCACTGCTTCAGACTTCCGCATAAATAAAAAAATTTGTCATATTTAACAACACATTTGCCTGCATTATATGCAAAAATGGGTTAAAAAGTAAGTGCTTTTCGGTTCTTAATGCTATGGGAAGACAATATCAAATTAGGCATAAAGGAAGGACATTTTCTTTCGGGTGCTGTCCAACTTTCTTTGATTTTAATGCTGTTCCTGTTGGTATGGTCTGTGAGGATAAACATGAGAGTAGAGCTCACAGTCAATGTGCAGATCTTTGCAGGTGATGACTACCTGGAGCAGACCTCTTGGATCCTCCACCTCATAACTGAGGAGTTTCTAAGAACATGCAGGAGTTCAGGATGACCTGATCAAACAGACCTCCTTAAAAAAGAGGTTGTGAGCAGTTACAGAACTAGTATTATCAATATGACTGCAAATGTCTGGAAAAAAAGACTATTAATTGACTTTTCTGAAACACAAACATTAATCTTCAGTCTTGAGCCCTGAATCAGCCCAACTAACATTAGGGATATGCCTAACTTTAGCAGTGTCATCACTTTCTGAAAGTGTCTTCGGTGGTTTTATTTTGTTATACAGAAGTAAAAACACAAAAAGTATGAGCATACTGAGCAATACTGAGTAATTCCAGTGTCACAGGCTACAAGAGCAGTCTGGTGAAAGGTGGGGTTTGATGTGTGCAGATTTCAGGTGCACAATGTAGTTTGAAGGAGAGGACCAGGAAAAGAATAATTTTTGGTGGGAATTTGGATGCCACAAGTTTCCGTGGGAGAGAATTTGATGGTAACACCTCAGGGAAGACACTGACTTGACATTAGGAGGTATTTGTTTACCAAGAAGTTAGTCAAGTACTGGAATGAGCTTCCTAGAAAGATGGTCAATGTCCCAAACCTGTCAGTTTTTAAGAGGCATAGGGACAATGCCCTTAATAACATGCTTTAACTTTAGTTCAGATCTGAAGTGATAAAGCAGTGGACTGAATGACCATTGTAAGTCCCTTCCAGCTGAACAAGTCTAGCTTAGTCTAGTAGATTCTATTCTATTCTATTCTATTCCAAAAGGATTGAAAAGTAACTGGCTGCAGAGTGGGAAAAGTAACAGGGTTTGAGAGAGTATTAGGTGAGTAAAACTTCCAGAGGCAAAGCATTGGCACTCTGGGATTGGAAAGATTAGATCTGTGAGGAACTAGAACGAAAGATGTAAAGCCAGAGGCTTTAGGAGAGAGGAGTTTGGGTGAGGAAGACTGGAGAGATGGAGGCTCTGCAGCAAAATGGACCAAGTGAACATCAGCTTCTGGTACCAAAGGCTGTTTTCCTCTCTTAGACATATGCATGGAGCTGAAATACCATTGCCCTGACTTTGCCTTCATAAAACCCTGTATTTCAAATTTCAGGATGTTGTCCTTGAAACAAGCACCAAACAGCTTTAAGATGTTCCTTAAATTGCAAAGTTAGCAAACAAAGCCAGCATTGGTATTCTGTCCTTCATCACTCCTATGTAGAAAGACTACAAAGAATAATTAAAAGCTGTAGCTGTGACAGCTTTTATCCTTTCACAGAAGTGTTTTGGGACGTGTTGATTTATGTGTGTTCTGGTGTGTAAGTTCCCACATGAGAATAAGATACATTTGAGAACCTCTGATAACGAAAGCTGTAGTAGAACTGGGTCAAATGTGTTTAAGTAAATACACTACAGATACAACACAGTAAAAAACACAATCATCTGCAAGGAGATTAGGTGTGAAGTACACTAGTTAATACTGAGCAAGCTAATGAGTTCTTCTGAGTTATCACCATGCATTATTTAATTTCAGGTATGAAGAAGGTGTTTGGCAAAGATAAGCCTATACCTGCAGTTTAAAATGTGAGCTGTAAGATATGGCACAAAAGAAGTTGTATTGGTGACTTCCTATGCCAAATCTGGCGTTTCTCTATTAATGTATAATACAGTAACTCTCTGATAAGAGGATTTTTTGCTTTATTGAGGTGAGTACTTTGAAAATGTTTCAGCTTAGTCTAGCTGTGTCCATAGATTGCAGCAATAATAGTTGGCAATTGTAAGGGTCATCTGGAATATTCATTGAAAGTAAATTTTTGTCACCCCAAAAGACAGTTTTCAAATCTTAAACTTTTAAGTATAACAAGACAAACACCATAACTGGCTGCTGAGAGCCTAAGTTCAAAGTGGGATTATGGAGTAAAATTTATTCATTAAAAATTACTGTGCAGAGTGTGAAAGATACCTGAAACATTGTCTCACCCTAAAAATAGACAAATAATTTTAAAGGAAATCTTGGGAGCTGGAAAAAAAACCCCACTTTTATGCAAGGTATCTGTTCTAATCTTGTTTAAAGAAAAAAAAATAGAGACAGCTTTTTAATGCAGCCTCAGTTTTAACACTGTGGTTAGCTCCTTCCCCCTTGAAAAGATGGTCATTTTTGTAACCTTCTTCTTACACTTTTTCATGCAGATACATTTCCAATGAATTTAAACAAGAAGAGCAGACATCAAAATAGGTGAAAGAAAATTAAGTATTTGTTTTCATCTAATTTTTCAGTGCTTTTGTGCAACTCACACTTTTTTGTAAAGCTTTAGTGGTTTTGCCTATTGCTATTGTAAGGGCTACAAGGCTACTTTGGAATATTTTAAACAAGCCTTTTTGAACACACAGGAAATGTTCATTCTTAGTAATTTGTTAAATGATCAGGCTAGTAAAAATCTAGCGTATGATTAATCTGGGAGCCAAGTGGTATTTCTTTCAATTGGCTTAACTAGTAGGGCAAAAACCCTATTCAAAATGTGAGTGAATTACAGGAGAAATAGTTTTCTGATTGTGTACATTGCATGAAGGAATATTTAAAGTATTTGAAGGCACAGCTAAATCATTCTGCAGTTCAAGTACTGAATTTAACATAAATGGAATACTTAGTGCTATTTTAGCCTTTTGTATAATTTTCCAAGGCTTGAATGGAATGTCTTTTTCCAACTTGCAATAGTGTTTATTTCTTAATTATTCAATGTTTGCTAGTATAATTATAAAATAGAAGCAAAAATCAGCATATTTTATGAGGCATCTATAATGAACTTTTTCTTTCTATTGAAAACACTATGGTTGAGGGAGAGTTGTAATTGCTATGTATTTTAATCATTAATCTAATTCTTTTTTGGTGTCCAGCTACAGGAATTGGTCTTTGTCCTACCTTTTAGTTGAATGAAAGCTGTCCCTCGATAGAGGGAGTGTCTGCTTGCCAGCTGTCACCGAAAATCCCTGCTTTCTTAACTCAGATGTGCTCCTCTTGCAGCAGGCGTGATTCACAGGAGTGCTCAGCAGGCAATTCAAAAGAGTTAGAAGGAAGCAGCATTCAAAAACCCTTTTTTGGTGACTTTTAGACTTTCTAACTTTTTGAAAAGCTGAGCTGAATCATATACTGGCTACTGACTGATGGATCTGCCTTCTGATTCAGTTCCAGGAGAGAATAATTTTTTGTTTCCCAGCAGAATATTACTCCATATGAGAGGTGGAAGGGGATTGGGGATTCTCACTTGTTTAACCTCCATGTTCTTATTTATCTGTGTTACAGAGGAGCGTGAAATTCATTTGACATGTCTTTCTAATGGGATGGGCTTTTATTGAGAGTAGAGAATAAATTCCTTTATGTTCTGTAACCAATAAAAAATCCTTCTTATGAGAAAAAGTTACAGCATTTTCCTGTGGTTTTCAGTCTATTCATATTCTTGTAGCAAAACTTAGATTTCAGAAAGGGGAAACAAGCTTCCTGGAAGATCTTGCACAAATGCCTTTATGTCTGTCATCCATTTCCCTGCTTCTGTTAATGTAAAGCTCACATAGCAATACCTGTCTTTTTTTTTCCATATTAAGGAATGAGAGGTTAAGTCTAATATATTAGTGTTTCCTGGAATCCAAGAGAGTAATCTCAAATCAAGCTATTTTCCTCCTTTTCATTACCACTTCTGAATCTATTAATTCCTGTATTGAATTTTGATTATTTGAAAATTCCTTCTTCTGAACACTGGTTTCATGGCCATGATAGTGCCATACCTGACTTTTAAAGATGACTATGCTGTGCTTTTTTAAGTTCATATAAGATGTCTTATGCTGATACTTTACTTCATTTAACCTGAACAGTTCCTTAAAATCAAAGGATGAAAACCTTGCCTTTGGAGTAATCTCAGTCACTGCCATAGCTCTTGGGAGAAAAAACATGAGAAAAGTATAAATCCTGAAGATGACAGTGCAGGATGTTAATTGTCATCATATCCCTTGACTGAGGCAGATTCATCTTTCTTACAGTCACTGTTTCATTTTCATGTTTCTCTGATGTGTGACAGGTAACCATGACACGATATGTGTGCCATTATTGTGTTGTTTCAAAATGTGATGTCAGAAAATTTATATACTTCTATTAATTTATATAGGCAACTCTAATTGTCATCTTCCCTTCACCTTAGCTTCAGAGATATTTCAAACCACTTTTGAAAACTTAGTGCAAAATACTTCATATTTTAGATGTCAAAATTTTAGTCAGCTCCATGGCCTTGGATTTTATCTTTAACAAGGGAAATGGGAAATAATTTTACTATTGATTCTTTTTGTCAAGTAGCCAAAATCATAAGACTAGTTTGTCTGCACTTTTTGATCCTTCTGCTACATGGAATGCATTCTTTGAGAGCTGCTAATCTGCCTGATTTAGTTCAGTTTAATATGAGTCTGTCCACTCTAAGGATGAGCCATTTTCTGAGATAACATTAACCTCATTCAAATTACAAGTCAGTTACAACTCTAAACCTAAGACTTGCATTTGACTGAAAATTCTAGTTTGGTGCCATAGAGAAGACTAAGGGAGAATGCCAGTGTTATAGCGCTGCTGCTCTGGAGGTGGTCATCCCATTCATCCCTATGGAATTTTTGACACCGAGTTCAAGAGACAAGATTTTTCCTGAGCTGCAGAACTTCTTTGCATTTAAAGGCACAAGGTTATCACAAGGCATGTCTCTTTCCAGGTGATCCTTCATTTTTTGCTGTACCTTTTGTCATCGTTCAGGGACAGAGGGCTTGACATGCAGAAGGGCAGAACAAAAGGTCATAGTACCCCTGAATGGGATTTCTCTTATTAATATAAGTTTGGAAAAAAAAATGTCAGGGAAAAGGGCAGAATTAGTGGATATATGTGCCACAGCATCTCTCTGCCTCAGTGAACTGGGGATTTTTGTAGGGTGGGAATAACAAAATGCCAGTATCTCCTAGGAATCTGATGAATGTTCATAAATGCTTGTAAAACTCTGGGATGCCTTAATGGGAGGTAGTGCTGATAGTCATAAGAAAGCCAGTGTTAATAGATTTGTGTGCAAAGCATATGCAAACATGTGAAAAAACATACTGAAATATAGTAATGAACCTGACAGACTAAGAAGGAATATAAGATCTTTTTTTGGAGCTTCAGTCTCAGTTATTTGCTTCATTTAAAGGACGCATGCCCTTATTTTTATAAGTCTTATATTGAAAGTGACATATCATGTCCTGTATTATTTGACATGTATCTGAACTTCCTTAATATATCCCTTTAAATTAATAATTTAGGCCTGCAGTATCTGTAATCCAGAGTGGTAAGTGCTGCAGGAATATTGAGAAATGGGAATTAGTGTCAGCAACAAAATCAACTATTGATTTCCGTAAAATAGTTTCACCCTATATTGTTCTGAATTCAGTCTATGTCTGTTCTGAATTGTTTGGAATTGAATGCACTTTTACTTGGCCTTTAACCCAGCACTGCTGGGTAGTTAATATGGCTTGCATAAGGACAAGAATCATGCCTTTGCAGTAAATCATTGCTTCTCTCCCTCTCCCTTCATATTTTCCTAGTCATGCTGTCTTATGTCTGTTTCTTAGAAATTTTCACCCTACTTCAATGCAAGATTTGTAAACCTGGAAGACTTTCCTCTCCAGTATACCAAGGGAGCTGAGAACCGAGAAGCTCATTGCTTTCAGCTGTGCCTGCTTCTCCATTGGGGGACGAACTTGCTGATGAAGTCCTCTTCATGCTAAGGAGACTTGCATTGAGTTTCTAGGCAAGAATAGTGAATTACGTAATCCTACTGGCACAGCAGTGCTATGTGGGAATAGAAAATGCATAGGAAGGATGGAATCTTTGAAGAATTTTATTACCTAAATCCATAATGCAAATTTCAGAAGCGTGTATTTTAGATTGTTGCTGGAGTGTAAAACCAGAGTACTTTAACACCAGGAGACAGTTTGTGCTGTTACATAAATTTCAAGGATTTCTATTATAGAAGGAATTTTTATTAATATAATTTTTAGGTGCTGGTGATTGTTGTTGGTGTTCCTGTTATTATGTGTAAGACAACTTATTCTTTGCATTCATGGCAGTAGCCAAACCATTTTCCTGACACTCTCTACAAATAAAAATCTGTCAAAAGATTAAAAAATTGATTGTGAGGCAGCCATCTGGTGTGGAAAATACTGACTCACTGGTAGAAGTTTAGCAATCACTCAGTTAAGGAGAGGAAATGCCAACCCCCCCTAGCTTGTAGGTTTGGTGCTTTATCTGTAGATTCATTATTTTTGTGCATTTTGACCTGCAAAGGAAATCTTTTAAGAACAAATATATTTAATCCTGTTTACAAGTCTTGTTTTGAATATAAGCCAGACCTGGGTTCTTGTCTTAAATTACTTGTCGTTGTAATACCAAGAAATGCATCCATAATCAAATCATTGATATGAGTAGACTTCATTGCAGTAAATCCTGTATATAGCAAAATGTATTTTAGCAGGCACAGATGCACCGCTTTTTAATAGGCTTTTATTTATCTTAAATCAAATCGTAGTCATGAACACTGTAGTAGTAGCATGTTTCATTTCTCAATCCCTACTTGACATTTAACCACACATTTTCATTTTTGCTTTAATTTCTATGTATCATTAGACCTTATGATCAATATGAAATCAGTGCCATAAAACAAAAAACACACACAGCCCGTGAAATCAGTGCTGCATTATTCCGAATACCTTGTTACTGACTCTGTTATAATGAATTTAATGGCTGTTAGTTTTGTTTCTAGTAGGGATTTAAAGAGGTTGAATTCTGCTTCTTGTTGTAAAATTCTGTATATTGTCTGAGTTGTGTTGGTCTGCTTTGGATGATGAACTTTGTATTCAAAGTGAGATTCTTATTTCATATTTGGACATATTGATACATCACTTTCTACATCTTCAATCCTGTGAATTTTTTTAGTGAATCTAAAAATACACTCTTTTATACAGGAATCAAAATACTAATTTCAGCATGTGAATTGTATATATCAGTATGAGGTAGGCTGACCCTGGCTGTATGCCAAGTGCCCACCAAAGCTGCTCTATCACTCCCTTCCTCCTCAGGACAAGAAAGAGAAAATATAACAGAGTATATAAAATATATGAGAGTTTGCATTTTTCAGTGGTTTTACTGCTGATGGAACAGAGCTCAAGCCAGAAAATTGCTGTTTCTCTGATTGTATTTTAAAAGTCCTAGTTATCCCCAGAGGGGTTTATCTTGACAGTTCCATCAGTCCTGATGGCTTTGTAAGTTGCTGTGGGCTAGGACAGACCTTCTAGAACTAAGTAGTAATGTGCATAATAACCTTTTTCACAACAGAAAGGGAAAATATCTTCCTGGAATTTTTTTTTCATGCAAGAGCTTAGATCTATGGTGTAAGGATATAATTTTAATACATATAAACAGTGCAGTTCAGCAGTAGATTTAACATAATATCTGTTACTTCTTTTCTTCACAGAAGTTGTTGCAACTTAATGTTGCAAAAATCATACATCTTACTTCACTTGAGGATTGATTTTCAACCTCAAATTTGGAATTTCCTGCTTTTGGTCTATATTGGACCCTTTATGTTGCTTAATCCTAAGTATTATTAAAGTTGCAGTTCTTTTTTGAAAAAAAATTAGGTAAACAATTATTGTTTTCTGATTTTTTGTGGTTTTTAAAAGCTCAATCTTAAGAATTTTCTAATGTCTTATTAATCTAGAAAAATGGTGTTTCTTGCAAATAGTAGATCTAAATATGTGCCTAAATCATCATTATGCAGTAAAAATAATATTTATTATTATAAATTGCATTACTGAAAGAATTACTTGCATATTACTTGAACCAATGCAAAGGGCAAGGTTTGGTTTCTAGATATGTTTTGATCTATGTTGAGAGGAGCATTTGTTTCTTTGGTCGATTTTAATTTTTTCATGGTTCAAAATCTTGAACTTTCCTACTGAGAATTTATGACCTTAAATTTAGCAAAGTTGCCTTGAATATTCAAAACAGTACAATAAAGGTATGTTTTTAATGTTAACTGCAGTTTAGTGATTTTGTTGTTTTAGCGCTATGGTGGTGGAATTTTATGAATATGTTTCTATCCTATGTACAATATGCTGCCATAAGAATTCTTCTGTGACCAAAGCAAGTGAAAAGCCTTTCCGTAGTTTATCAATCCACTTTAAATATTTAATTGCTTTCTCAGCTGTTGATTATTGTAGTTTTGATGCTAATTAGCCCTTTGTTTACAGGTTGTCCCTCATATCTTCTTTAATTTAAACTATTCATGAGTTTTCCATATCTGTCATTTGAGAGTCTAAGGATTCCCAGGGAAACTAGAATGAGGCAAAACAAGACATTCAAAGTCACAGCTTGATGATCTTGGAGGTCTTTCCCAATCTTTATGATTCTGTGGTTCCATATCTTCTGCAGATAACAGATTTCTTCATCCTTCTCTTGTCTTGGTTAAGTTGCTCTTGCTTCAGAACTTACTTTGTTTCAAGTGTGCTTCATCATGCCTGTTTACACCATCATATGATAGATTAGCCAGACTACTTCTAGAATATTTTTCACAAATAAATGTCCTTGGGGTACATCATTCTGTCTTTCACCCTTGCCGTCATCTGTATTTATTTTAGCTATGGTAATTATTTCTAGTAGATGGCATTTCATTCAAATGCTTGAATGTTTTTTCAGTAGCGTAACTTCAATAGAGATTTGGTCTTGCTTAGAAATTACCCATGTGTCTTCTGGATCTCCTTCTATAAAATAAAGACAGCAAAATCTGTATGTATAAAACTATAAAATAATTACGTCTTTGCCCTGTGTTTTATTCAGTAAGTCATTTCAGACTATCTTTTATAGTTAGTCTGAGAAAATAATACTTACAACTTCTTGCTGTTTACAGCAAAACTCAGTTCTTTATCTGTTTTGCGGTAACATTATCCCAAAGTTAACATTTATTTCTAACATCTCAAAAAGCCATGAGGCTAAAACAATATTGATTTTCTAAACTTCTGAATCATGATACAAATATTCTAGGGTTTGTACCTTCTTTGTTTCAGTGGAGAAACAGTCTTTATTTTTGCACAGAAGTTAAAATGACATCTTAATAAAGATTGTTGAATGTTCTGTTATGTGGGAAACTGGGTGGTTCTTCAACAGTGGAAAAACTTGTGGTCTCTCTAAAGATCTGTTTGCAATTTTGTCCTCAACTTCACTTTCCTGTACTTAACTGACATTTCTTTCATCCATATACTGAAGACTACAATTCCATGCATCCATCAGATATAGTCCTCCCTTATGTATGTTCTTATTTCCTTTGCATACAACCATCTCTTTTCAAACAAGCACCAAGCTATAAATGCATAATAAATTATAGCTTGAAAAAATATTTCAGATCCTTAGACAGTAGTACATCTTAAAATGGTTTAGCCCGATCCCAGGCTTTAGCTTCACCTATGCAGGTTTTTAATTCTTTGTTTAAGAATATGAAAATGCAAAGTAATTCTGAAACAATAAACAGAGATGGGGGTGGAGGACAATTTGTTGGATAGGAATGAAAGAATATACAACACATACCTGAAATGAGCAAAAAGAAATACACTATTGGTTTGGTGCAAGCATTGCTTTTCATTATTTCCAGTTGCATAATGATAGAAAAGCTACAAGCATCAAAGTTTGCAAGGAGGGAATGATACTGCAAAATATTTCTGACTCTGCTTTGCTCAATGAAAATACCTGGATAAGTATATACCAGAAAAGTTCAAGAAAAAAAGTGAAAAAACCTCTTTCATAAAAGTCCATGTGCTTGATCTGTCCAAATGAAAAAATTTTGTGAAGACATAGTGCATTTGAACGTATTTCAAGAGAAGGCTCATTTGTATTATTCAAATCACTTTCTTTGTTTCTCTCTTAAAAAAATCAATAAATAGATAAATAAAATAAATCAAACTAACAACCAAATATTTTATATGAATAAATTAACACGCCCCCATAAAAAGGAATGTTAGCTTTGAAGTCAGACATTGGTTCTGTTACTGTCATCAGAATTGACAAATCTGTCATTTCCCTTGAAAACTTTATAAATACACTAGGGTACACTGGAAAAATATTTTAAGAGCTTGGAAGATGTCTTTTAGGTGCTGTTAAAGTATACAGTAAAGATTTTCAGGGAATTTCAGCCCATTTCCAAATTATAGTTAGGAATTCAGCTTTTGGGGTCTTCTTTCAAGCCAACGTAAAGCTAGCAAGATTCTTCTGGCACACCTCTTCTTCTCAGGCCCCTCATCATAGAATTGTTTCCTAAAACAGTCCAGATCAGTCAAAACTCTTCAGGTTTCTGGCTTTCAGTAGCTTTTCCAGAAGGCACTCTGACAGCCTCACTGTTCTCATGTTTGAGACAGTTTCCAGTCTAAATATGTTCGTGCCAAATTTCTAACCTGCTGTTATTGTGGGTTTTAAGATTAAACTCTCCTTCTCCCTTGTGAGGGGGTGTCTAATGATATCATGTATTTGACTATTCATACTGTTCTTGCTCTTGCAGTGTTTTGTTGCAAGACAAGCTGTGTTCTTGAAGTTTCTTGCAGAATATGGACAGCCATATATTGACTCAGTTGAGATCTCACTAGTATTTCTACACTTGTATTAACTCTTTGCTGCTTCAGTTTAATTTGTCTTAAGTGGTATGTCTGAAGAAGTTGTGTTTTATAGAGTTCCGGGTCAGAAAAAAAAAATGCATGTTTTTCTCTTACGTGATTCCTGCCTGATCTGCTACTGAAAAATAAATTTGCAATAGTCCTTGGGGAGATTTTTTTTTTTTAAAGTCAGGCAGCTAAGGAAGACTTCCAAATGTACCTTATTAATGACTACAGAAAGATGGAAGAATCTCCAAAGATTCTCCGTTCATCCCATTAGGCATGGGTCTAAAGTAGATAATACAAAATATCAGTGGATTTGTTCACATCTTTGTATTGATTTTACAAAGAGCTGTGAAGTTACAAAGTTTTTAGATGGCTTGGATGAGTTGAATCCCATCTTGACTGGGGGTCACTGTACTTTGTACTTTCATCCCATGTTTAATATTCTGCTCCATTTTTTCCTTTGTGTGGTGTTCTTCTCCCTGGCAGTGCTTCTCTTTTTTTTTTTTTTTCCTGAACTTGTATTCATTTCTATTCTAGGGGTGAAATCACAAAAGTAAAATTATAAGTAAAATGAATATCAAGACTACTTCTGGAGAAGCTCTGGTGAAGTAATCTCTTTTAGCCCAGAGCTTCCCCTTTCAGCACAGTTCATTGGCATTTCCTCTACAATAGTCACTTTAGTAAGCACCTTCACAGTCTCTTGCTAACCTTCTTTTTTTCCAGTTTATCAAGTAATCTCTGTTGTGACACCTTACCAAATGTTCTGCTGAAGTTCAGATAAAATCTAATCTCTCTGTGCAGTTCTTTTGTCTAGAAAATCAGGTATCCTATCAAAGGAAAAAATCAGGCTGATCTGACATGACCTACCTTCACTAAAGCCATGTTACATTTTATTCTATTGTCCATTTACCTTCAAGCCATTAATTATTCATTCCTTCAAATTTCATCATAGATTCACATGGAGCCTGAGGTGTGAACAGATAAAAATAATTGAGTCATTTTTAATTCTCCAGAATTGGCAGAAATCTTGTTGACTTGAGCATATTTTGTAGCTCTGCCTAAGTAACGTCTTCATTAAAAATCTTTCTGTTGGGTCTGGTATTAATTATATGGCCATTTTTCAGAGTTCTGAGATTAAAAGGAACTTGTGAGTAGGCTCAAGTGCATTAAGCTGTTTAAACTTTTCTTGTTCCTTGACTATGATTATGGACATATACTTACCTCATACATTGAATTCACTGAAGACTTTCATTTAATTTGGAAATCACATTGATTTCTATTGTGGTATTTCAACTAATTTGCTAGAGCTACTTTTATTCCCCTTCTAGGTGAAAAAGTTGTTGACATTTCCTTGAACTTTTTGCTTCAAGGAGCAGTTAATTTTGCCATTTTAAATTCTTTCTTTGTCTTTTTCGTTCCAGTCTTTTTAAGCTTTTTGCTTTTTCAAATATTGTTCTCTGTCCATTTCGATCTGGAGACATGATATAAAGGGATTTCCCTCTCATTGAGATGCAAGTTCCAATAAATACTTCAATATTTGATATAAAGAAGTTCAGGTGTTCTTCATCAGTGTGCTTTTTACCTTTTTTTCTTTTTTTTTGTTTGAGAGGACTAACACTTTCAAATAAATCACAAGGGAGCTTTTGAAAATATATTTTAAAGTATGTCCTCTCTGGCAAGTAGTTTATTTTCCTGGTAAAATAAATAGCTATGCACTTTTCATAGTAAAAATAAGCTTAGATTAGTTGCACACTTTTATGAGAGTTTCTGGTTAATCAAAGCTTGTTTCCAGTGATGGTATCATTTCTTAAGTGCAAAGAAAAAGACCTTCGTATTAGTGACCAAACAACTTTTACAAAACACTTTGACCAAGATATAAAATGACTATTTTAAATCATTAAAAAGTAATAGACCAAATGACATTTTGCAAAGGAAATGTAAGATAATACTGCAGTGGCATCACATTGCTCAGTAACAATTGCAGAATTATTGTGCTCTAAGTTCTCCAGATGGATGTGGAAAGGATAAATGCTTGTAGAAACATTCCCCACAACAGTGGATGTGGTTCTCCCATTACATGGGGCCTTTTGCTGTCTTCATTTAGAAGTGCTTTGAGGTGCCAACATATTGAGCCATTTGCTTTACAGGAAAGGAGAAATGCAATTGATTAATGCCATTTTGGACTGAAGCTCCTTCGTTTGTTTCTCATAACTGACTGGACCATGATCCAAGCAACCTAGTTCAATAAATAAGGGAGTACAGTACAGTTACAAAGACTATCACAACTGAATATTTTTTTATGAAATTAAAATACCTCATCGTCAGTGATCCTTGGGTGCATATTTTTACTTCTGAATCAAGTGGAGAGAAAGATAATTATTTACCTAGTTTGTTCAAATGTTTAGTCAATGAGGTTTTGGAAAGTTGCTAATGAAGAAGAGAAGCCAATATTCTCTTTTGCAAATGTGAAAAGAGGCTGTTATATCCCCCATTGGGAATATGCTGCACCACTTGCTGTATACAAAAAGCTTTGCATGCCAATCAGACATCACCAGTTTCTTAATTCAGGTTATGGAATGAAGCAGAAAGAGCTGTTGTTACCTGCTGAGGTATCCCGATGTTTAGGACTGGGATCAGCTGCTTACCCAGTTGTTTTTTTTAAGTTCAGTTTAACCTAATCATAAAGAGATTTTAATTTTATCTAAAAGACAATTATTTGCAGAATTTGCAATAAAAGGCACAGTGCAAAATTTAATGAGAAGAATGAATACAAGTAAAAAGAGTAAGACAACATAACTTTGTTAAGCATAAATATTATTTCAAAGGTTTCTTTTGTCCCCATGCCCTCTGTCAGTGGCTGTATTCAAGCTAAAACATCTCATTTTCCCCAGATTATGGATGTGTGCCGAAGACAGTCAAGATTTGGGGCATATCCTTCTTATCTGCACAGTCAATGTTCATCTTTCATGAAAGAGAGAAGGAAGAGTTTAGAAGATAATTTATTTTCAGACAGTCTTATGCCTCTAGTCCTTTGGTATTCATCAATCCAATTAATTCTTGCCTAATCATTGCTGTTTGTCCTGTTTTAGAGATGTTCATGTTTAGTTAGCCCAGCTGAACAAATCACATCCAGCCAGACTGCCTTTCATGCAGCTGAACCCTGGACATTGACAATCAGGCATTTGTTGTCTAGATTCCTTATTTGAAGCAAAGGAAAGAAATGGGCATTTGTAGCATGTGACTCACATGATCTATTTTAGACATCTGTGTACACTTGAGTGGGAAGAGCAACATGCTGGAGACACCCGTTTGTCTCCACCAACTATAAAAGAAGCCTTGCCTTCCTGCACAGATTTAGGGATTGTCAGCCTGAGGTGGGGTGATTCTCATCCTTAAGGACTGTTCTTTTACTAGGCTAGGTCTTCACCAAAGCAATTATTCATGTTTAAGTCCTCTCCTCATCTTGCAGAGCTGGGAAATTTCCATGTCCCAGAGAAAAATTTCTCATTCTTCCTCTTTGCTTACCCTGCAATTACAGTGTAGCTGTACCTTGTGTACCTGGGACTGTGTCTGTTACTCAGAGAAGAGCTCTTGTTTAGGGCCAGTCCCAGAAGGGACTCATCAATGCTTTGGAAAGTTCTGCTTCTTCATGGCACTGGGATAAAGGCAATGAAAATCTGCCCTGCAAGACCTCAAGCAGAGACAGGAATTCTCAGCACTGCACTTCTCTGTGATCTCCTTCAGTTTCAGGACTTTGCCAGCATTCTGCTTGCACCTGCAAATGTTCCTGCAGCAAAGGGAAAGAAATTGGGGTAATCCATATGGAAATTCAAACAAAGTAAAGCTTTCACAGAATCAGTATTTGCAGTAAGTAGAAACCGTTGTAGATGTTCCAGAATTGGTGTAATTGTGGACAGCTGTAGAAGGGAGTATTTAGGAACATGCTTAGTGTCTGAGTATGAACACCTTCAAACACTTTATTTTAAGCTGAATCTGAATGCATGTGCGCACATTCAATGATGATCTGATGCTGGCTTAAGGCTCCTAGGGCCTCATCCAGAGCATCATAATAAGTAAAGCACTGGTGTAGGACAAAAGCACTTTGCTGATAAGATTTCTCCCCCAAAAATACCATCAAGGTTCACTTTGTCCCAGCAGACTTTCTTTGAGGCTTCCATCGCTTCAGCTTTATGAAACATCAGGTATTTGATCTGCATTTAGCATAAAGCCAGCATGAAGTCATAATGTCAGCATATAGAGCTTATTATAGGGAGCTTTGGGAAATGTGAAAGTAACGTGATTATCGTATTGTATTGGGTGATCTGCCAGAGGACAGATCTGGTACAAATATCTGTGGAGCTTAGAGTTTATCCCATTACTCTTGTGTGGACTTACCTGCCCATTCCAAGGAGAATAAAGAGCTAGTGATAATAAACCACCTATGAAGGATTAGGATGGCAAAGATACTTGTATTGCAACTGCAGTAATATTCTCTTCCCTTAAGGAAAATAAGTAAAGTTTTCTGTAAACTGTAAAGTAAAGTTTTCTGGTGCCTGGAAGGAATAACAAAAAGGGGATATTCTTATTGTCATTAAAAATAGAATGAAAAAAAATAAATAAAACAACAGTGTTAGTGCTTGATTTATTAATTTTTAGTTCTGTATTTCCTAGTAGAGAAAGAATAAAGTAGACATACTGAGCCTTTTTTACCCCTTTGTCATTCAAACAGTATTCCAATTTCTTGCTGGTGTAGATTTCATTAATTAAAAAAACTAGTAATGTTCTCAATATCCTAGCTATTCATCTGTATTACAAAGCACACTAGGACTTTGGTTTTGAAAGCTAAAATATAGCAAGCCGTTAATGGAATTTATATTTGTGCTCCCAAGAAATTTAAATGAAGTCTTGAGGGTAACCACAATCCCTGGCAAGGATTCTCTTTCTTATTAAAGGTGACCTGGACAGAACTTGCTTTCATGCCACATTGAAATTGTCCAGAGAAAAGAATCTCTGTGGGAGACAACACACATTCTTCTTGTGTCCCTGCCTCTCGCCAGCCTAGCATAGCACTGCATCTTAGTCATTAGCAAGGGAGAGAAGGAAACCAGTACTTCCCAATTCTGGAAAAGAAAACCACTCAAGAAAAAATATACTTACTAGATCCTGCAAACTAATAAAGAAAGGTTTGTTTGATCACCAATGACTTACTCCTGACCTCATGAACTGGAAAATATTTCTGTTGTCTTTGGGTAAGTTTTGTCAGTGAATTGTTTCAGGGTTTCTTGGGATGCATGAAGTAACTTAAAAGGTGCCTTGCTTAGATTTTAAAACATTTATTTATTCAGTACACTAGAGTTTTCTAATTATTTAGCCCAAGCAGAAGCAATCAGCTGCCTGTAGAACATTAACAACAAGCTTTCTGTGATGTTCCCTCTACAGAGTAAGCACCTGCATTAAATTCTTGTTCTAAATCACCCACCTGAATCTGCCTCAGTCTCTGCACTAATAAAGTAGGAAAACTGGCGTGGAAAAGTTAAACAATAGAAACAACTCCCATCCTTTAAAAAAACTTAAAAAAAAAAAAAAGTCATTTGCATGCATCTTTTCTATTCAAATAGATGTTTTATGATACATTTATTTTTGCATTTACCTGGCTAGAAGTTACTAAAACTGCTTTAGAAGTCCAAAGCAGAGATTTCCTAAATAAAAACTTTCCTGCTAAATAAAAGCTTTCTTTGTCAATATAACCTGAATTGTTACAGTAAAGTGTTTGATGTTATTTGAAATTGGATGTATGGTGTTATTATTGTACTACTTTTTAATGCAGATGAAAAACAAAGAATACTGATGGGATACTACATCTACCTCTGTGCAGTGCCAGCTACTTTGTAACTGCTATCAAACTTTATGAAAAACAGATCAGCTTGTTTTGAAAGAAGTTGAAAAGAAGCAAAATACTTAGGAAAGGATTGAAGAGGAAAAAGAAGCATAAGTTTTCTGTGCAGTTTTTAATGGCGGTAACTGATTTTCTGACAAAACTAAAAAAAAAAAAGAAACATTACTGTGTGCTATTTTTTGAGAATTATAAGCATCAAATAAATCTGTCAGGAAGCCAGATAACTACTTGAACACAGAATTATCACTCTGGTAGCTGACATCAATCTTTGAAGGTGATTGGAACTGTCTTGCTGGTAGATTTGAAAACAGTGTGAAATATGTCCAGTCACTGGCCATATGGCATGCATCCACCTTCCAGCATAAAAGCCAGTATGTGGCACTAATGTGTATTTCAGAGGCAAACTAACTTCCAAATGGCTGAAGGATACCAGCCAGCTGCCTGCATGGAAAGAGAGAGAGAAGCCAAAACCCGAGGGGAGAACACTGCTGAAATCCTTTAAGTGTCCTGTGCCTTTGCACCAACTGTTTGCCTTATAGAGCTCTGAGCAAAACCAACAGGAAAGATCATAGACCTCTTGCACTGCCAAGTATTTTGTGGTCTCTGGGAGCTTGAGAGTTGAACTATGAGACCTGTGTGGTATGTGAGAAGGCTGGAAAGGATTGTTTCAAGTCGGGAGGCAGTGACAGCGCTGCTGGATCTCGGTAGCCTGCTGAGGTGCCAGACGGCCTCTTCCTTGGAGCTTAAAAAGGACAAGTGAAGTGATCCAACAGCTAGTAAGTTTATCCATTAAGGTCAGATGAAGTACAAACTCCCTAATTACAGTGCTTACCAGAAGGAGGGGAAAACATTTTTTGGAGTTCGTGAAACAAGTTATATTTCTTTTTTTCAAGTATACCCTCCAGTCTTTAAAAGTTCACTGCAGTAGTTTTCCTTTATTCATCCTGTACTTTAGAAGCAGGAAAATACTTTGTTTCTAGGCATTAGAAATCCTCCTAATGGTGCCTGAAGGTGGCCAGGGGCAATAAACCATTCTCTGATACCTTTTTGCTTTGACAGTCTATTAACTGATGTAGATACAGCCGGAGGGTATGTTGTGAAGTCCTGTCTTTCAGGCATTCTTTTTGCTTGCTCCTTCACCCAGATCTTTGCTTCTTGTAGTAATCGTGGTGATCAAATCCCTGGGATGCCTTTCTCCCATGGGATCATATTGTGTTAGGAGTGAAGGAGATATGAAACAGTTTGCTACCACAGTACCAATCAGACTATCTCCAAAAAAAACTGTTGTGAATTCTGCTTTCAGCTGCTGTTGTTGCTCCCTGGCCAGAAACCCTACTTACTCAAGAGGCAGCTCTTTTTTCCTTCCTCCCTCCCCTTCCCTGGCTTTGTTCTTTGACTTTCCCCTCTCTCCTCCCTCTTTTCTGAAACTCATTGTTCTTAGATTAAAAGCAGACACCAAAACCACCACCAACTGTTTTCTTTGGTTTGAAACAGCCCTTCCTGTGCATTCTGTGTATACAGAATGATTTGCTAACAGTTTGGATCAGGCACCATTCACTGGAGAGTGCAGGAAGGACTAAGATGATGTTACTGATGAAAACTTCTTTATGAGGAGAAATTGCACTAATGGTAGTGAAAAGACTACTCCTGACTTTAGAGGTCCTTCAAGAGCAGATCACCACCAGCAACAGGGCATCAGCAGTGATAAGAATCCCTTGGGATATCACCACATAGTGGGTGGCAGTGTGTTCTGACCAAACTGGGCCCAGTGTAATGACATAAAGGGATTTCTATCATTGCTAAATTTTAAACTGTATTAAGAATGCAGGCATACATTGCCACTTGATCCGTCCTTAAGAGCAGCTGAAAACCTTTAGTTCCCATTTAAGACTCAGCAGCAAGGTCACTTTTGAGTCAGGTCTAGGTTTTTCAGATGTGAATCATCAGAGAGACAACTGATTTGAAAGGCTTTTTCTTTGATCCCTACCTAGGTTTACTCTCTAATGAAGGACAAGAGAGTGTGCTTTTTCCAAGTAACTCAGTTCATTGCATAGTGGGTTTGACTTTAATAATATATATTGTTCTTTTTTTTTTTTTTTAAGTTTTAAGGGCAGTCTGTACAACTGAGTCTGTGATTTGTGCTATGAAGAAGCGTGACTCAATTTTTTAAAAATTGACTACTAAAATAATCCTTACTAAAATACTCCTCATTGGTACTAAAATAATCCTTATTAGACAAAGACATCAAGGCTGTTGGTTTTTCCTCCTATAGTCAGTAACAGAAGATTTTTTGGCTTTGTGAATGAAAACCTGCAAATGTTCAAATGATGCACATCCTCACTTTTTCTGCTGTTTGGTGCTCCTTGTTACACATTTCATCACAAATTGAAGGGCTTGACATTGAAGGGCATATTCCAAGCCATTCCATGTAGTCCAACTAAATTCTTTTGCATCCTATTAAATGATGAAACACAGTAGCTGGGAGAGTTTTCAATAAAAGCATTCACTCCTCTTTGAAACTTGCTCCCTCTGGTGTTTCAGCAGAGCCAGTGCTTGGTGACTTTTAAATACAGGGTTATAATATAATTACATTATAGTAATGTGGACATCTGTAATCCGTAAAATTATTATAAAAACCTACTGTATCTTACTATTAAAAAATATTCAGCCATTGTTTTCATAGAGACACTCAGATGTCATTGCAGTAAATGCAAAGAGCCACACACATACCTTCCCATCTTGGTCTGAATGCCATCTGTCCTATACATAATACTTTCATTTTACTATATTATTTCATCACATTCCCAAACTTTATGGCATTAAATAAAAACAATTTGTCAAATTTTGGAACCTTAATGTACAAACCACTGATGTCTTTTAATATATAATGTAAAGCTATTTGTATCTGTCAAGGTGGAAAAAAAATGGCATGTAAGCATGCTTCTGATTTAAATCATTCCCAGCTCTGCTATATTAGAATTTGAACATGTTCTTATAACTCAAATAACATTGATTGGATAAAATACGAGCTACAGATCATGTAGGCAAAATTTGTACATAGCAATTGAAGTGTTTCTTGCATGCCTAAGGTTGTAAGTGACTCAGACACGCTTCTTGCTGCACTGTGGGGAAATGCTGCCACCTGCTTGGTTTAGCTCTCTGCACTTAATAATCCAGAGTACTTTTCCCAGTCTAGGACTCCTGCAGTCTTCTTTATATCCATTTTGTTTGGCTCAAGCAGAGGATATTTTAAACAAGCTGGAAAGGAAAAGTTTAAACTTCCCATGTGAGCATTGTGAAAGGTGTTTTTAGATTGGCATGTAACATGGAGCGTGTTGCTGAGCTTGCAGATGGCATAAAAAGTTACTGCCTGTCAGGTGAGATGGAGTGACTGATTGCATATGTGCACATTAAACCTGTCCCCTCACTGAAATAAAATGCTTGCCTAAACGAGGGAGTAAAGAAAGCAGGTACAGGTTCTCGTCTGCCAGATGCTTAGATTTGCTTATTTGATCTCTTGTAATCATTTGCAACAGAAATTAAAATGAGAGCAGGAGTAGGAGCAAAATCAGCTTGTGTCTTTTGAATGTACAAGATACTATTAACTGATGCTCAGTCTCTTATATTGAGGAGAATAAGATCCTTGTAAACCCTTATGCTGCTGAAGTCAGTGTGAATTTTATCGTGAGACTATGAACAAATCCTTAAGAGGCATATTTGTCAAGCTATAAAATACCTTACTTTAGTACGCAGCCAGCTATGGTCAAATACCAACAGCTATACAATATCAGAGTGTCTAAAGCTAGAAAGAACCAGATGAAAGTTGTTTAGGCAGCCTGATGCATGATACCTTTTGTTTCTATATAGCACTGCCATTCTTTGGACAAAAATATTTATGGAAGAATGCAACCATAGATCCTGATAAACCAAGGACTTTTATTACCACAATGTTTTTGGTGAGCTAATCATGCAAGATCATTTGGTTAAATAAAAATTCCAAGAAAACTTTTATTATAAACTCTCCATATTTTTGTTTTCATAACAGCATGTGATGCTGTCCTCAAACTTTCTAACAATGCATTTCTGCGGAAGAATGAGTGTACATGTGGAAAAAGCCATAAGTAATTCAAATGCCTAACAATTAAATGGACATACAAGAATTTATAGTCCTTTCTCTAAAGATTTTTGGAGCCTTTATGCATAATTCAAAGTTTCTTTTATTATAGTTACTCTTTTGTTCTATCCACTAGCTCATAAACTTGTAACTACAATGGCAATAAAGGCATTTAAAGTATACGTATATTTATCTTTCTCTACAAATACATCTTACATGCATGTGTGTAATAGGTGCAAATTGGATTTTGTTTTATAGCAACTTTTAGCAATTAATATAGATATGGGCAAATTCTTGAAAGATATTTGCTATGTTATTATCAGACAAAGTAATGTCTGATACTCGAATGGTTTTTAATGCCAGAAAAATTCCACTTAAAAAGGAAAAAAGGAGTATAATTTTTACTTGTTTGTTTTTGTTTATCTTGAGTCCTTATACAGCAAAGAAATTCCTTTTAAAAAGCAGTAGTGATGTAGCTACTATTGCTGATATAATTTAACATGGGTCCGGATAGGAGTGTTTTAATGAAAAAACCGTACCTTGTGTCCTATATCACTATAAACCAGCATTAGTTCTAGAGACATTTCCAAACAAATTCATTTCTTCTAGCAGAAAGGAGGTAATACAAGAAAGCTCGTACAACACTTGATATTAACACAAGAATCTGGCAATCATGTCAGTCCAAAAAAATAAGTGAATGAGGATTAAAATGTTGTCTTGTTATTGGAGACTGTAAGGTGCTGAATGCAAACACACTGTGCATATGTCATTGCCTTTGGCAAGAATGGTAATTTAAAGACTAAAGAAGAAACGAGTCTCCTTATATGTCTGTTTTCTTGGGACTTAATAATCAGTCCTACAGTGTGAAAAACAGAAGAGCGGTTTGTGTGTCATCTGGTTTCTTCATAAATGTTCAGGGAAGACTTTTGTTGCTCTGTGGAAATTGCCTCCACAAACATTTTAAATATATAAATATGAATTGTTCACATGGTCTTTGCTTTTATAAGTACTCCGTCCTGTTTGGATAAGCCCCATATAAGTGGAATTTGAATGGCAGGGTTTCCTCCCTTACAGCTTAGCAAGGCTTTAAGTGGTAACCAGGCTCTTGATTTATGCTTTTTCTCATCAACCTGTTTAATTGAAGTGGTAGTGAGAGGGCAAGAGAATTGGAGCTGGGCTGTTGGTGGTGGAGGTAGAAGGAAACCCTCGTGCTCCACAGCCTACCCAGCCAGGAGAACAGCGCAAGGATGCCCAGGAGTGCTCACTGCTATAATGAGCAGGGTGGGCTCCTGGCCACCTACTGCCAGGTCTGCCAGACACTGCAAGAAACATGAAAGGCTTGAGTCCTGTAAAGTTTACATTAACAGGAACAGTGACAGCCTTCTAAGATATACTCTGTAAAAACACTATAAATGTAAGAGATACTCTGTAGTCACTTAAATATTGTAAGGGAGATTTGGAACTAGATGATCTTAAAGGTTCCTTCCAACCTAAACCATTCTATGATTCTATGATTTTGTATCAAGTATACAAATTGCTTTTAATTTCCAGAATTTCCTGCTAGTAGCTGCAGAGATCCTTACAAAAATGGCCCCAGGAAGCCAAGAGTTCTCATCTGGTTGATGTTGTTTGGATAATGTTAAAACAGGTGAAGAATCAAACCAGGAGAGGTAAGAATACAGAATCACAGAGCACCCAAAAAAATTTCTTCATAACTTTTGAATAGATTTCTCTGGACTCTAAACTCCAAAATTCTTGCTGACAGATTGACCAGCAATAACCTTTCCAACAACACTTTAGGTATAATTTTAATTAATTTCTTCTTTTCCATTCTCCATAGAAGAGTGACGAACTCAACATACAGGCTTTGCATTTAGTTTTAGTTGTGCGATTTTTTAAGCATTCTTAATGGAGACTGTACATCTTGTTAAATTTCTGGAAAGCAGCTTTTTTTCTTTGTTCTCAAGCTGATCACTCTGCCATAAAATAATGGAATCCTTGTGCTCATGAAAATGGCATTAGGAATTGAGTGTTCCTCTCTCAACCTTCCTATGGCAAATAAGCTGGTACAAATGGGAGCAGGATGGTCTGCAATGAAAGTAGCATGGAGTCAGCAGTCTGTATCTCTCTCTTTTGTGTGGATAAGTTTCAGACTTTTTGTTAAAATTAGCAAAAACTGTGTTATTAACAGAGCTGTGCTGCTGCTGTTTGCTGAATTCATTCCTTTTACTGCCTACTAGTAATTTTTTCTGACATGACCATAAGTATCATTATCCATATCACATTGATAAACATCACTCTAGCATCACTCGTTAAAGCAATGGATGGAGTGGGGGAGGCAGATTCATCAGTAATATGTAATCACAGTGCTTTAAGGAACTGTAGAAGATAACCTGCATTTAGCACACCACTGCCAAAGGGGTGGGTTAGGTGTTCATAACAGATAGCTTTCTAGCCCCTTTTTGAAGACCTGCACTGACAATGATCATACAACCTCCCTGGCAGCTTTTCCAGTGCATCAGTACCATTGAAATCAGAAACCTTCTTACGGTTTCTAATCTAGGTTTACAGAAGTGTAAGGTCATTGCTTCTTCACTCATTGACCTTGGTCTCAGAGGAGAGATTATTCCTTGTCTTTCTTGCCCCAAGCATGAGCTTTCTATATATTTGAAGACTTATTTTCCTCTTAGATTTATGTTTAAACTGTCAAATCACCCAGTGTTTTCCACAAAGCCTTCCCCAAAACCCACGCCCTGACCTCTGCTGCTTGCTGTTTGAGTGCCACTGCCATTCGGCGTCATTTCTGTGGAACCACACGTTTCAGTTCTGTTCCATCTTTTAAAAATTTTGTCTAGAAATTTAAGGAGGTTCCAATAAGTAGAGAAAAGGGAAAAGATTAATAGCTGAGATTTGTGCTCCCAAAAGCCATGGGGTGATGGTTCTTGATAGCAGGGAGGCTGCGGTGCGTTGCGGTGCCAGTGCCGGTGCTGGTGCCGGTGCTGGTGCTGGTCCCGCGGGGATGCCCCTCGCTAGATGGCACCACCGGATCGATGAAATGATGGACCAAGGAGGCAATAGTGCCTGGAAGGATGAGCTCCTGCTCCGGGAAGTTGCTGTGTTTCCAAGTGCCGTGCGGCTGGACTATTAGGAGGGAGAACAAATACGCACACATGGAGGCCTTGCTTCCTCCAGCTGTGTCAGCTTCTTAGCGATCAATTAATGCCTTTATACTGTGTCTCACTGCAGGGTCTGAGTGTAGCCTGACTCCTTGTCATTTAAGCCCTTTGAGTCTTATCCTGATGAGATACATCTTGCTGTTAATATTTCTTTAATACATGGGGCCTGGAAATATACTTCTGCAGTCTCAGCCAGATTTTTGCAGCTCTGTGGGCCAGAATCATGAAAAGCACTTGGTGTGTGTATGATTTGAGAGCTGTATTAACAGAATAGCTAGTGTGAGATCCTAGGCAAGAAGAGTAAGGCTTTCATTTTATGTATTAAAATGTCATGGTAAGAGTAACAGATGGTGGTACATCACCTGCAGTAGGAGTAGTTATTGTTGAACACTACTTGTAAGTTATAAAAATAATGGGATCACAGAAAGCACATGACTGGTAACTTTGTGTATATAAAGGCTAGTTTTAAACGAAAGGTGAATAGCCTGTTGCAAATCTCCCCATGTCAGTCTTCTGTAATGTCTTATTTTCTGATATGTTTTTCTGATACAATTTTTAATGCCTCAGTTTACACACAGTTCTTCCACCTACTCCATTCTTGTGGTGCTTGTTGCTTGCGGTTTCCCACTGCCCCTCAGACTGTTCTTGAAGTGTGGATGTGGCATCTGTATAGGAATGTTATGTAGGAAGTAAAATTGGAGTCTTTTTACAGCTCTTGGTCCATCTGTACCCATTTGGAAAGTTTGCACCTGTAGACCTGGAGGTTGGAATTAACACCCATTTGTTCTTGGTAGAGCACAGTTTCTTGGGAGACAGAAAAGGATTATTTCTTGTTTTAAGAAAAAATACTGGGTTTCTTTAATATACATATATATATGTATCTCTGTTTGTGTGTTAATATGCACATATGCATGTATAAGAGGTATATGATTGTTCTGCTTCCAGGAAAAATATTTCTGAGAACTTTAACTTCATTTTACTGCAACAAGTGCCTCAAAGTAGCTGATGCTCAAAACTTCAAAAAGAGTTTTCATCTCTTTCCCAGAGCTATTTTAATTTGAGATCTCAGAAGCAGGGATTACCTGTAATGTCTTTTTGGTAGAGCAGTCCAGCTGAGTAGGATTTTTAATTTATCAGCAACTGTAGTCTGTGTGTCATTGTAAGATATCTATCTATCTAATCTATCTATCTTTCATTTCTTCATTATTCATTTCATTTCCACACCAAGCATAAAAGCACTTTTCACACAAGCGAACGTACTCAAGTAATCCTCATCAGATGCATAAATAAAATGGTACTTGAATATTTGACTTCCTCTCAAATTAGACTGCAGCAGCATCTGAACAGATCCCATTTCCCTCCTACTTAGCAGTATTTAGTTGAACAAAACAATTTCCTCCTTCCATTCTAAATTGTTTTGCAGATTTTAGGATGCAAAACGATTTTAGATTTTTGAACATTTTAGGATGTTTTTACCAGGGGATGTATTTTAAAGGTGTGTGAATGGACCCCAGGTAGAGTTTAACAGGCGTCTAAGTATGCAAAGTTTATTGGGAAAAGTAGGTGTTCAGTGTGAATAGTTGTAATGTACATAGAAAAATAATCTCAAATATACTTCTATGGCAAGTTTGTATGACAAATGTGTGTGACAAATATGTGTATAAGGATCAGTAACTTTAGCAGTCTGAATATAGGTGAAAATGGAGATTTCCAGAATTTTTATTGTAATTTCCCAGTGATAAGTTGTCTTCTGATAAATATTAACACCGTGGCAGTACTTATATAACATATGATTCACGTTAATCTTTAACAGGTAGAAAAAATATGGGTTGTGTTGCCTTGAGCAATCACTATATCACCTTTCAGTCTTTTGCAGCCAAGTGTAGGTAAGTGTGTTGCCTGAATCCCATCAGAAGACATTCTTGACAATGGGAACAAAGCAGATTTTTCCACCTGCAGTTTATTCATTTTAATTGTTCACACAGGGCAGGAGGGAAGATCCAGAGAATCAGACTAGTTTAACTGAATGTTTGTCCAGCAAAGGATAGTTACCTCCGTACAAGTTTAGTTCTCAGCCCATGGGTTGCAAGACTGTCATCAGAAATTGTTTGGTCTCATAGAGTTTGATAAATCTGGTCTGTTACACTGCAAACTAGTATGGTAATATAAAGCAAGGAAGTGAATTCTTTTGAGAAATAAATTATTTCCTCTAAAATATACCAACAGATCCTGTCCTGCCTCCAAAGTTCATCCTTCCTGCTTTGTAGTGCACTGGGGAAACATTGCTATGTTGATATAAATATTAACATAAAACCAGGAGAAAAAAGAAAAACAAGGAAAGGAAGAAATTCTGTCTGCAAGATTTGTGTGTACAAAACTATGGAGGGTCATTCAAACTACCTACATCAGTACAACTTCCTTACAAGTGTCATGTGTCAGCAGTCGTGGTGAAGTCAGGCTGCAGACTTTGTCATATTCCATGTGCTTCTCAAAATTTTTTTCGTGTTGTTATCCTTTCCTAAAGAAAGCGTAAAACCAGCTTGGGAAGAGATGTGGCAAGGATTGCAGAGTGGGGCTAACTCTGGCTGTGGAACCAGTTAAATCAGCCATTTGGGAACACCAGTAAAACAGAAAACACATGAGAATAGCCTAGCTTTCTCTTTCAGTGTCCATGGACCTCAGTAAGAAGTAAGAATAACACCACATGCAAATGCCATGCCAGCATCTGGCTGTGGCATTGTGTTCGTAGAAGTCTTGACTGTTCTGCATCCAGGACACTGCTGGTGTGGTGGGAGATGAGGCAGGGCTAGTGAGCAGGAGGGTGAAGATAAGGGGCAGATTGAAAGAGGTTCTTTCAGAGAGGAAATGGTGGGGGGTGTCAGGAAATGGTACTTTTTAAACGTGTTTGAAAAGTTTTTGCGGAAAAGTTGCTGAAAAGATGTGTTTTCAAGAAATGATACAGCCTCACCTCAAAGCTGACTTTGGTTAGGGGGAGCCTTTAAAGCTTGCACAGCCTGGAGGTTCTGGGCTTGCCATCAGAGGTCTTTGGTTCTACCCCGTGTTACACAGGGGGAGGGAGCGGATGATGTCCAGCTAAGAGTTGTCAGAGCAGTAATAGCTTCTAATTTAGACATTAGGACTTCTCTTTAAATACAGCTAAGGGTTCTCTGCTGTTCCTGACAGCCTTTGTCGTGGGAACCTCATCTCAGAATCACAAGTGTGGGAGGGAGAGTGGTGGTTCCTGCCTTATAATATTAGGCCAGAAGGAACAACATCTGCTCTTAGCTTCCTTAGGAAAATTTCTAGTCAATCAGTCCCTTTTTCATTGGAGACCTATCTTCAGCTACCAAAGCATTTTAAATTTTGCAATAAATTTCTCATAGGCCACAGGAGTAGAAAATAAGTAGAAGAGGAAATGACCCATGAAATATTTGCAGAGGTGATGTTTTGTGTGTGTTCTGCTAAAATGTTTCCTTCAGTGTATTAAGTGTTTATACAGCACTGCAGCCACTATTAATCCAAGTAGTCATGTTTTTCCTAGCCCACCATGGACTCTTACCTTATAGTCACCCCCTTGAAATTAATCGAGGTGAACATAGTGTAGTCATCACTGGAAAATAGTTTATTATTTTAGAAAATGTGATCTATTTCTGCCTGACCAGAGCTGGATGTTGCTAAAAATATTGAGAATGTTAACATAGGTGGTAAACATCTTCTTTAACATATACACAGGCAAAAGAGGCAAATGCAGAACCAGTTGATCCTGTAGTTCCTCTGGTAGTATGTGATTTGTTCAAAACTCAAGTGCCACATGCAAAGTGTTTACATCGTAATCATAAAACTCCCTACTTTTCTGAGAATACAGGAGGAAATGTTTTCTCTTTAATTTGACTGGACATCCTAATACATGTTCCCTATTTATGGTATACATTATTAATAGAATGCAACCTATACTTAATACTGGTTTGTTTTTTCATATCTCCTCATATTTCCTACCTCCTCTCTTCTGTCTGATTTTTGGGGTTTTTTTTCCCTTTTCTATCCCATTTATGTTTTATTTGTATACACAAGAGCATCTTGAAAGATACTGTTTTTTAAGCAGCTACTCATATATCTGGGCACATAATCTAATTCTTAGCTACAACAAGCAGAGGTTCATCAGGTTGCAAAGTTCAGCCTCGTGACAGGCAGCAACTCACTGAGGTGTCATTCTGAATTTCTGGTCTCCACTGGGCAAGCCGCCCATACTCCTTTTTTTCCCCTCTTTTATCACAGAAATATTGCTTCTCTCTTTATTCAGGTGAGCGATTTGGTACCATAATATTAAAATCTCCTTTGTCTCCAAATTTAGTATCCTCTTTTCATGTCTGCTCCTGATAAACAAAGAAGTGTAAAGAACTGATATTCTTTCTGCCTGAACTGGACCAGGATCTTTAGCCTATTGGCCTTTTAAGAAATGACACAGTTTTTCTGAAGAATTTCTCAGCCTTTCTAAAGAATTGAGACAATTGCAGAAAACATAAAAACTCAAAAGATTTGGCATCTGTCATTCTTCATTTCTGCTCTTACGACGTTTGCCTCTTCCTAACCTCCTGTCTGCCAGGACTGTCGTCCTTTCATTCTGTTTTTAAAAGTTTTTATCTCCTGGGGGAGGCCGAGGATGATTTATCTCTTCCTGCTGCTCCCTGTTCCTGATATCTGCCTCATCCCAGGCCTCCAGAATGTGACCATATTTTGTCCCGTCATCCCTGCGTCATCCTTCACTTCTTATCTTGCTTTATGTTAACATTTCCTTCCCTCTGTCTCTCATTTTGCTTCTGCTGCTCCTACTAGAACACACTTCAACTTAGATAAAAGGAAGTAAAAGGCAACTTGCCTGATGTAATTTTAACCATCACCCCCTTTCTCCTCTATTTGCTTTCGTTAGATGAAACTTAAATTCTTTTACAGAATCTTCTGTGATGAAGGTGTTTTTCTTGTGTTCCTGTTGGATGCTCATGATAGTTGTTAAGTTAGTTTACTTAGATGAGAAGACAGCAGCAATGGTCAAAGAAGTGTCTCTGTTCAATATAAACACCTGAAGTGCTATAAGGCTACAGTGGATAGGAATATACAATGAAATAGTTGTCTGTATCATTGGTGATTGTAACATTTATTGCAGCTATACTCTGTTAATCAAATTAATAACTGTTACCTGCAAGCCTGGATTAAGACAAAAATTAGGGAAGAACTAGAAGTTCTTACTCATGGCAGAGCTACAGAGAATTGGGCTATGAGTATTAATAGCGAAGCTATCACATTGCCTTTGGGTTTAAAAGTCACATTCCCAAATACTACTTTCATTGTAAGAGATTGTTAGTTGTTAAAGCCACTAAATACAAGCTACAAATTGGCAGCTGAAAGTTTATTTTTCTTGGCTGAATTCTAGGGATTTTTTTTTTAGCCTCATACTTCTCTGCTTAGCTAAATTGTATAAATAGTGGATAAATTATTTTTAATTTAATCAAGTAGGTGCCCCTTAGAAGCAGTGACAATACTAAGAAATATACTGTTCCTGTGTTTTAGTTCTGGACTGAAACCTTTCCAGAAATGTGCCTCTTGAACATTTGCCCACTTTATAATCCAAATAACATTTAAGGGATGAAAACTGCAGTGTCCTGGCAGTGGGGATCTACCAACATTGAATCCAAAGGAGTCCAGAGCCAGTGGGTGTGAACTGACCCTGCCAGGGAGAAGCAGTGTCATGCAGAGCACAAAAGAAATCCATAATTATTTTTTCCACAAATACAGGTATTATGTTAGAACATCAGACTGCATACTTCAATAAAGTAATTTTGTGACTGAGTAGAGGAGGATGTGTGGATAAAGGACTGGATTACTGTCTGAGCTGGAAGACATGACAAGCATTGCACAGGCTCTTTCTGAGTTTGGTCTGCTGGTTGAGCATTTCCAGCATTTCCTGCTACATCATTCCCATCACACTTGCTGTCACAACTGTGTTACACACAGTTAAACTGCAAGTCAAGATGATGAAAAGAACATCCTGATTAAATTGAAAAGTCAGATAAGACAAGAAAAAACAAGCTCCAAACTGGACACTAAGAGAACCTCTGATAATGTAGATAGAGGAAATTATATTGCTTTGAAAATACACTGGGACTTTGATCTAAGAGGCTGTGGCAGAACTTTAATATGTGGTGCTTATAGACAATTAATTTCAATTGCTTATATGCCTATCTTAAGCTTTAAAAAATATATCTTTTTTGAAAGGAAACTTGGTGGACTGCAAAGACAGCTGTTGCTTTTGAAAGTGTATTTGGAAGATGATTATAAATCCCTACAGAGGCTAGTTGCTAATTGGCTATTCTAGGCTGTATTTCAGAGATTTGAGATAAACTTCAAGTTATTTAGTAACAAAAGTGGAAATTGAAAAAAATTGCATTTTTTTCATGTTAAGGTACATGTAATAAATTCCAAAGTTGTGTATAAAATGCTTAGTTATTCAATTTCCTGCTCCACCTCATTGGATTAAGTTTTCTCGTAAAATCACAGGGGGTAAATATGTTGATTGTTATGTTGATGTCACAGTTTTCTTGTTTCAATTTTTTTTATTAAATACTTTTTTGTATTTTGAGTGAGTGTTCACACTGCCAAAGAGCCAAAGGTTACTAATGAAGGTTTTGGAATGCTTGGAGGTAACTGAAAACAAGAGAGACTTTAAGTTGAAATTTGGGACAGTTGTTTTGTTAATGTCTTGCTTTCACTGATTTAGGGGTATGCATTAATATATGTCAACATGGACATTGTGGATATGGACAATATCCAATCTCCAATATGGGCTATAGTGACCACAGGTACTCCACTTTCTTACACTGAATTTGTGAACCAACAAAACTTTTCTAAAGTTTACTTATAGTTCCATTTTTAAGAGCATTTTGCACTTTGGATGGCCCATAAGCATTATCAGGAAGGTATTGCAGGCTAGAGAAATTTCTTCTTTCTCAAGAACAGTGTTATTCTGAAGAATTTTTTTTTGTTGTTTTAAACAAAGAATGGATCGGCATGACTGTTTACTATTAACTCATTTTTGCCTTTGCTCTGTTGGCTTTGATAAAATTATTTCTTTCCTGATTTCTCACATGTGCTTTGCTTAATAGAATTTTCTTCTTATTTTTATGGTTTCTGTTGTTTGAAAAACATAGTGCAACATATTTCATAGTGGAAAAAAGACTTCATTTGTCATAAGGAAATAATTCCATTTAATTTTGAAGGCTTAACATGATGCTATTCCTCTATCACATGTTAAAGCTTCCACAATTCTTTTTGCCAACAAGGTGCTGTGGCTCTGCTATACTCCTCAAAACTGTCTCTTGCTCAGTGATAATGAGCTCAGGGATAATAAGCAAGTTTAGCATTATTGAAGCTATTTGGCTTTCAATCAAATCTTGCAAGATTTGGTGGTTAAACTCATTTACAGGTATGAGTTTGTATTCCACCAAACTGTCTTCACCAGATGCAATAGTGTGTTGGGAATTAAGTCAAACTCTACTTTCCTGGGCCATGCTGGCCTAATTACAGTAGAGTATGCTTTAATGAGGGTTCTTCTGAGCTGCCTCTGCCTGATATGGCAAAGAGCCCAGAGGCAAATTTCAGATCCCAGTGTCAAGAGCTGATTCATTGCTTGTCTGCAATTAACAGCTGGGCTTCGGGATCTGGACAGAAAGCTAGAATAAGACTCTCTTTCAGCTCATATATTGAATTCAGAGTTGTTGGCCTTTAACAGATGTAGCGCAAAGGTCAAATATAATAGATTTATCACATAGAAAAAACTGCGTATATAATGGACAAAGAAGACAGTGTGGATTAAATTAGCTCAAAACCTTTAAATTACACATCAAAGAATGGCCACAGAGGACAGAAGGCATTTCATAAGGAAAGAAAAACAAAGAGTGTCCAAGAGTAAAACAGATCTTTTTGTCTGAGGATAAAAAGAGTGACAGGTCACTGGTTAAGTAAATTAATTTTACTATCTTTATTTTAATTGTTTGAACCTGTGAAAGCTAATGCCAAACCTGCTTTGTGTGCCCCCCTTAAGTCACATCTAATGTTGTGCACTTTCCAAAACACCAAAAAAGAAAATATGTCATAGTATAGCATGTAAAATATAATTACTAATGATAATACTGGGAAAAAATGCAGTTTTTGCTTCTAGAAACTCTATTGCTTATCCCAAACAATATTCATGCCCCAGGAAAGACGGAGGAAAAACACAACAGGAAGCCTTCTTTCGTAAATCTGCTTTGTTTAATCAAAAAAAATCATTGTTCTTGGCTAGCTCTCAAGGCAAACGTCATGGCATCCCATAATGCTGGCTGCAGGAACAGGCTCGTATTCCCCTGGTACACAGTTACATAGCCTGACCTAAATACAACGAAGAACTGGAATAGTGATCTGGTTGTGAGTTGGGGGATTTTGTTTGAGAGACTCACCTCAGATATACTGATCCACTTTTTTGGAAGAAATCTGTCAAGTTGTAGTACAGGATAATACATTTTTGCCTCCTGTCTAGTTCCAGGGATAACAGCCAATTTGAAACTTCTTTTGGAAGGCTTTTGTTCCCTGCCATCTGTAGATGTTTGGATGTGTAGTGTATGAAATGTTGTTATGTTTAGCATCCAACATCTTTCAGCCTTTCTTTGATACTTCTGTTTCAAACATGCATGTTCTCTTTCATTAAATAGCTAAAGTTCAAGTGGTTTAAATCTTTTTTTTTCAAACTAGAGAACAGCATTACTCACATACCAGAAGGCTAAGTAATGTCTGGGATTTATTAAATCATTCAGCAAAGTTGACCACAGACAGTTGCATATAGAACAAGTGCTGGAAGAAAAATAATCTATGATGATGTTCATTATACTATAACACACACAGACCTAGAGCCAAATACTTGGTATCATTTCTGTCTCTACAATTATTGTATTTCTTTTTAAACCTTTAACTAGCTTGACAGTTTTGGTTATAGAGGGTTTGAGTACAGAGGAAATATGTAGGTAAGTTTAATGTTAATTTGACCTCTTGGTAAAGTAACTATGGGCTATAACAAGATGAATACTTACTGGTGACTTTAATGAATAGGTAACTTTTACTGCCAAGTTTGTGTTGTTGCACACTTTTAAAAATCGTACATTCCAAGTGTATTTGCAAAATTCTATTTCTGTTTTATATGACAAAAAAAAAAGCATTATTGAAGCTGGAATTGGAACTGGGTGTTTTTTCGCAACTGTTCTTAGCATTCCAAATACTTATGAATCTTTGACAGTTTTATCAACCTTTCCTAGATAAAGTGCTGCTTGTGAAAAATGCAAAAATTGGAAAATGGATGTTACTAATCAGTCAATGCTAACCTAAAGTGTCAGAAGTAACTGAACAGGTGTTTTCCAGAATTTCAGGTCCTTACCACTTTCCAAACATAAAATTCATTTTACAATTACAAATTAAGTATATAAAAATTGAGCAAAAGCATCAAGAAATAATTATTTCATGCATAAAACTCTAATCTGTACTTTCTGTGCTATTAACTATTATGAGCAAAAGAACATCAAACAAGTAACTATGAAAATTCCATAACAGAAGAGAAAAGTCATGCAAATTTATTTCTGCTACAGTGAATCCTCTTGGTTTGATTGGGGGTTTTGGTTTATATTAAATTACAGCCCAGGGAAAATTTTACACTTTGCTTTGCCTTTTTTAAATTGTGTTGTTTGCACATAAAAGGATATTTGTTGTGTGGATTAAGTGGTTTGTGAGCAGGATTGGATAACATAATTATGTTATAATTTTTTTAGAAAACTGTGGGACATACTTCCCAGAAGTGAAAAATCACCCAGACAAATATTTACAAAAATGTCCCGAGTCTGTAAAAAAGTGGCTGAAACAACTGAAGAATGCTGGGAAGATTCTGCTATTAATTACTAGTTCTCACAGTGACTACTGCAGGCTGCTGTGCGAACATGTTCTTGGGTAAGTGCAAAGTCCATTTCAAATTATATCTGCCAGACAGCAACTGGAGATAAACCTGAGATGTTGGGAAGCTAATTTGAGTTTTGTTTTTGTATGGTGAGTTAGTTGGTTCTGAGTTTTCTGGTGGACCCCTGTCCAGGGGAGTGTTACAGGGTTCTTGAGACAGAATAGTCTTTCTGTGAGCCTGTGATCTGTATCTGACCCACAGCACACTTATATCCTTCATCTTTTGGGGGGCATCCTGATGGGATTGAAGATGCCAGGGAATTATCTTTCAGGCCGATATCCAATGCACCATCTGATTCCTAATTTTATCATAAACTTTTGCTTGACTGTCTTATTCAAGCTGCTTCCTTTCTTGCTTCTGCAGCAGTGAATGCAACTAGCAGCACTATTTCATTTCCTTGCAGTAAATCTGTAGGAAAAGCTTACTGATACCTTTTCCCATTAGTGGTTTCCAAAAGATGGCTGTGCATGAGAAATGTGCTTCATTGCAGCAGAAAAGATAAAACAGGCAGTTCATTGCACTTTGCAACTGGTTGAGATTTTAGTTGCTGTTCACAACAGCTGTTTTTAGCATAATGTTAAGAACGTGACTGGTCAAGTCAAATTCAGTGAAATTCAGCAGAACCATCACTTAGACAGCTAGAAAAAAATTAATCAGTGATGCAAATAGTGAGGTAGGTGACAGGGTCACAATATTAATTCATTATTAATCAAAGAAACAAAGAAGTTCAATGTGAGCCAACCTCAGCTATCAGGATATGCCAGGGAGCAGCAGAGTGAATACAGAAACACTGTAAGAAAACCACTGGTAAGGTAAAAGACCGAGCTACCTTCAAAACCAGTCCTGCCGGTATCACTTCTCTTTTGTACTCTCTAGGCTAAATGCTAAAATGGAGCATCAGCTGTGCCAGTTCTCATTGTTTTGCATGAACATTATACTTGCTCATTTGAGGGGCAAATCTACCTCCTGACAAAAAGCAATTCTCCTTATGAGCAAGATGGCTGTGAATTAACTCTTTAGTGTAGACCTGTCTAGTTATTTTTTTAATGAAAATTTGGTATAAAAGTAAATTCTTGGCCACATGTAATGATTTTGGCTTTCTTTTTCTTGGTGAATAGTGTTCAGCTTTTAGGGCAGCTGTAGAAATCTGCAGAAGACAGTAAGCAAGATATCAGAGACAGTCAGTTGCCTTTCAAAAGACAGAAGGATGTTCTGCTGGAAGGATTCTGCATCACTCTTTCTTTCCACATAAATGTAGGATGTTCTACAGTATTTATTACAAACATCTTTTCCAGTGACTCATGCAGTGTGGCTTCCAACTAGCCTCTGGAGGATTGAGTACTCCACTGTCCATTAGGCATAATTGAAGTGGGTTTTTTTCCTGAAAATCTAAAGTTTTAATTGGTTTTGTTTGTTCCATGCCTCTTATAGTGGCTCCACATACCTGTGCTTCTTTTTGCTGTGCTGGAATGTAGTTTAGGTTCACACCTATTATCTATGCCCTTAGCTTTAATTTGACTAGGCTATCTACATTTTATTCTTGATATCAACACTTATGAGTTGCACTTGCATAGTCCTTTATTAATTTCCATCCCTACTTCTTTCAGTAAATCAATATGATACTGAGAAGTCCAAAACTGTATTGTAATAAATAAAAAAACCCTAATGATGAAGATGAAAAACAGAGATTCATGTGAAATTTTGGCCTCTTACTCCTAACATCCTTACCTTATAACTCTTTACTTTTTTGCTAAGAAAATTCTGGCTAAGAAAATTATTGTCTTCATAAAATCTGTGCTGGGAAATTCATGCTTCAGTGTATAATTTACCGTTCCAGAGAAAAATATCCCAGTTGTGTACATCTGACCAAGTTGTCCTTATCTAAAAGACATTTTGGTAGGGAGAGGAAGTGTAAGAAAAAAAATCATTTTGAAATAAAATGTTTCCCAGCCAGAGCACAGACATACTGCTGGGACCAGTATATAAGACAGGTAAATCTACGGAACTGAGTGCCAGTTCATTCACACAGCAGCAGAATCATGGTGTGACTTTTCAATCTTACCTGCCACGAGGATGTTGTCCAGTTAACTGAATGTTCAAATGTTGGCAGGAGCACGCCTGAAGACGAGTCAATCACCACATAGTCACTGAAGCCCTGCATATTTCACCTTTCCTTGAATGTTAGCTGTCTAAAAGCTGGGAACTTTTTGAAGCTGCTCATTTCGTTTCCCTCTGTGGTTAGTGGAGAGAAACCACTGGGCGTTATCCTTGGCAATTCATTCTGCATTGTAGAATTATGTCTGAAATAAATAGGATGAAATACCTTTCAAGAATGTGGATGTTTCTCCGTTGGCTCCATCTGTGCTGTCAATCATTATCTGAATTCAGTGTGCAATTTTTAGGAGGTTAAAATTACGATACATTTGTGACAGACATCCTACCCTTTGTCTTAGCTATTTACTGTAACCATTTACAGGCCACTCTCTACCAATCACAGGCAATAACTGCAACAGGTTTGATTTATGTATAGTGTTACATAGTAATGTAACACAAGGTTCTCATTAAAACAGTAGCTTTTTACATGAGATTTAATATATTGTTTCAAAAAAGGCCACAGATAACATATCTCATACAAAGCATAATTTTTCAACAGGTCAGTAAAAAGTTACCAAATCTTCTGAAAACTCTGTTTGTTCTGTTTCAAAATTTTTAAACAAAGCACTTGTCACTGTTTCCACAAATCATGGAATCATTTAGGTTGGAAAAGACCTTTAAGATCATTAAGTCCAAGCATTAACCAAGCACCTCTGTGTTCACTGCTAAGCCCTATCACCAAGTGCCACATCCACACTTCCAGCTACGGTGACTCCACAATCCTGGACAGCCTGTTCCAATGCCTGACCACCCTTTCTGTGAAGAAATTTTTCCTAAAATCAAATCTAAACCTGTCCTGGTGCAACTTGAGGCCATTTCCTCTCATCTTCTCACTTGTTAATTGTTCTTTCTTGTGCTCCTGAAATGTTTACTTTATTTTGAAATTCCAGCTTAACTTACCCATGGAAGCATTATTCATACCAGACGCTAATTTGAAAAGTTTATCTCTGTCAATACTTTTCACTTAATGACAGATGAGTCAGGCCTGTTTGCTCAACTTCTGGAATCTTCCACACAGAAGTAAATTCTAAAAACACACCACTGTAATATTTGATACTGGTTCTTTTACAACGGCAAATGTTTACATCTGGTCACAAGTGGAGGAAAACAGACAAAGCTAAAGTTTCATTAGAGAAAGTAAATTTAAAGGACTTTTATTTTAAGGCTGGAAACTAATTTTGAGCACAAACCAAAAGCTCTCTCTCATAGGGAGAGCATTCAGTTTTTGATAAGATATCTCAGTCCCATGGAAGATCACAAATTATTTGAAAGTGATACAGTTAACTGGTTTACTTCCAGACAACTTCCTCTACTGCTGATAGCATTTCAGGGCCTGTGTTCATCCTGAACTTGCCATCTGTGATTTTTGTTCCATGCAAGAGTATCCATCATTTTTTTACATGTTGTAAGCAATGAAGTCACCTAAGCAATAGAATATTTCTAATAAAATAAAGTAAAATACATAATAGATGAGGAATGCTTACATTTTCTTATATAACATGCTGACTTTCAAACCCATTTAAACATTTCAAAACCCTTTCAAACCCATGGGATTTCCACAGTTCAAATACCAATCTGTATATGTGGACCTAACAATCCTTGAAAAAATCTGAATTTAGTGGTGGGGCTCAACTGGCAGATTAAGACTCAAAGCTGGTGGGTGTTTATTTGTAGTCACGTCAGACTTCCCTGTAAACAGCAGGGATGTAGTGAAAGCAGCCAGTGGAGTTCAGCCATCAAAATAGTGCTTCAGTTTTGGAATATGTGATATCACACTTTAAACTTCATTGACTGTAAATTAGATCTCTGTTGTCTGCCAATGGCGTCTTAGGTCTGTGCATACTCACAGTATGGATACCAACAATGTAAACACCTGTGTTTAAATGTCTTCAGTTACTTCCCACCCCATCACTTCATTTATTCTTTTTTGTAAAGAAAATCCCTCATTTACAACTTTCTCTGTGTGTCTATGCATATGTTGCCACCTCATATTAAAAAGATGTCATCTGTTATATGTTCTCTTGATATCAAGGAACATCTTTTTAGAAATAATTAGTGATCCCAAAGATACAGCACTGTGTGTTTGACTCTCTTTGGACAACTTCAGGAAAAGAAGGGCAATAATGAGACTGAACTACCACTGGAAAAAATAAAAAGTGACAGAAGCAAGTGCCTTAAAGAAATGCTTTGATATTTTCTTAAGTCTTAAAGAGTATTTTGTGGCATCTTAGCTGATTCATTAGTTTAACTAATCAAATTTCCTATACTTTCTAGGAATGATTTCGAAGAGTATTTTGACATTTTGATCACAAATGCTTTGAAACCTGGTTTCTTCTCCCATACACCAAACCAAAGACCTTTCCGAACTCTTGGTAAGTTGCTGCTGTAAGACCCTTCTCATCTGCTTGTCCCTATAGTTAATAAATAAATAAATAAAAATAAAAAAGGCAATTGAACATTGGCAGTGAGGTGGGAACTGGACTCTTAAAATTCTGTTAAGTCTGAGGAGCACTGAGAAATTAGGAATTACAGTGTTGAGGACAACTAAAAGGCAGAGCTGTGATAGTATTTAAAATTACATTGAGGTTCAAATATTGCATCATTAATGAAAAAGAATATTTTTCTCTATTGTGCTGACAGGGTCTTGCACAGAAAATGAAATTCACTTCTGGGAAAAATACATACCAGAAATTTTTAAAGAATTTAAAGGAAATTCAGTTAACTGTACAAATAAAATTGCAAAGCTGAAGCAAATGATTTGGGATGAAAATCTGACAGCATTAAATGTGTTTACTTTGGCTAAATAATGACAGAGTAGGTAAAAAGGAAGTGCCCCTGTACTCACTTAATTTAATTAAAACAATCTGAAACAATTGGCAATGTTGTCCATTAGGTAATTAATGTTGTAACACAAGAGGTTTAGAAGAGCAGTGTTCATTGAACTACAAGTAACAATGTAACATTGCTGAAGGCAGTTAATTTTTCCGTATTTTGGTAAATACCTTTATGATTAAGTGTCAACTGAAAATTATTCTTATAACCAAAATAAGTCACCATACACTGAACTATATTTTATCATTTTATGGCAGGAAAGTCAGTATTCCAGCCCAAAAGAAATTTTGCTTGTGGAACTTTTACAGTAAAATTAAAACAAGCAGCAGAAATACATATTGAAACTACATTTTAATGTTTCACATATTTATATAGCAAAATAAGTAAGAAGTATCTTAAGTGTGATTTTTAAAGGATTAGTTCAAATAATTGCCAAGTTGGCAATTTAAAAAAAAAAAAATATCTCAGAAGGAAAACTGAAACTCTTTATATGAAAGGAGGGAGGGGAGTAAAATTATAAAGGGTGAAATAGGCTCAGTTCTGCCTCCATTTGATTTAGTTTTGTGTATGACAAATTGAAAATAAAATGTAATTCACTTTAGATTTCTTTTAACAATCTGATTAGCCTGACTTCCTAAGGAAATCCTGCTGTGTCCCTGTCAGTAATCCAGCCAGCAACTTTTGAACCTGTTGGACAGTTTCAGTAACTTTAATAGCCAAAAAGCTCCAAGATACTTCGACAAGTTTGGGGGTTTTTCTGTAAACAAGGGCAGAATAGCAGGAGAAGACCAAGTTACTGTCTCCATTGATAATGTGTTGCATTGGCTTGATCACCACATTATATTCTAAGGACCAATTTCCATGAAGCTGTTTATTTCTCTGCGTTCAAACAGGAACAGCATTCCCTGGAGTCCTCTTATTGAGTTAGTGGTTTTCGTTCACTTTATATCTTGACAATGCAAAGAGTCTCAAGTGATGGTCTATCACTCATTACATTAATACCTAATTAATGTAAAATAAAATGTAGTTTCTGTTCTGGACACCTCATTACCTAAATAGATAAGGGACACAAACATGACTAAAGCAATCATCAGATAAATAATCTGTTGGAACTACTAACCTGGGAGTGAATTTGTTTTTTTAATATATTTGTATTTGATTGACAGTAACTGGTTTCTTCTGAAAGACCAACCACAACATTCAAAGCAAAGAATTACAATTATAGGACAAGTTTGTAGGGACATGTTTAAAAGAGCTTGTTTAAGAGTACACGAAGTTTAAACGGTAAAAGTAGAAGCATTTATATGAGAAAATGCCTGAAATAATAATTCATTTCTATAATGTTTATTTTGCTACCCTCCCTCTGTGCTCCTCACAGCGGCTGAAACAGTATATGGTGAAGCTTCTAATACATTGACTGGGAGCAGTTTTCCAGTTTTCAGAATTTTTTTAAGGCCTTCTTTCCTATCAGAACCACTGAAAATTCAAAATTTCAGTTTTTAGTTTCTTCCTTCCTGTTGGAGTTTGGCCACCGTGCTGCAAATCAGGGAGACAAAATTTTCTTATTTTTGCTTTGAGAAAGAAAAAATCTAGAGGTTGACATCATAGTAAATATTTCCTTAAAGCACAGAAACTAAACTTTTGCCAATGAAATTTAGGGGAAAATATCTTGTTCTAGGAAGAAATGTGTTGTAGAAAATGAACTGAAGTAATTGCTTGTCATTGCTATCCATTTCCCCAGGTCTGAGTCTCAGCCGTGTTCTTCCAACAATAAGTAGGTCTGAGTTGCAATAAATTCCTAATGATACCATATTTTATTGTGTTATAAATGGACTTAAGGATAAGGCACAAAATATGGAATGTGTTTTTAATTTCAGACATCCCAAGTGTTGCATTGTGTGCTGGAGCTAAGTGTTATTTATCTATAACAGGACTTCTGCTACAGATTTACTAAAGGAAAGGTTTTGAAGTTTACTAAAGAGAAAGATAAATTCTTTTCAGTGAATAAGTTCAAAAGGCAATTGTGTTCAGTAGGCATTTAAAGGAGAACGAGAAGCAGGATGAGATGACAAAGGAGGCATTGTCTGGAAATGTGATATTGGGTAACTGCTCTGAAGAAGTGCTTTTTCAGTAGACAAGTAATTTTAGAGCTAATCCATTTAGAAGCCATGAAAAATTATTTTAATTGCTCAATTAAAATTGCATCACTACTTCATTTGAGTTTCAAGATGTGCATCATTTAAAGCAACCAAAACACTGTTTGAAATTGTAAAAGTTTTTGTGACTGGGGCACTGAAAAGCTCAATAATTAGTTATTTATTTTTCTATATTTGTCTTTTAAAGTACCATTCTGTTAAGTGGAGGAACAGTTTGTATGTATCTTTGCAAATTTTAGGACAGCTACACTTATTTTTACTTGGCAAAACAGTTTTTATATTTAGGGTAACTTATGTAGCAATGGACATAATCTGTGAGAAGACTGCTATACACAAAAAACTCCCCAGACATAGCTACTATTATATGAATACTCCATAATTTACTTGTTATTCACAGGGCTGTATTTTCTTTTACTTGGGGAAATTCTTACCATGGTTCTTGAAAGTACTAATAATATCTTGAGCTACAGGTTCTAAGGATCAGGTTGAAAATGTTTGTGTAAATCCTATGTTGCCAATGAAGGATTTTCTTTGCTTTCAACAGCTACATCCAGCTTAAAATAATTTATCATTCCATGAAAGGCTTGAAGGAATATAAATAGAAAATACAGTGGTGAATTATATGATAATCTGAAATACATGAAGATTTCTGTAACATTTGACAACAGAGCTTTCCCTTTATCACATCACTTTTTAAAGCATATCAAATTACTAGCCTGACCGCCATCTCTGATCTTTGCCAAATATATCTTTTACTATCCAAAATTATAATTGAAATGCTAAAGATAACCCTTAATTCCCTGAAAGCCTTCTCTAAGTCTATATTCACTGTGAATTCTGCTTGGTCTTAAAGGCTTATATATCTTTTATTTTCAGCTCAGGCGCAGTTACTGTTTTTTCTGATCTGTTTTTTTTTTTTATAAATTGAAAATGTATTGCTGACTGTTCAGTGTCTGAATTTCAAACACATACTTAAATCTTATATTCACTCATTTGAAGAACATAAATGCCACCTCTAGAAAATTCTGTTAAATGTGTATGTGTATGTGTATATGTCTGTACAGGCTTAAAATAATTCTATAGATGTGGCCAGCGGATGCCACATTTCTGTGAGTTCATGTGCCTTTGTCCGATGCTCACAGGAAAAAACCCTGTCCTTCTCATGCAGAGAGTCTCAAGTTTTCAAAGCTGACTTTCAATTGTACTTCCAGGCTGTCTGCCTTTTCCCAAACTTGAATTTCTGTCCAGCTTAAGATGCCTCTGCTGCAGAATGTAGCTTCTAATTTAAGAAATTAGAAGAAATTTCAGTCCTCCAATTTTTTATGATTTTCTGGTCACTTTAACAATTCTGTGCAGAAGCTTTTTTCCTCCTTCAGTCATTCTTCTCTAGCTTTCTAAAAATACAAGAAAATTCTATTAGACAGAAGGACCAATTAGAAAAGAAAATAAGGGATAAGATATAAAACACCATACCTCTAGACTGAAGACCATCTTTGATTATTAGGGACTACAAGACTTCAGAAGGTGGTGATCCTATGTCTGCTATTTGAGTTTTCTTTTGCCATCTTTTGTGACAACTGAGCTTGACTCTGCCAGAGATGGGCTACAGAACTGGGTGGAGAATCAGGGCTGATCCTATATAACTGGGTTTTTGCATTTATATTCTAAGGATGTTTAGGCCTGAGGACTGGCATTAGGAAGGAAGTTCCTTCCTCAGTGTGTGAGAAATTTAACTTCTTTTTAGGATATTCTTTTTATTTGCAATTTCTGTCTTTACCACCTGTAGAATATCAAAATACTATCCTGTAAATTTGATAAGACCTTAATAAAACTATGTCATATATATTAAAATGTGGAAATTTTGAAACATTATGTAGCACTATTATATATATATATCTCATTTAAATAGTCTTGCATTATTCACTCATTTGAAGAACATAAATGCCACCTCTAGAAAATTCTGTTAAAATTTTCAACCAAAACACATTGAATCGAATTTACAATATAGCTCAATTACTATAATTGCTGTATAATAGGTATCTCAGTTACTACTTCTCCCAGTGAAGGCTACCTTGATAAGAAAAAAAATACTCCTTTTTTTTTCACATCAGCCTGTGAGGTTAAAGCATGAAAGCATTAGCTAGTCTTTTTTTGCTATTTTAATTGTTGCAGTCATATTTTCTTACCAATCTTGTGCACCTGAGCTTGTTGCCATTCTTCTGGATATAGTGCCTCTTTATATCAGTCTGTCTGGAAACATTCTATAACATGAGGCCACATAATAGTGCATATTTGCTGGGAGCTTGTAAAGGTGGACAGAGTGGCATGTAAAGGTTGTGCTGGCTGCACGCTGCATTATTCAAGAGGTATAAAGTCTACAAACATTTCCCATATCTCTTCAACAATGATTGCCTTTATATTGTTATAACATCCCACAGTGCCATATGGCCCATAAAACCAATGCTGTTTTTTTAAGGGAAATGCTGTTTAGCAATTCTTTAAAGTGTATTGGCACTGTTTTTCATGTATTTTCCAGCTCTTTAGGAAAGAAAAAGGATTATAGCTAACAAGTAATGATAGTTTGTACTCTAGTTTTCGAAACTAGATCTTTTTGTACCTCACGAGATCATGACATTAAGATCAAAAGTCTGTTAGTGCTCTAAGGTCAGAAACAGGTTCTCTATTAAGCTGGCAGTAAGAGGTCCAGTGTTGAAAGGGATAAAGTATCTTGTTCTATACCAAGCCACCACTGAGAAATAATTCCTTACTCTTATCTCAGCCAAGGATTTTCATTTTATCCATAATTCCTGGAGAAAAAGGGGTTTCTTTTTAAGCAACTGGCAGGTATGGATGATTCTATGGAAAGATCTTCATATTCAATGATAGAACCTGACCATTTTTAATTTTTGTTACAAGAAACTCTTAGAATTATGGAAGCACCTTAAAAAGATGATTCCTTCAGGTGACACCATCTTTGGCAGCATGGTCAATGCCTGACTCCACTTTCTGAAAAGCAGGCTAGGGCAGGCCAGTAGAGCTGACAGTGGGAGACACAGAAAAAGAAATTTAATCTCATATACCAGGATTTGGTTTTGTACAGATATTCATAATCCACTGGAGAAGCTTGGAAACTGTTTCAAAAAATCCACAATGTCAGGCTTCTTGTATGACTATTTCACCTCCTACCCTTTGTTTAAATGATCTTAGTCTAAAACTATTCCACTTTGTGTACTGCCTTTGCAAAGATATCAGCCACTCCACAGATATTTTTTCTGACAGTATAAACAACTGTCCCAGAGACCTCTGGTTTCCTGATATTATTTATGTGCTGTAGACAAACATTTAAAAAATTAACAGATGTTACTTTGTAATCAAATTAATAATTTTTAAGTTTTCTAGTTAGTTCCTATGTATAATTTGAAATCAACACTTTGGGAATCATTTCAGAATAGAGGCAATCATTTCCTATACTGTCATCAATGTTTGTAATTAAGCCATGGGATAGTTAAGATGGGAGTCTTTTAACTGTCCTGATGGGTTAAGGACTTCTTTTCTAACAGTTAAATTCTATTTCATTTTTGATAAACATAGTGTTAGTTGATGGTAACCATTTGGATTTTGGGTTTTATATGTTCATTGCAATGTTTTATGTAAAGCATTTAAAATAGGTGAAAAAAGCAGAATAAAGTTGGGCCAGGACATACTCACCTCCTTGGGCAGAGCAGGTTATTAAAATCACAGACTTCATTTTTTCTGATAGATTCCAAAATCCTTGGCTACCATATTTGATGGTCTTTGCCTAGTAAAAACAAATGTTTTGTACATTTTTGTTTCATTACAGACATAATTAATTAGAAGCTGCAATGCACGATTGATTACTGATTGGCAGTGTATGATTTATAACCCTTTTCTTAAGGGCAGGAGACTGCAGTTTGCACTGATGGTGTGTGTATCCACTGCTACAGTGGCATGGTTAAATTGGTGTCATTTCTTCAAGCTGTGACTCTGTAGTAGTTAGACCATGTGATAGCCAAAGAATTACTTTCCCTTACAGTACATCTCTCTTGGCAATCAGCTGGGAAGCCATTCCTTTCCTTAGGAAGATGAATGGATTGAATGTGTTTTGTTCTGTTTGTTTGGGGTTGTTTTTGAAATGGGCTTTCCCAGTATTTACTTCAGAAGTGCTGTGAGGCCAGATTGTTGTCACATCGTTTATACAAATTTATTTATACAAATGACAGGTTTCACTCAGGCCTTTTCAACACTTTAGAAGCTGAAGACTGAGCAGCCAAGCTCTGTTTCTGTTTCTACCAGGAGGGCACATGGTGGCCTGACTACAGCAATTCACTGTAAACCTGGGGCATGGGCCAAGGGCTGGAATTTCAGCTGATTCCTGAAACTGGTCATGCAAGGTACCTGGCTGTCAGCTGAACCTGCCATTGGAAATTGGGTTAGGCGCTCCTTCTTGAGCTCCTTTGGCTCAATAATTTTAACAAGAAGAGCTACCAGGACACAAGCTAATTCTTTAAGCTAATTTATATTGTTTGTCTGAACATTGAGGCTTATGCAATTTCATGGCATGTGTGGGTAGGAATTTCTGTCCATCCCCTACTGCAGACCTCTATCAATACTGCAGTTTCAACCACATTTGAGTCTGGTCTAGCATCCTCAGAGATATTACAGCCTCAACAGGCTGGAGAGGAAAAGATGGCTCTATCACTGCCAACGCAGAGAAAGGCTGCAGTATAAACTTCCCCTTGATTAAATATCAGGAAGTTTAGGCTCTCCGTCAAGGAGACCTAGCTACAAATGGCTCAGCTGCTGGAAAAGCACCCATGAGACTCTGCACCCTATTAGATATTCAGTGAATGCAACAGCAAGAAACAACTTCACAGGAAGATAGGCCCCATTATTTCCACTGTTGTTCATAAACAACTCCTTGTCTATTTAAAATTTTAAAAAAAAAAAAAAAAAAAAGTCTTTGAAGTAAAGCATCTCTTTGTTGCTGAGTATTGAGACAAATGCTGAACTGTGGATGCATTCTCCAATGCCCATCCTTCTTTAAAAGAAAAACTTACAGTAAATGTATCAGGCCAAGGTCTTTATATGTTTGCATAGTGTTCAAAGAACCTCAGAGGATAAAAAGAATAAGGAGTTATTCATCCAAAAATCAAAACAGTGAAAAACTGCAGCTTGGTTCTGCATAAAGACAGCAGGGGTTGCTTCTGCTGATTACCTTTGATATTAAATAGCATGTTTGGCACAAAGCTGATAAGAATATTACAGAAAGCTAGTTCAAAGAAAGTTAAAGCTCCTGCTTTCAAAAGTATGGTATCAACAATATTCCTTTTGTTAAAACTGGAAAACATGTTTAGCATAATTGCCAAGTACTCCAAAACAGAATTCTTTGTGTATGGAGAGCATATTTTCATTTTCAAAAGGAGTTACAGAAACTACTACAGTAACACTACAGAATCCTAGCTATTGATTATATCATGTTATATTCAAGGCCTTGAAGGACAAAGCTCAAACCCCTTTTCTTTAAGGTGTTGTGCAAGGATGAGATAAGAGTCAATTTCTGTCTTTAGGAACCCACAGGCAGACCAGATAAACAAATGGTAGAAAAACAAAAGCACTGTTTTTTCTGTTAGAGCCAGGGAACCGAGATATTGAATGACTTCCCCTGAATCGTATCTCTGGCAGATCTCCATATTCACCTAAGATATCTAATGTCCTAATCCAGAAGCAGATAAGAACTGCAAACTGACTTTGAATAAAGACTCATCAATCCTGACTGTGAAAATCCTTTTACCCCTTTTTAAAGATTTAGCATAATGGGAAGAAAATTAAGAGAACAGTATTTCAATTCATTCTGCTAGATTTAATTTTTATGGTTCAGTAGTATGTCCTTTATTAGTTCAAGGAACTGGACCCATCAACTTTTATGTGTTCTATACTGGAATTAATAGAACTATTCAATAGTTACCCAGTAATTATCTCAAAATATTGAAAGTGAGTGATAAGCTCAATTAGTTGCTTATTTTGATAGACAGTTCATAGCAGTGGTTCAGGCCATGTTTGTGTTCCATTTTAATGGAAGAAACTTCCTTCATAGAAAAGCATGTCAAATGCCTTTAAACACATACACCATATGATTAAAAGTCAACATCTATGGAAAATCCTCACTCGTAATTTTGTGATCACCTTCTGGTGTTGTTTCTTTATTTTCTTTTATTTCAGGATGCTAGCAGAGAGTAGAACCATGATATACTCTGATCTGAATTGTACCAGAGAGATAAGGCAGGAAAACTCCTACACCTAGGAAGCCATATTAATAAAAAATGCATCTTCTTTTTACAGTAGAATGAGTTGCTAAGGGCCTGTCAACTCAACCCTCTCTCTCCAGTGGGTGCCCACAGAACATAAATTGCCATATCCTGAGTCTGTGTTTTCAAAACCAAAGCTAAAATGCCTAAATGACCACTTTGTATTCCAGACAAAACTGTGTTCAGCAAACAGATTATCTGGCTTAAGGGAATTCTCCTCCAAGACATGAAAATGTTATTAAGAGGAGATGATTTTTTCCTCTGTACTCTCCGAGAAGAGATAGACAAGACAGACAAGAAGCAAAGCAGTAAACACTCAATTTAGACTTGGTTTTTAGTGTGATAATAATATGTGATGCATAAAATGCTTGGGATTTATGGAAGATTTTGCACTGAATGTGTAGACCCAGTTCTGTATGGAAGACAAAAGCAAATGCACATTTCCAAACATGAGCAAGACTTGCCAAGCTAACTTGCCATTAGCCCTAAAATTAGTTCAGTGGATTAGGGCATGGTGCTATTAACAGTAAGGTCATGGGTTTGTTGCAGCAGTAGTAGAACCCATTCTGAAATAATACCTTGAGTTCTCATGTTTATGCCTCCATAGAAATGTTGAAGAATGTCTAGCAATTTTTGATACAGATAATTCAATTCAATACCTACAATTCTAGACTAAAAAGGGTAGAGGGTTTTAATACTGCTTCCAGTTAGGAATTTCTTTTCACCTTCATTCTATTTCTCAGCACATGTAAGAGTGTCATCAAGAGTGTCCATGACTGAAGGAGAAGAACTAAACTGGAAATTTCAAAAGACTGAAAGGAACCCTAGGGAGACAAACCATCCACAACCCAACAGCTGTTCTGGCATTAAGAGAATACATACTTCTGTTTGATTTGTTTTGTGCAATTTTTTTATTAGATGGTTAAACAGATAAATTTAATTTTGTCCATGGAATAATAAACATCCCGCTGTAATGCTTATAAATTTATGCAGATTATTACCAGACTCTAGTGCTGTTTCTAAGTAGGATGTTACACACTTGGTAGCAGATTCAAAACCTGGCTTTTCTCTTTGCCAAGTCTGTATCAGAGAAATGGATCATTTTCAGAAGCTATTTTTTTACACGGAGTTGCAAGACTCTCCCGTGGCTTCACCCCAGCCAGCAGCCAAGCCACTCTTTCACTCCCCCACCAGTGGGACTGGAGAGAGAATCAGAGGGGTAAAAGGTAGAAAACTCGTGGGTTGAGATAAAAACAGTTTAATGGTGAAAACAAAAGGTGCCACTCAAGCAAAACAAAACAATTCACGGCTCTCCATGGGCAGGCAGGTGTTCAGCCATCTGCAGGACAGCAGGGCTCCACCATGAGCAACGTGAAGGCAAATTGGAAAGGCAAATGCCATCACTCCAAATGTGTCTCCATTCCTTCTTCTTCTCCTCACTTTATATACTGAGCACAGTGTGATATGGTCTGGAATATCCCTTTCGTCAGTTTGGGTCACCTGTCCCAGCTGTGTCTCCTCCCAAACTCCTATGCATGTCCATCTTTCTAACCAGCATGGAAGTACAGAAAGCAGAAAAGGCCTTGACTCTGTATAAGCTCAGGAATAACAAAAACATTTCTATTATCATCACTGTGTTCAGCACAAATCCAAAACACAGCCCCCCACCAGCCACTCTGAAAAAAATTAACCCTCCCCGAGCCAAAGCCAGCACACTCCCTCAAACAAAAATTGACTCAGAATTACACTGTAAGGATCATGCCATATGTTGAAAATCAGAGGTCTATTTTGAAATACTTAAGTATCAGGAATAGATACAAAAACCACAGTGTGTAGAAACTACTCTGGCTATCTATCATTTATCCTCAGCCAAGGTGCACTGTAGGCAACAAAAAGGCAGCAGACTGGGTCAATTTGGGCTGTGCAGTGCCCAAACAGCAGTGCCTACGCTGTACAGAAGACATTGGCCCCATGACCCATTGATGTGCTTCCTGTTGTAGAGCCTTCACACTGTGTTTCTACACCTCAACTGGAATCCCAGCTGAGGTGTGCTCATTACCTAATTACAGACCTGCAGTGCTAATCAACAGCACCAAGGAACCCAAAGATCTTGCATAAGTGGCACAGGACCTATGGAAGATGGGATGCCTGAGGGGATGGGTCAATACAAGTTTGTAAACTTTACCGATCCAGTAAGATTTGGTGCAAACCTGTGAGAAATAACTTCACATTATAGTTCTTAAAAAGATGTCAAAATCCAAATGGAATTACTGTAAGAAAGAAAAATTACCTATGACATGGGGACTTACCAGTAAGACTTCGCAGGGAAAAAACATTCTTTGACGTAAATAATATGTGATAGAAGTTGGGGAGTTTACTCATCTTTATTCTCCATGTGGTTTTATTCATCTAAAGATGAATAAATTCTCTGTGTAATTGTTTTCCTCTGTAGAATTAAAAAAGAAGTAGATGATTAGATGGAGAACCTCATAAAGAGTTACCTTGTGATTTGATTCGTAACTAATTTGGAAATGGGAACTTAGGCAGTTTGTAATACAGCAAAAATAAAGTTGTGTATGGTACATTCCTGGCAGAGTGAGAGCTGGCAACTGGTGCAGAAAGCTTCCCTTCAGCATAGTTTCCGTGAATCTGTATGTGCTGGTTTTGATTAAGGAGCTCTAGAGCTCTCTTGTGTGTTCTTCCAAAATGTCAAGCTTTTATTGAGGTTAGTCTGTAGAATTTTTTTTTGCAGAAAGTACAGTTTGGTTTTTGTACTGCAGATCTGCTATTGGTAGCAAGTAGTGAAAGGAACTGGTTAGAAAGCCCTAGAAGTGAGCTGAGAACATGAGGAATCATGACCAGAGCCTGAGCTGAGATCTGCTTCAGTTTGATATGACAACTAATCTCTGCCTCAGTTTCCCAGTTTCTAAACACTGCATCTTACCCAGTGTTTATGAAGCACCCAGGAGAACAGCAAAGCGGGAAGTAGGAGAGGAGAGCTACAACAAACAGCAGATGTGGATTTATTGCACATGGGGGAAATGCCGAGTGTGTAGAGAGTCACCTTGTTTAGGAGCAGCTCTGCCTTTTCCACCAAGTACAGGGAAATAATAGGACAGAAAATACAAAAATAGACATTTCTTGGCTGGTAAGCGATTGTGGGACACTGCATTGTTTAGGGGAGTAGCAAGTCCTCTGGAACTAATGTTCCAAAGGGAATTAGTTCTTGCAACCTGAAAGCTCAAAAAAATAGTGAGGCACCATCTTCTTCCTCACTGTCTTTGTTCTTCAATCTGTCTTTATAATTCACATTGGGCTCCAGATGTCCTAAACTTCAGTATGTATGTTGCATGTTTTTCTAGGCAGAGTTAGTGATCCCAGGACTTTTTCTCTTCCTTAGTAAATATATTCATTCTAATGAGATTCTTATCTGCTGTAAAACCACTTCATATATTATTACTGTCCACAGATTCCAGGTTCCTCTATGATACTGCCAGACTAAGGCTAAATGCTCCAAGATTATTATTTTTTCTGGAATAATAGTAGCAAGAGATTTTATCTGTGAAATTCTTGCATGGAGAGATCTGGCACAATGCTCTTGGTTCTGAGAAACAAGGTAAAGCACATTTTCATAGAGATACCGAGTGGTTTTGCAAACCACACAAAATGCACAGATAAGGAACTAGAAAGGTATTCACAGAATCAGAGAATGGTTTGGCTTGGAAGGGGACCTTGAAGATCATCTAGTTCCAGCTCCCTGCTGTAGACAGGGACACCTTCAAATAGACCAGGTTGCTCTGAGCCCCATCTAGCCTGGCCTTGAACTCCTCCAGGGAAAGGTCATCCACAACTTCCCTAGGCAACCTGTTCCAGTGCAGCACCACCCTCACAGTGAAGAATTTTTTCTAGTATCTAATCTAAAGCTACTCTCAATTTAAACCCGTTTTCCATTGTCTTGTGTTATGTGTCTTTATAATTATTCTTGCCCCATCTTTCCTGTAAGTTCCTTTCACGACCACAATTAGGTCACCCCCAAGCCTTCTCTTCTCCAGGCTGAACAATCACAGTTCTCTTAGCCTTTCCTCATAGGAGAGGTGCTCCATCCCCCTGATCAACTCTGTGGCCTTCCTCTGGAATAAGTCCGTGTCCTTCCTGTGCTGAAGATCCCAGAGCTGGATGCAGTATTCCAGGTGGGGTCTCAGGAGAGAAGGGGGTGTGGTGGGGGTCACGTTAAAGGCCTTACAGGAGTCCAGATAAATGAAATTTGTAGCTTTTCCCTTACTCAGTGTTGTAGTTACTCCATCATAGAAAGCCACTATGTTGGTCACACAGGATTTTGCCTTGGTGAAGCCATGCTGCCTGTCTGGAATCACCTCTCTGTCCTCCATGTGCCTTAGGAAGTGTCAGAGAAACCATTTCTCATTTACTTCGTCAGAAAACTCATTATCAAAAATCTTTCATGTTAGTTTTCTCTTCAAAGGATAACTAAACATACTTTGCCAGAAAGGAATAGTTTCCATTTTTACTTGCCATCTCCAGCCCAGTTGCATTGTTCTGAGATTTACAGTGGCTGTTTCACACGTAAGAACTCTTCCTGTTTGTTAGAACATTCATTTCCTAACATTTTTCATTTTGTTTATTAAATATGAAGTTGTACTCTATCTCAACAGATCCTACAGGAACAAGGTTTCATGTTGATTTTCATTCTGGTGTTACCTGACACGCCGGACTCCTTAGCAGACCTTAGCTGCAGAAATCTCTGCCAGTTGTTCTAACCCTGTCATACTTCTTGTCCCTCCTTTGAATTCGTCCATGACTGAGACCCACAGGGTCATGTAATTGTCCCCAGACCTCAAGACTGAACTTGTTGTCATGTCTCTGTCTTCCATCACATCCACACACCTTCTCCTTCCCTTCCTTTGTAATGTTTTTACCTAGAATGAATAGTAATAATATAAAATGCAGTAGAAACTGTAATAAAATCATCTAAAGGTGGTCATCCTTACTGCACAAAAATTGCAAAATCCCCATTGGGATTCACTGATGATAAATGAACAGAGATATGTCTCCAAGGGGAGAGTGTAAAATCCATGTTAGGTCCCAGACTCTTTTGGTGCCTCTTGAACATTTCTTTAGCAAAGGGAAACAAAATATAAGGCAGAAAATTTATCAGAAAAAAGTGTATTTGCTACTGAACAAGACCACCCAATGTGATTTTGGGTATGTTTGATATTCTTTCATATCTGTGATTTTAAACTATTAGTGGCAGTTTCTATGTTTCCTAAGAGAAAATGGTCCTTAACTATTTAATGCCGTTATATTCTAATTAAATTTTTTTCTTTGATTGTTGCTTGAAGTGCCAAGTATTAGTAATAACCTATAAAAATACTCACTATTTAGGACATATATGAAGCAATGCCAAGGTAGTCTCTTCCCTGACAGCTGTATTCAAATGGGTTTAACATCACTATGATTTTTAAATGTGATACTTCTCTGCTACCATGTGATAAAAAGAAGTCTTAGGTCAACAGGAGCCAAAGCCTCTCTTAGTAGTCTCAGATGTTAGTTTTTCTTTGCAGAGAAAAAGGAAGATTATTCTAAGGCATCCAGTTTTCCTTAGAAATACTGGGTTTGGGTGGGGTTCTTCTTTTTAATTACTAAAGCTGAGCAAGGCTTTAATAACCACTATCTGCAGCCATATTTTTACAGTTATTAACAGGCAGAAAGCTGCGTGGGTTTGTTTATTTGTTTATTTATTTTTAATTCCCAAATTTATTTTTCTGCATTTGGAATCTTAAATCTTAAGTTAGTCTTTAAAGGCTGATATAAAACTGCCCCCCTTCAGAGGCAGCCAATATTTGGAGTTGGAACTTCAGACAGAATCAATCAATAAAATTAAAGCAGGGATTTGAGATAGTGTAATAAGTTAGGAAAAAAGAATGGAACTACTTAAAAATCATAAATCAACCTGGCTGCATAAATAGTTTCCATATAAAAGTTAATGAAAATGTCTATTGTGTGTTCCAGGCAAATGAGTATGTGCCATAACCATGCATGCTCATGTCTCCTATGCAATCATTACTCCCTTTCAAATGACATATTTAAGGAATTGAAAAAATGAAAAGCAAAGGTCCCTTGCAGCAGGGTCCCTATATTGCTTTGTGGGGATACATTTGCTCAGAATCAAATTGTCTACTCCAGTTTTCACATATATTTTATACCTGAAGTATTAAGATATAGGGAAAAAATTCTTAGTCTTTCTGTAACTGAGAATTAAAGAACTTTTGTTCTTTTTTTGTTCCTTGGGGTTTTTTTCCTAACACTAAGGCCAAGGTAAATGATGGCAGGAAGTTTTTCCCCATTACACTTCAGTGTCAATTTTCAGTGGGGAAGAATGTGGTCCAAGAGCAAATTTCAATATGCCTTATTTCAGTAGGTATTACTAGAAAAACTTAAAGGGTTCGGATAAACTGGAAGATTACAGACTACATCATTCAAAGAAGATGCTTTGTGTGTCCCCCATACTGTTGCAAATTAGAAGCTTTCTGATTAATAAATGCAATTAAATAAAATTATGGGAAAACCCACACCAAATTTGCACTTTAACTGAAATTAAAAATTAACTTGCAGGAGAATTATTTTTCAAAAAGTGATTTTTCTTTTCTTGCTTGTAGTCCAGTGTTTCAAACAGAAATGCTTTGTTTAGCCATACTGTTCCTGGGAAGACAAAAGTTAATGCTTTGACAGATTTGAAAACAAATTACTTAATCTGTAGGGAGCTGTTATTTTCAGTTCCTGTAACAGAACAATCAAAACCTTCGAAAGAAACTTATTTGCTGACTTCTCTAAAGGAACTACTGATTTTCTTATAAACAAGTAAGACTTCAGAGAAGCTTACTTGCTGACATTTCTAAAGAAACTACTAATTTTCTTGCAAACAAGTAAAATTTCAGAAAAACCTACTTGCTGACGTCTCTAAAGGAACTACTGATTTTCTTGCAAACAAGTAAAGCTTCAATCTTATCTCTACATAGCCTGTTTCTTAGCACAATTTAAGCGGTAAGGCAAATTTTAATAAAAGCATAAAATGGTCTGGTAAAACAAAAAATGTAGCTTTTTTTTTACTAATTTCTGCGCAAAATTCTGTGGTTTTTGTGTATTGCCAGAGCAATTTGAAAATACACTATCTTGTACTTTGGTCTTACCCAGCCTTACAAAATAGTGGAAGAATAGAAGTCGTTCCTGAGAAAAGTAATTGCTAGTAATGTGATAAACAGTACTTATGAACTATAATTAAATAGTTTATTTTTTTTTCCACAGGGTGGTATCTGTATTTTTTCCTCAGCTTTATCTAAGGTGCTCTTCCAGAGTATTGTCAGCTTTTGGTAGTACTGTTATTTAGTCCTCCATATGATCAAACACATATATCTTGGGATTGCTACGCATAAGAAGAATGTATCACTGCCTATGTAAATTTTAAAGTCATGTTCAAGTTTCCAAAACGGAATTTTTACTTTGACTAGTTCAGCCTCTCTCTCACCAACCATAAGCCACCCCAAAAGAGGCAGAATGATGCAAAGACAGGAAGGGGAGGTGATCTTCAGGCTTTTTCTAAGGGAAAAAAAGACAGATTGGACAGCCAAGAATGGAGATGGCCAAAATCACCAGTCACTTTGGGAAGCGTAACCTTTCATTTCAGCACATCCTGTTAAGGGAATAATTTGTTCTTTATCATTTCCCTGCAGTCATCCAGTCAGAAAGGGGACTGGCAAGTGCTGATGCACGGACAGATATATTTCACAGCTGCTTTCAGGGCACAGAAGTAATTCAGGGGTGGCAAATCACTAATACCTGAGTGAATCCTGGAAACCACACAGCAAAGTTGGTTGGTCTATATACAGGAATTTTGGGTGATATCGTAACAAGGGTGCCCATAGGGTATGAAGTTTTACCTCCAAGAAACTTGTAAGTACTTGCTTTCTTCATGGAGAACATGCCCACAGGGAAACTCTACAGCTTATGTCATCCCATCTTGTTATACCTTTACAGCTGGAAGAACCCTCCTGTTCAGGTCCCTTTGTTCTTGTAAAACGATGCACTTTCCTTTGTGCTGATTTCCCTTTTGGAAAGGAAAGTTTGTCTTTCTTAAGTGAGCTCAAAATGCTATCCAGGTTCAGACTGTTTGCAAGTGAGACTGGACTGTAACTCAGCTTTTATATTCATGCCCTCAGGGTCTGAAATGACATTATTTTAAATTGCAGAGAGGGCAATCAGTGTGATAGTTCTGGACCCCAGAATGGACTTGTTTTACAATAACTCCCATGTTGGTAACCAGAGCTTCATTTGCTGAGCACATGAGCCCATCTGCATGAGGTGCCTGCAGGCAGTGGGAGCCCACCAGAGCTGCCCATGGGCAGGAAGAGGCAGGAACAGGTACAGACATGAGCAGCAACTGAGCTGACACATGTTTTTCATTCTACTGCACAGCTCAAAGGGAAAAAAAAATACCAGTAACCCTAGTAGTCAGTCTAACTAGGTCTGTGTGGAAATGGGTTAAAGGCTGCCCAGAGAAAGGCAGAAGGAGGGGCTGTAGGGGAGTTGCATGCACATTGTATTTTAACCCAGCACACTGGTGGCTGGCAGGGCCTCTGGGCACTTGGAATTACCTTCTTCCCCTGGTCTCTGCCCAGTCAAGTAGATGTGAGGTGTCCTTGGGCTCTCTGGTGAGTCACTTGGTGCATCCTGGCCTCAGTGTGTAGCCAACACTCACTGCAGGGCACCCAGCCAGAGGAGCAGCACAGGGTGGTGCCTCAGGGGTGGTGAACTGATGAAAATTAACCTGGGTGTAGGTATGGCTCAGTGTAGGTGAATAACTGCTGAAGCAGAAGTTCACCCTGACATCAGCTTCTCTTCTAACCTCGGGATTCCCAACCGAGAGCCCTATCCCATGGGCTGGGGTTAAATGGTGTAAATACCAGCCAGGCTGGGGATAGATCCCCATGTTCAGACCCTTTCCATCTCAGCAGGTATAACCCATAAGAGGACACAGAACAGATGGCAGTAAGCAAGCTGTGCGAAGTCTTTCCCAAAAAATGATTCTTTGCCAAAGTAAATTACCATCAGTTGTCATTTAAATGAGAATAAGCTTCACTGATTGCTTTTTGCATAATCATTCAGAATGAAACCAGATGTTCCTCAAGCCATGTTTTAAAGCTGCAACACACATTTAAAGGTAGGCAAGGAAATCCTCACAAGAAAAAGGATATTGAGTCTTGTTAGTGAATTGGTTTATCTGAAAAAGCTTTTCTTTTATATGTGATGAAAATACATTTCTGAATCAGAAACCATTTCCCAAGCTGTTAGACAAAGCAGTATGGAACATGGCATCCCAGCAATGTTAATATTGCCCCAGCATGAGTCAAGCTTTCGTTGTTGTTTTTAAAAAGGAACAGTAACTTCCCCTCAGGAAGACCGCTCTGAATCACAGTTAGGTTTGGCCAAGTGTTTTAACAAAATGATTTTCTGGGTTTAATTATTTCAATTTTAATTTTACTTGCTTGGTACCTTTACAGTTCTTGACATGGCATGTTTTCAGTCTACAGCCAGGAATCTGGGTTTCAGTGATATATGAGGCTTCAGAAGGAAGCAAGTCACTCTATCTAAATCATCAGAGAAATTCTTTTGGGTTATCCAGTCTGTTTGAAATTGTCAGGACATCTCCTTTTCCTCCTAGCTTATAAGACTTAAAGCATCCCCGCCTATGTATGTTGCTTCCTGCTGGAAGAATATTTATAGCATTTCTGACCTTTGAATGAACTTTTAAGAATCAATAACAGCAAAGGGGAAAGAAGGTCAGCAACAGCTTTCCTCTTGACTGAGTGTAGCCAGTGTTCAGCTTGGAAAATATATTAGGATCTACCATAATCACATTTATGCAGCATTTTTGCAGGAAATTTGCAGATCACTTCAGTGCTGTCATGTAGCTACCATCTGAAGGATATAAGGCCAGAGCCCATGGTGTCATTGATGGGTTTCTAAGTTGTCTATCAATTTTACATGGCAGAACTTCTACAAAAAGCTTTTAGAGGTAGTGCTGAAGAATGATTTTCTTAGCTATATTTTGCCACTGGGCAAATGGAAGTGAATTAGAAACTGTTCTCGTTAATGACTTATCGCAACTGAAACACCATCCATTCCCTCCCACTTCAGATTACAGTAATAAAATTGACACAGTCACCCCTCAATGTGTGAGCACAAGAAACCATATGAGATGGTTCAAGGGAAGGTTTGTCCATTCAGAGCTCTTATCCCTATGACCCCACAAATCAAATATTTCAAAGGACCTTTCCTAATTCCTCATGTTTCTGAAGCTCCTTCCAAAACCAAAATGTTCCCATGATGAATTAGACATCTCAGTGCTGTTTTGTTGCCTTCTTCTAAAGGGGAAATTAATTTCCATTTATTTCATTGCCTAAAAGCGAAGTTTCTAATTTAAATGAATCCTTTCCTTCTCCAGAGCTGATGCCTCCAGAAAATGCTTCTTTTGCCTACCACAGGGTCTTGGCCAACTAGTTCAGACTGTAACTGTGAAATAGAAGCCTAAATTCTGGATGCCTTGGGTTAGGTGAGATGAATCCCACTGCTAGGGGTGACAGTAATAGCTCTCACAGTCAGAGGTCTTCTACCTTGTAATTAGAGTGAATTGTTTCAGTCAGGACTTACTCTCATGCCACTCCATACAGGCAGCAGAGCAGAGTTTTGCTGTTTGCTGGAGCCTTCTGAAGCTCCTGGGCATAGGGCTCCTGTTTGCAAATGCAGTGTCATTATTATGAAAATACCTCTCATAAAAGCTCCATTTTTCTCCAGTATTTTCCTGATTGACTGAATGGAGAGACAATGATAGCTATACAAATTTTCACAAATTTCTAAAACTTTATAACATCTCAAAAGAGTTGTTTTCATCAGTTTCTTTTTTTTGTGTCCATGTCATTTAAAGATTGTGTCTATTTGTTCAGCCAACCATACAAATATGTCTAAAAATACAAGGAAAATAAAATAAAGTCACTGTTTTGACAACTTCTGTTTGCTTGAAAGTTGTTTGATCAAAGGTTTTAATAGTCAGGAAATTAAGACTTTTTTAATGGAGGCTATCATATTTATTATTATTATCATTATGTTCCTGAAGAACAACAAAGGAAAAGACATTTCCACACATGTTCTACATGAATTGTCAATGTCAACTTTGAATTTCCTTGTTTTTTCCTAGTTTATAAAACACCCTTAATATAGAATTGTTTTGTCTCTGTTTCTTCAAGTTCATAGATGCATAACATTAAAGAATTATTTCGTTCCTCTCTCCATGTACCCATTTCCCTCTTTTTGCTTCTTTTTTAATTTCTTTCAAAGACCAATGTATTACACCATGTACATCTTCAGTGCGCTTAAACATAAAGCTGTCTTAGCATTTCACCATTCTTCAAAATTTGCATTTCAGCTTCCAGCAGCCTCTAACCAAGAAAAAATTGCTCTTTTCCTATTATTCCTAACATGTTTTAGGTATTTTGAAATATTCTATAAAACAGGAGAAAAACTGATGCTACACCTACGTCAGATCTAAGCACTGTATGGGTTTCTAACTATTCTGTCTCTAGCATAAAATTAAGGTATGTTTGAGACTAAATAATGAAAACAACCTTTTGTTTCACCAGTTCAATAGACAAAAGACATGAATATTAATATTTCTGATGAAATCGTAGTTTATTGGTTCACTGAGACTAGTATTGTGGCTCCAGCAAAGAGCTAAAAGGAGTTCATCTGGCAATAGCACATGGATCTGAAAAAGCAACAAGGTTACATGGACACTGGGACAGATCCATGCTTTAGAACCAGCCAGAGACAAAGCCTATGGCACAACTGGGTGATGACCAGGGAGTTTTAGTTTCTACTGATTTTTCTAATTCACTGACACTGCCAGAGTGAATACATCTCAGTGTGTATTATACCACCACCAGCAATATTGTCCACTCATCATTCCTTCAAAACTGGATGATAACTCGAACTGCTCATTGTTTGTGCTGATCTAAGGCCAGTGAACACCCTTAAGAGCTACTTCAGTCTGTTTTGTTGGGTTTATGTCAGTGTTTGAAAACTGTAGGTCATTTTTCTGCATGGCAAGGTACATGATGTCTCTTAAAGTCTGTTTTATCTCATAGTTTCACCTTACATCTGTAGCGGCTCCGTCAGTCTGGTCTGTGTGGCCTCCTGCCTTCACTGCTGCAGTGTTTGGGTGGCAAAGCCCATGACTTTAATTCCTTAAGTCTTCTGTAGCCAGCGCAGATGAGGCTCAGCTGCTTCTTTTCTCACAAATGTCTGCCTACCCTCAGCTACCAAACACCTTGACTGAATCCACAGACAATACTGGAACTTAAGCCAGAGACTGGGGCTGGTTTAGTGTCAAAACATTCCAGCTGTGCACAAGTGTCTTCTCACACATGTCAAAAGGACAGGAGAATGGGCTGGTCTCACTAAAGAGCATGCAATTTTGCTTGGTGATTTCAGAGAATGACGAGGAGCAGGAGGCTCTGCTGTCACTGGACAAGCCTGGTTGGTATTCTCAAGGTAATGCTATCCAGCTTTATGAGCTACTGAAGAAGATGACTGGCAAGCTGGATCCCAAGGTATGTTACAAGTGAGAGTAAATCTTTCTGAAAATACCCTGTTTCAGTCAAGAATTCACCAGACAAACTTCCTTTAAAATTATTGATGTGATTGGTCACAAACTTCTGTTGTGGTTACTCTTGCTGCTGTCTAACAACCTGCAGTCCAGAACTGGAAATAGCATATTTGTCATCCTATTGGTAGAATATGTAAACTTTCTAGATGTTCTATTCTGTATGCATGGTTAAGCATTTCAGCAGCTTTGGGAAGAAGCAGGTTCTAATCAGGAAATCTCCCAAAGGAAACAGACCGAATAGATTTAAAGATGGAATCAGTGAAAACTAGGATTATGTTATTTTAAGTACAGATCTGGATAGGTGAAAATGCCAGTGAAGACAGAGTGACAACTTTTTTCATAGTGAACAAACTCCTCCCTGTACACAAAAGAGTTCTGAGTCACCAAGAAGTACTTCATGTTCTCTCTTCGTTCCAGTGTAGTCTAAAACTTTTTACAGTTTAGTGTATTTTCTTGGTAGTCTTTCCACTGCTTCCCATCAGGCTATTTCTGTGAGTCAAAAAACTCACACTTCTTTTTGCTGGTCCCAGTCAGGCATCCCTTTTCAATGCCCCTGGCGGGCAAGAGCAAGGAGGGTGTGTGGGGCCAGCCTTTCCCTTATGAAGCTGGTTGAAGATAAAACTCCAAACTTGACATTAATAAGATCTCTGCATGTCATAACCAACTGTAAACATAGAGGAATTTTTATTAGGTTGTTTTAGGACTCTTTTATTCTCTCAGTGTAAAACAGTTTGCTTGTGTTTTCCTCATATACAATGAACTTCTAATTTGCTTCTCCCCTTGCAGGTTGTTTATTTTGGTGACAGTATGCACTCAGATATTTTCCCAGCTCATCACTATAGCAACTGGGAAACTGTCTTCATCTTAGAGGAGCTTCTAGGGGACAAAGCTACAGTGCCTGCGAAGGCTGAATCTGAGCCCTTGGAGAAGAAAGGAAAATATGAGGTAAGGGTTCCTTGCTGATGATTCCTGGAACAGAACAAAGTAAATTACAAAAAAGTCTCATGTCACCTGCACTAAGAATGAAGCTGCTTATTTACCAGGATGCTGGCAGCATCAGCATCCCCCACAGATGTATCCTCCTTGTCCTACTAGGAGGATGCTGTTCTGTCCCAGCTCAGCAATGCATGGGTGACACAGCACGTCTACCTGGAGCTGAGCCATGGATCTCTGAAAAAGAGCTGTATGTGCTCTCCCTTAGCAAGAACCTTTTTAGTAACAAGATCCTGCCCTCCATCCCACAAGGAGAGATTTCATGCCCACTTATCAAAAGTGCAATGCCTGAACTCTGCTGAGTTCATGACGGTTCCCTGTGTGTTGTGGCCAACTGTAAATATGGAGGAATTTTTATTACATTGTTTTAAAGGTTGCTTTCTCTCTGTGAAACACAGTTTGCTTGTGCATTCCTTATATACAAAGAAGTTTTAATTTGCTGGTTCCTTCATAGGTTGATTATTTTGGTGACAGCTGTGCTCAGATAAGAGGGACTGCTTCAAACTCTGGCCCAGTGCAGACTTAGTGATGGTTACCTCAGATAAATAATGTGATTTTCAGGTTGATCACAGCTGAGATGCAGGGCCTTAAGCACTATTGTCACCCTTTAATTCTCCCACAGAAGATGGAAAGTTACTGTGGTTTCTCCTTCCCTCTGCTGCCAAAGAGCAAAGTAGAAAGGGAATATCACTGAGATGGATGATGAGGCAGTGTTGTACCTCTAGTAGATCCCATGTAGGTAAAAAATACAGTGAAGCTTCACTCTCCATTTGGAGTATTTCTTAATTTCATATGCTACTAAATAGGTCATTTTCTTCTAATTGCAGAGAGATACATATGCTTTTTTCACTCTTCTTTGTAAAGCACTAAACTTTATTTTTCTTTTAAAACAATTACTCTTTGTGATTAAAAGTTAACTTACCAATAGAAAAGATTTGGGGGTTGCTTTTATACTAGGTGTGTTTTTAATCTAAATGTTGTAAAAGCTCCTGATTGTAATGGAGAAAAGGATATCTTCAATGGGAGTAAAACAATATAACTGTGATATCTACTTCTTTATTTTTAATAGATATATCTCATATTTTTCCCACTATCCTGATTTCTAAACTAAGGTCAGACAAGGACATTTCAGTCACTGAAATAAGGAAATGTAATCATTGTTTAGGCTTTTTCCAGGGTTGTAGAAAAACAAAAATAAAGACAAAAAAAACCAATCTCCTATCAAGAGAATGTGTTTCTCAGTAAGAAGGGGAGGTGGGGAGGAAGAGCTAGTAGCACTTCATAGGTTAATACAAGTCGATTTAAGTAATTAATGTTTTAAAAATAACTGATTTTCCTCCATAAATTTGTTCATTCTCTGATTGGAGATTCTGCTGCATTGCTGCATAAAACCTACATCTCCATGAGGTTTGGAGGATTTGTTCAACATGGTTTCCTAAGCATGTTCAATATCTGCTTTTGAAGCACACATTTTTAAACGGAGAGACAGCAAGTGGTTCTTTTCCTGGAAGTACAAAAAAAGAGTAATGGAGCAATGTGTTTCCAAGCCCACGATGATGATTTGGTTTTCCCTTGTTGTAACACTGCTGCTCGACTGCTCACAAGATCCATCTTCTCTATCACAGCAGTAGTCAAGCAGCAAATTCAGACTTTTAGACAGGTGCTTGACATTTCACTGACACTGTAGTATTCTTGATAAGGGATTGCAGTATCTCAGGGAGACACCACCCCTACCACACACAACCCCTGTTCTGCTTACATCCGCTACCAGTGACAGCGAGCAAGCAAGGGAGAAATGAATTGTGTTGATTAAAGGAACCTGAACCAGGGGGGCCGGGGCAGGTCCATGGTGTTATTTCATTACCAGGCTGCTCACTGGAGTCTGAACAACAGGTCACATCCATATCTCTGCAGTTGACTGGACACCACTAACTTAACAGGACTAGTTCAAAGGGACTCCCTTTACAAGCCTATGAGAGTTTTATTTTCATTCCCCCAAGCAACTTCTCTCATTAACCCTTTGGTTAAGAAGGGAGAAAAGCCAATTCAAAGGATTGCACAAAGTCAGGTGTTTTTGGAAAATTAGTGACAAACAGATTAGATTTCATCTGGTTAATCAGCCTTAGCATTCATTGGCAATAAAAAATACACCACTACTGTAGATTTTCCATGCCATGCTGTGTGTGCAGAGAGGGACTGAAAACTTATACATGATGCAGTCCTCACTTCTATCACTCTTTACAAAATACTATTAAAGAAATAAAGTATTACTTCAATTGGCAATTGCATCTTTCAGAAAGAATTTACAAAAATCTGGTTGTAGTTGTTTGATTGGTGTTTCATCGCTAACAGAGAGAGGGGAAGAAAACAACCTCCTCACACACATAGTGAGAGACTTGTAATTTCCATTTTCGTTTGCAGTTTTTGTCTTTTCCCTTCAATTAAATGCATGATATAAGCCAGATACACATAGCTGTGAAATTATGGTAACAACTGCAGTTCTTTCAAGTACATGAGTCATAACCAAATAAGCAAGAGAATAGCAAACTAAAAACTATTTATGCAGTTACTTGGCTCCTAAGTAAATTGCAGCATGCAGGGTGAATAAAAATACGAAGCATTGTGTTGAAACAAGATTTCCCCCCCTCCCAGAACTGGGAGTTTGTTTGCTTGGCTGGAGGCTTTGGTTTTGCATTCTGTTGTTTAAATGTGTGATCAGTTCCATCAATGAAAACTCAAAGGAAAGCTGGAATTTGTCCCAGGATTTCGAGGGAAATTATTACGGAGAAGCTGTCAGTGTGTAAAAACCTTAGGCTACATGAATGAATGGAGCAGAAATCAAAAAATTTATTGGTGAATATAGTCAATAATTTTGTAGTTAGAAGGGAGAACTTAATTTTTACAATATTGCCTAATGACTAGTTGGTTGTAGAGGTCAGGGCTATTTTCCACCTGAACTTCCATTTACTCCCTTGGTGTGACCATAGACAAGGCCATTTACTTTGTGCCTTTTGGCTCTGTTTGTCTGTATTCCTGTTTGCCTTTGGCACAGATCTAACAGTACTTTCAGGAACAACCTGATGGGCTGTTGTGAAGCCTTGTGAGTTAAAGTAACACTCTTGGGGCAATACCCTGAAGTGCAGTACATTTTATTTTAAGTCTGCTTATAGTGATCTCTGTAGTAGTTTTGGTAGAATAATCATGGGTGAAATGCTTTACAGTTGCATGACATGTAGGGAGGCAGGTTCTGTGCAACAAAATTCAGGCCAGTAGCTGGTTGTCCAATTGCACACCCAGCATGAGTGTGTTACTCAGGGACATCCCATTGTTGTGGCCAGCAAAGCTGAGCTGACAGAAACATGTCAAATTCTTACTGTTACACAAGCAAAACTGTATTTTGAGCATGGATTTTTTTCTGGCATCAAAAGTCAGTGGTGATGTTACTACCTTAGCACAAAGCATACAATCATCAGTACCAACACTATTATTGGATGCAGTAAAGTACTCTTCATGCTCTGCACTTTGTACAAAGATGATGGCATAGATTTCAAATCTGCATTTAAATAAAGGCCTTAAAAATACTAACAGCTTGATCTTTCCCTCCTGTTTCCTTTATATCTTTCTTTCTTTCATCTCTTTACCAAATGTAAAAAAACTTCAGAGTTCAGCTCCCTGCTAATTTGTATTTTAGAAAGGTCAGTTGTAAGCTGACAAGTCAGTGTTACCCAAGGGTCCTATTAACAGAGTCTGTCTGCTCTGTTAACAGGCCCTATTTATCTGCAGTTAGCAAAGCAAAGGTGAGAGTAGGTATTCCAGGTGTTTTGACTTTGTGGAACTCCCTGGAACTTGGGGATTCCTGGTACCATCCCAATTTCCCTGAAGTATAGATGTTTTCTTTGAGCCTTTGTACCCTCAACCGACTCAATCAACATCTGACCTGCTGCTGTCTGACCAATATGCCTGAGAGCAAACCCATATGCTTGGGGGATTTGCATAAGAAAGAGGGATTGCTCAGCACTTTCTGGGATCCGGTGTCCTGCTGTGAGAGCAAATTCTGTGTCTGGGGACTGCAGGAGTGGCAGATGCATCTTCCAGAGCTCCTCAGCCCCACTGCTGGGCATGAAACTCTGGGCATGTGAGCAGCCACAGTAAGAGGAGACTTTTGCCTCATTTCCCAGATGTACAGATTCATGGTATGTGCTCTGTCCTTCACTGCAGGGTGTGATGTGAAAGGTGCTGCAGGTGAGATAAGGACATCTTCTAGGCATCAGTTAGGGATGGAAGGAGGAGTGATGTCTGATGGTTCCTGAGGATGTGGTCAAAGTTTTGACTGCTCTCTCCAGATTTGAAGTCAAGATTTAGCCTGCCAGACCTGCCCTGTCATGTGGAGATAAGCCAGTAGCAAAATGAGGAGAGCTCTCTACCAGATGACTTGATGACAAGTCTCTTATCTAACTGGGTTTGATTTTACCAAGGCCTTGGGTTGTAAATCCAAAATGTAACTCCCTCCTCCTTAATAAGAAAAAAATTCCTACCCTAGGATCAAACTTCCAGAAAAATCAGTTCATTTCCTCAGGTTGCATTTTTAATTGTCTGCTGAACTAACCATCCATTCCAGAAAGCAGAACCCTCACATTTTCCCTCTTGTCAGTAAATAGGGCCCTGCCTTTCGTGCAAATGCTTATCTGGGCCAGTATTGGGATTGTTGTTTTGATTAATCACCTGAACAGCTGTAACAGCCTTAAGAGTTTTTTGCATGTGTCATCCAGCAGGCAAACAGACTTTAATTCATCAGAGCATCTACATTTAATTATAACTGATGTAAAGTCCTGGGATTTGCATGGAAAGATAAGATTTGGTGGAGGAAAAAAAAAAAGAAAGTAAGATGCTGTCCCTTTGTGAAAGGCACAGAAAAAAACCCACAAAAAAGCTCAGGACTTCAGTTAAATCCTTATTCCGAAACAAAAGAGAGGAGGTTTTTTCCAACATTTTTACATCAGAAGACAGAAATTAATATCTATATTTTTTGAAATCAGTACTTCCTCCACCCCAGCTATACTCAGAGGAAAAACTGTAGCATAGACTTGTGGAAAGAGTGGCTCTGTGTCTACTGGTGTGGTCTGTTCAGCTGCATCAACAGCTTCCTTGTGATCAAAAGATGCAGACCTCTGTCATAAACACAAATGATTCCAGCAGGTTCTCAAAACTGCTAAGAGAGGGGTTAAATGCAGAATAAAGTACAAAAGTTCACAAACCTGGAGGCACACGCTTCGGTATCTGTGCTCTGCAGGTCTGAGAAGTTACTTTGCCACACAAATGACTTTAACAGATTTTCTACAGAGTAGTTTTGTTTCCCGTTTTTTCATCTTTCTGTAGATGTGTCCTCGCATTTTTTCAGTATATAGCAGGTTTCAAGATGAACTTGTAAAAAAAACAGTTTTCCCAATGCTGCTTTAATGCTTTCATTAAAACATAATTAGTCTAGATGTTGTTGTTGTCTGAAAATATACATTAAAAAAATAATTTTACACAGTTTTCTAGGCAACTGAATGTCTCTCCATGGATTTTGTGGCTCAGTTTTCACTCATTCCTCAGCTCAGAAACAGATAACACAGGTGGCATGATGCATTCTTTGCAGTTACTCCACTCAGCATCAGGAAGCTCCCTTTCCCCCAGGAGGAGGTCCCAGCTGTGTTACAGGCTGTGCTGCATCTGCCCAGCCTCTCCAGCAGAGAAGGGCAGCAAGCAATTCACATTATCAAAAACAGAAAAATGGGGAAAGTAAAAGGGATTTTCTTAAAGGGTTTTAAAAATGTTTAAAGTTAACCTTTTACATCCTAGGGAATCCATAAATTGCATGAACAGGAGCTTGGGGACTTATGGGAAGATTGTTATTGTCTTTATATTTTAGTCACATTGCTCCTGAGATACAGCAATATAGGCTTCCCAGAAAATAACATAAACACTAAAGTTCCTTAAACTAATACTTGTGGATAAATAAAGATTTTTTTTTTTAAGCTTACATATTTATTTATTTTTCTTTCAGGGAGATCAGCTCAAAGTACCTTACTTTGTATCTAAACAGTGGGGCTCTTTCTTCGTGGACAGAGTTCCAGGCCCAGAAAATGCAGAGGAGACCTTAGTTCACACGTGGTCCTGTAAATGTATTAGCACTTATAGCACTATTGCAATCCCTAGTCTGGAAGCAATAGCAGGTAAGGAAGATGGCTTTTTTTTTTTTTTTTTATAAATATGTAGTATTCATATTACATTTGTAGTGCTGTAGATCTGGTTTTGAGGTTACACGTGTCTAAAATATGTTCAAAATACTTTGTTTATATAATGCAACACTTAGCACTAGTGGCCATTGATTACTTCAATGTTTGTGCTTTTAATTGTCGTCTCATACATGAGGGCTTTTGTTTGTGTCTGCAAATATTAGGTGTTCAATTGATTCTCTGTTAGAAATAGGAAGCAGCATTTAACAGACTGTAGATTAGTTCCTGAACTCAGTCTGGACTTCCCCACTGTGTTTTGCTGTTTCTACTTTCAGTGGTGAGTTACATTCGAAACAACCAGCATGCAAAATTACTCAGGGGTGTTAAACTTAAAAATATGTTTCTCACTGATCTGGCTTGTTACACTTCCCCAGTCAGCTCACTATAACTTTGCAACTGCAGTACATACCAGTGGATTACGAAGTGGTGGTGAAGACCTTCTATCTATATGTGCTCAATCTATCATTTTGCATTACTGAGCTTTGTCTGTACGCATACCTAAAGGAATAAAAAAATTATTAAATGAATAAAGAACACTAAGCCCTCCATTCAGCATGTGTTGCCTGCTTCATGGATAAGACCAAGGAATAAAATGTTTGTTGAAAGAGAGCATTTCAGGCTTGCCCAGCAGTTGCTTCTACAGGAGGACACATGATAGATCTTTTCTTTTAACCATATTTTTCACATGTACTTACATTGTAAGGATATCTCAAAACAGAACAATCATAGCGTGCCCCGATTTTTTTATGCTCCTGATATTTGCCATTTTGGAGTCTATTTCATCCTAAAAGCACAAAGCCCAAATGCACCAAGGGAAAATGCCAACAGAAAGATAACTTCTGTAAAACTCCCATCGAATACCTTTTCCAGAGTCATACTGTGGCTTGCTTTGGAAGTGTTGGCCAAGAGAAAACACATTGGTCAGCCACAGTCTGAAACTGTGCCTCCCAGCCAGCTTTCCCCCAGTTCAGTTTACAGAACTAGCAAGGGCTCTCAACCACAAATGCACCACCAACTTTCCAGCTACAGATGAAAGGGTGAGAACCAGAAAGGCATATCTGGGTAGTTAGTGAGTAGGATAGCTGCCTGTCATCAGCAGTGGAGCTCTTGCAAAGTCCGTTTCTCCATTAGGAGGGACACTGTGCACTGTCCCTCACTGCATTGAACCAGAGCTGGGGCAAGGGCTCACGTCTGTGAAAGTTAAACCCCAGTGCTAAAGGACAGGGGAGAAATAATGTTTTAAACTTGTAGCTGTGTGCCTGACAGCAGACTCAAAGTTGAAGGTACAAGAACATCTCTGCTTTCTTACAGAAAGCAGTATTTCTTGTTTGTTTGTGTGGAAGAGCAGATGTTCATTATTATGGACGCTGAGGAATTCCTGATTCCTCTTGAATACCTTGTCTGACTCCTGTCACAGCAAGCTGTGAGAACCCTACTTTGCCAAGCCCCGAAGTTTTTGGCTGCAGCTGTAAGTCAATAGCTTAGCTGCAGCTATTTGGGGATAACCAGCTAGAAGAGATTGAAACGGGTTATGCAAGTTTGATGTGCTCCAGCTTTTCCTTTCCTATTCATCTGCTTTAATTACCAGCAGAGGACTTTCTACTGCCAAGCTGCAAAAATGCAGGCCTTTCCTCAAGATCCCTTGAGCCCAAGCATGCAGCCAGGCTGCCACCATGCTGACCACATGAACCCAGCTCCCAGCCAGAGGTGTGCTGACTGTGGGAGCTGCCACCTCACTGTAGAAGCACAGCAGCCTCCTGTGAGCTGAGGGTTGACAAGGGCTTCTATATCAACAATGTCTGACCTGGCTTTTGTATGCCTACGTGAGCAGTAGTAACTGCCACGTACAAGTCAGTATCCCAACAGCTTGTGACCTGCAAAAATATTTGGTGAAATGCAGAGGATTGCTGCACTGCTGACTTTAAGATTGATTCTCGTCGTTTGGGTGCAAGAAGCATCTGTGCATAAAGAACAGTTTGGTTTATTTCTCAAGACACATTGAAAAAGATTATTCCAAAACCTATTCAATGTTACTCAATACTAGCAATGTTTTACAAAATTAACTCAGTTTTCATCAAAATTCATAAGAGAATTCTTTTCAGAGCATCATCAGAAATAAGTTTGAGTAATAAAACCCTTCAAGCCTGTTTCCTTTTTTTTAATGGAGGAAATATTAAAAATTGAAAATAAGCTGTAGAACTGAATTGAGAAGTTGGCACAGAAACAACTTTGATAGTTCTCTTTTCTCACCAACATGTTGTAAGTTTGATGCAGATGCCTTCTGATAGTTTCACATGAAGAATTTATACATGAAACTAAAGGGAATGATCTGATAGTTAACCATAGAGCACTGTAGGAAAAGGGTTTCACAGGGACTGCTTCTGCTGGAGTTTTTTTCCAAAGAGTTCAAAGATGCATTAGAAGTTTTGAACTTTAATCTTGCCTCTGACAAGGACAGTATTACTGGAATTGCAGATGATTGCATTGCAGTTCATCATCTAAACTCCCCTGAGAGTCCCTGAAGAGAAATTGGGGTTTTTCATGTGCATGAAAAGGGTGTATCTCATTTATTGCTAGAATTGCCCATCGGAGACCTTCGACAATACCTTCTGTGTAGTTTCCTCAGTTAGGAGTGGAAATCAGATATAGGTTATACGGACACTACATGGTTAATAAAATAGGAGAAGCCAATGTCCCTACTCTTATTCTGTGTGCCTCACTCACAAATCCATCTGTTTCTCCGTTTTTCTGCCATTGAGTCTCTCCTCATTTACAGCTCCCTTGCAGATTTTGACCATTTTAAAGCACAATGATATCATGAAACAGATTTTCCAAACCACGATCCATTACTGTGGGAATGTTACATTAAAGTTCCCACATGGAAATTAAAAGGTGTAGGGATCTCTCTGAAAAATGGAATTTTGCATAAACCACAGTATCTAGGACATCCTTCTCCCCTTCACAAAGTTAGGTATGAACCAAGTTGAGGAGGATTACTCTTTATCTTTCCTACCTGAATAATCTGAACTTTACCTACAAGGGCGGCAACCACTACTCTGTGACTGTGTGATCAAATTTCCAGGTCCCTGTGTAAATAATTGTATTTTCTGCATCACATAGGTACTAACAATAATTCCAAAAATACCATTTCAGATGGTTTTTTGATTAACAGTTCTTTGATCCCAAAATATGATATGCATACTTCAAGCAAATGCTTTTCCTTTCCCCTCTCATTACATTTGGTATTTTTATAAAAATCACACTTCAGAAAATTCCATTAGGAGTTTTAGAGCTCAGGGGGGAATTTTGGTAAGCTTTTTTCTTCTTCATTGCAAAGAAAAGGTTAAGAAAGTGGGCTATAAATCGTAATAAGGAGAACATAAAAAACTTTTTTTCTAATTTCATGATTGTTAACCTAATGTCCTGAACTTGTCTCATAACCTCTAAATAGTGAAGTTGTCATAGGATTAAAAACTACTGCAAATAAGAATAGGAGAATGAGCGATGCTGCAGCTCAAGAGGGTTTAATTTCAGACAAGAATTAGTGCAAATGTAAATGTTTTATGGAGACAGAGTTCATTTCAGACTTTGGAGATTGGATGACTAAGCTTGTGTCATGCATGAGGCTAATGCATTTTTTTAAATCCTGTGTGCAATGTGAAATCTTATCAGGGTTTGCCCATATGGCTGCATAAGTTTTCCTTCATGCCTTATTGTTATTTCGATATAGCTAGAACATGAGAAGAATCTCCATTATAATTTACCAAAGCTGTCTCTTTAAAGATGCCTACAGATCTGTACCCTGCCACTTTCTGCAGGAGTTGGAGTCATCAGCCTGCTTGCTGTATAAATATAATGATAAAATTTCCAGTGAACCGTGACAAAGAAGTTCATGTTTCTGCTTAGAGCTGCAAATTATCTGCACAATGGAAAGCTCAAGTTAGCCGTGGCTGGGGCTCCAGAACTGGCAATGTGCAGGTCACAGATACACGGGTCTGCTCAGACGAGATCAACTACAAATTTCAAACTTCACACACCATCTTCCACATGTATTTTAAAGGTGAATGCCCTGGAGGAATCGGTTATTATCATGGAAGACATGAATTTCACTAGGCATGTAGCCATATACTGATTTCTATATCCTGAACAGCATAATTTGCAATTATTGCTGAAGTGAAACAAAAAAAAAAAAAAAATCCCACGTTTTAGCACACTAGTTCTGTGTTTTTTCATTGACATTACTCACTTAAAGTATGTCACTTTAAAGTGACAGCTCCTTTTAAAATTAAATTAGACCTTGCTGTAACCAGACTGATAATTGTGCTCTTACTCAAACAATACAATAATATATAATTTCCTTAAACACATAGAATTATTTATATTATGCATTGCTAGTTAGCAGTAAACCTTTTATATTTAATGCCTTATCTTACAACTTTGCTTTTAACTTCAGTGTAAGAATGTGTCTATACAATAACTTAAAAAGCCTAAGCTTATCAAAATGCTTTGAGGATTTTAACTGCTTTGGGAATTTGCTGTGACAAATAATAGTTGCTACTAGAAGGCCAAAGAGGTCATTTTTGTAATTAAACCTTTTATGCAAAAAAAGTATTCTTATGCCTGGTGATAAATTGGTATACATACACAACAGCAATGTGTCTGAGGTTTTCTGGTCTTGAGGTTTCATACAAGGAAGAAACAGATAATAAAGATAACTGGCTAGAGAGAAGATATGTATTCTGTATGTATAAACAGTATCTTGATCTGTCACTTGAAAAGCGTCAGATAATGTAAATCTGATTCATCTGTTCCAGTAAACTAGTTTCAATGTTCTTATTTTAAGAAAAAAAAGGAAAAACATGCCCAACACAACCAATAAATGTAATGCATCTATTTTTCAGCTAAAATATACAGCTGAAACTGACAATAAACAGCATTTTAACCATAACAAATTATTGTTCAATAAATCAGGACTAGCTTATAAAAAGTCTTCAGGATCTAGTTACTTCCCAAATGGTCTGAAACCTCATCTTTACCACAGGATTTGACTACTTGATAGTAATTTTCAGTGTAGAAAGGACAGTATTTAGTGTATTGCAGTTTGTTCAGCCTTTCCTTCCTTCTCCAGAAAGGTGTATTGACTTGTGCCCCTGAAGACTGTGTCAAATCATGCAGAACCCAAAAGATTACTTCCTAGCCAATAGCTGACAGAAATGTTCCTGCCGTCGTTATTCTGCTCTATGAGATGTCAAAATACAGCCACCTCGAAAAGATTAAAGGGAGAACTCATGAGCAGCTCATTAAGAAAGGGTGAACCACTCAGTCATTTCTGCTTTAAAGTTATCCTTCAACTCAGGCAGCATAATTTCATTTGCAGGCTGTAATTAAAGCTGTAATTGGGTTTTGACTGGATCACAGGCTTTTGGAGTGGGTTTAGACTGACACTTTAAAAACCCTGGTTGAGATACAAGGTGTTGATAATTTTAGAGTGTGAAAAATAGTGAAAATAGGTAAATCACCAAGTATTGAAAATACTTGTTTGACCAGGTTGAAATTTTACATAACCTATAAGTCACATGTACAAAAAAGGTTGCTGGAAGCATTTTTGTACTCTGAATTAGTGTCTAACATCCTCTGGATAAGATGGTCACACATGCACAAAAAGCATTGTAGGCCTTGTCTTCGTACATGTCTGTGTGTGGATTTTTGCTTTAAGGTAAATGATGTTTGTCTCCCATCCAGAGAAAAAGCAGGAAAAGGAAAAGGAAAAAAAAAAGATTGCTTTACAGAAGATGGGGGAGATGATGAGATTAACCCAAGTTTGGAGAGGATGGTTGATCTTGGTTGAGCTGACCTCAAAATGAAAGTAAAGGGATGTGTCATCTCTGTATTTGCCTTAATATAGCTCCTTCACAGTCTCAAAATGCAACTCCTGGGTTTTTTTTGTCAATCAGAAATGCCTGTCAGCTCAAACAATTGCTTCTTTCCAGGCTAACTTCTTCAACCTACCTCAGAAGCCCTTCCTCCTGCCCTATGATCTAGAATGAGTCACACAAATTAATTAACAGATCCCTGAAAGACTAACACCTCCTAGTAGGATCTTGAATTTTTTTTTTAGATTAAAAAGATTTTTTTTTTAGCTTAAGTCTTCATCTAGATATTTAAAAACATAATGGTCTAATATTTTCTTTGGATCAATTCCAGATCAAGCAAAGAACCAGACAGGACTATTCTCTTACAAGGACTTCAAAAACCACTGTTTAAATTAAATAAAAATTAGAGAAATTTCCGTCACTTACAGATAATGAGTTTTCTCATATAAACCCAAAACAGCAAAGGAATTTCTAAGGCTTTCCTTCACTGCAAACTCTTATCAGGCTCAGCTGCAAGTCAGTGCATGCCTTGTGCACAGCTGTTTTGTTCAGGAAGGGGTCAGCAGTCTCTTGGCCAAAGGGTAGACCCAAAGTGATGTGAACTGTTATTCCCAAGGTAATTGCAGTGAAACTGCACACCACGAGCAATCACAGCAGCCATGATGGGACAGTCATTCCATCTCTCAGGCACTCATCCATCTGCCAAACTCTGGTAGTGGAGCTGCTGCTGCTGCACATATCCCTGCAGTTTGCCGCTTGGGTTTTCTCCAATGTCTTCTGTGTCAGACACCACAGAAGAGTAACCAAGGACAAACCCCAGTGGCACCGAAGCTCTTGCTCAGGCCAAACTCACACCACAAATGTCTGCTGGCAGTGCCACAGTCATGATCTCCAACCAATAAATTTGTGTTGGCAAAAGCTCTTTTGTAGGTGCAATTCAAGCAGCAAAGCTGCACTTTTACTGAGACTGGTTTTGGTCTTTATTCCTGCATGCCCAGGAGCAAACTGCACTGGCTCATATCACCAACTACATCCAAACTCAGCAGCTTTCTCCTATGGAGCATTCCCATACTGAGGAGTCCCCCCTTTCCCATATGACACCACACAGATATTCGCCCCCTCTCCAACTTTTGAGTTATGGAGTACACAGACAGCAGCAATGACTTTCATGTAATTGAGAGAAGAAATGCGTTCCTTGTGCTGACTTCACTCTTTTGGGAGCTTTGCTTTACTGCAGCAAACATCTGACCTCCTGAAAATCAGCCTTAGAAGTTTTTCTAAAAATAAGTGCTATCAGATAAATCTACTTGTGACCTTGGCTTTTTTTTCTTTTTGCCTCTAGTTTGCTCTCTCACATCCTGAGCATTTAGTGCAAGCGCTGCTTTGGCTGTTACAAGATAGAGATGGGTGAGGAGATAAAAATACTTAGTGTTTAAGAAAAAGAAACACCTGTTAAGGTTAGCCACAGACTGGCAAGTCAGGTTACTCCAAGGCACAGGCAAACCAGTCAGCTCCCTCCCCTGCAGCAATTGAGCTTACTCCACTGTTAAGAAATAATTATTAGAAGTTGTTATCATTAAGAAATTAATATTTTCTTTCAACAGCAACTTTGAAATACAATTAAAGATTTGTGATAAAGCTTCTGAGCCAGCGTAAATTATGGCAAACTCTGTAAAAGCAAAAGAGTTTATACTACTGATGGTTTGCCTTCTGCCCCTATAGTTACATCACCTGGGTAATGAGATGTGAAATAGGGCTCTGTGTTTTCTGAAATTTGCCACAATTAAGCAGTTTAAAGATTTTTTCAAGCTTGAGTATCAGTAACAAGGTTTTAGTTCTCTTCCTTGTGCCTTTTTCTTTGGTGATAATCAGGAGGATATATTTGGATTCACTTAAGAACACAACCCTGCTGTTTACTAGGAGGCTTCTGCAGCATCTGGCGCCAGCCCTGCTCACTGGCAGGGAGCAGACCTCAGGGTGGAGGGAGAGTTCTGCTTTCTGCAGAGCTTTTCACTCGTCATGGAGATGCTGTTGTGGTGTCATGATGAAAAAATGTTGGCTTTGCTTTTGTTGGTCAATATTGAAAAATGATTACTGACATTTCTTCTGTGTATTTTGGGAGAAATCTGTTTCAGTCTTGGGCTGTGATTTTAATTGAAAAACAATGCCATCCATCTAAAGTGCTTAGTTAAGATTTTATTTGTTTAATGTATTGGTTTGTTCAAGGACATTTTAAAAAATTAGAGTAGTACGTTTATTGAGCAGGCCTGTGTCTGGATTAAATTAAAATTGCCTTCTATTCAGTTACTCAAATATTTTCCTGATCACTCATTGAGAATATTACATTTTCCCTTCTTCTTGCGGTTACTCTTCCTTACTTGTGGGTGGAACTCCAAGTCTTCCTCTGATAAAAGCTTGTGGCATTCATTTAGCTGGCCTACACGAAGTGCACAGCACACAGACACTGAGATGTTGTCAGCTTTGTAACTATGATAGAAATACATCCATAACCCCTAAGTACATGAATGGCTATGGGTATACACAAATATCAGAACACGATGTTGAAAATAATGTCACTTAATACCTGCATCTGGATAATTGGAACATAGCAACTGACAGTAGTTACTGTTCAAATATCATCATTGTTATTTTGTTCACACCAGGGCTGCTGGAGTCCTGTAAGGGAGGTTGGGCAGGGTGGAAGCTCTTCTGGCTCGGGCAAAGGCACATAACCTGTGAGTATTGCCCAAGCCATTGGGAAATGCTAGTAACGCTGAATGGGCACCATAAAGGAAACCAGTTTTCATCATGCATTTGTACTCAGGCTGGTGTGGGAGCAAAGAAAGGAGCAGGACAAGAATTCAGGACAATACATCTAATACCTGGCATTTCTGTAGATCTAGGACCCTCTATACTCCTCTGGGACCCTCCATATCTGATTTCTAGGAGTCTTTGGCTCTCAAAGTGAATATCCTAATTGTCTTGGGTAAAAACAATTAGTCTGGGTGAAATTACCTAAGAATGATAGAAAAATTCTGGGACTGTGATTCTCAAGCAATTGGGTAGAGTCAGCCAGATCATTCTTCCAGTCTCAAGCTGTTTGGTTTGCTCTAGTTTGTTTTGATAGGGGCAATATTTCCTGCATTTTGTGCTGAATTCATTATCAGTGTAGTTTAGGACTCATTAGAGCCTTGCTGTCAAATTATATATCAGAGAGGACTACCTATCTGCTGCCTGCCTAATTTATGTCTCTCCATCAGGGTTAGGTGAGAACTGAGTGCCAAGGTGCAAAGGTCCACCTCCACAGCAGCAGCTGTGAGCATGCACAATAGCAAACCCTGAAGTATTTACAGGGAAAAAACACTAGGAAAATAGCAACTTGGAAATAAGCAACTATTTTTTTCCCTAAGACTGGCTTTATTATTAAATACTGTATCTTCTTTTTTTTCATGCTTTTGCAAAATGGATGTGGATATTTTCTTGTCATCTTCCAAAGTCAGATTGCTGAGACAAAAGCAATAATTAAATTGATAGATTGGAGAGTGAATGTACAAAAATGTGATTATTCTCTTTTGGAGCCTTTTGCATTATATATAGAATGGTTTGGGTGTTTAAGCTGATTGTGTAAAGCTAGTTTACCAGGAAATATCAACTAAATTCCCAGTTTGATCCAGCTGGTTCTTTTCCTCAGCAATAAGCAACTCTGTAGCAAGTGTGCCCCATTTGTGCTCCTCTTTGATTAAACTACTCTTGGGAGACTCCAGACTGCTAGACTATTAAGGTAGTAAAAGCTTTTTTGTAAAAGTAACTGTATGGCATTTGATTTTTATAGCTCGTAAAGATATTTGGAATTATTTGCTTTCTTTTTCAATTAATTTTGTAATTTTTGAAACCTTTGTTTTAAACCGAGCGTCATGAATAGACTCAGCAGCCAGTAAATCCATTGGGCCTTCTGCATACTAGGAAAACATCTGCTTGTTCTGCTGTGCTCAGAACGAGCTCCAGTGATTTCCCTGACTCAGACAAAATGAGAAAATTAACTTCTTTGACAGGCTAAAATCACCCACTTAAATGATTCTCTTCCAATTAACTTTCCTCCTATTCCTACTTTATTCCAGCCTCTATCTAATTTTTCAGCTTGATCTAAGAACTCATTTGCTTTCTCTATTGTGTTTAATATGGGTTTAAAGCGCCAGGCCTGGATGCTGCCCTGGTGCCTTGCCTGCAAATCGCTTGTGAGACAGAACTGGATTTCCTGTTGTTTGTGCCGAAACCACTAAAATTGTGGTTTTCTGTTTCATAAAGCTGCTGAGTGGAAAAAAAAAGTTGCAGCATGTAGTGACAGGAGGTCACCTCGCCAGATTTACTCAAAGTTAAAAAAAAAGTTCCAATTAATAACTTACTGTACAGATGAACTGAATAATAGTTTTTATGTTTTACTTTGGTTCTAAACAGACAACCTGGAAAGAAGCTAAGCCTATTTGGGGGGGAGGTTGTATTTTTTTTCTCTTTTATTGGAAAATTAATTGTTTCTTGCACTAAGTTTTATTTATATGTTTTTTTAATTTCGTTTCTTGAACTTTGAGTATGAGGTGAGCACGGGAAGTATCAGTTTTCTGGCTGAGGGTGGGCGGGTCACTGTTGGCAGAAAAGACTTTTTTGAAAGCTACAGAAAAGAAAGCTCTGACTGTTCAGAACTATTTTAATGCATTCAGTGTTCTTTACAGACTGGCCAAGTTACAAGTGCAGATTTCTAAGAATGCTTGATACAAAATGATGTTGTTAACACTGGACTGCAAGAAGGTCTAAGAGCAGGTGCCTTTGGGGAATCTTGCTACAATAGATATGAAAAATAAAAAAAAAGGAACTGATTCTTTATTTTATACATAGCCCTCCTATGAGTAGATTGCTGAGATAAAAGAGAAGGATGACAAATTGAACAATGAACTTGAAGGTGTACTGGGAGAAAAACTCCATCTAGGCTCAATGAAGATTTTTGATTAGTATTTAGGCATAAGTTAAATAATTTTCTCTGACTAGCATTATTTCAGCAATCAAGGAACTGAATATCCTTTACTGCAGTTGAATAAACTCTGAAAGTCAATCCCTTGAACAGCTGAAGATGTCAAATAAATGTGTAATCACGCGATCTGATTGAATTCTGATGCTGGTGAGCAAACAGCTCAAGGTTTTAAGAAGTACTGCTATTCACCACAGGCTTATTTTTTATGTGATACAGGCTGTGTTGCTAATCAGATGTGGTATGTTTCTGTCTTGCAGATTTACCGCTGGATTATAGATTTACACGATTTTCCCCAAATAGTTCAGCAGCTGCTGGGTACTACCCAAGCCCTCCAAGAGTACTGCTGCCAGATGAAGACTCAGTGACTATGAAATAGGTTGTCAGCTTTTTCCTTAAATTACCCTGTGGCCCTTACTTAAACTGCTATCAAATGCTAATTGGTGAAAATGCTGTGTGATGCTTCATAAAATAGAGTGATGGATTAAAGCGTACTCCTGTGTAGATTTGTGTTTCACTTCTGTCTCTAGTCCAGCCTGAAGAGGTGAGCGATGCATCCTTCTCTCTAGGTCTTCTGACCACCACTGTCTTTCACAAAGTGCTGTTGGCTTTTTCTGTGCACTGCCCACAGGAGAAATGAAATAGTTATAGCTCATCCTAAGTCACATTCTACATTTTAGAGGACATTTTAGGTACTAGCCCTATGTAAGGTGATGCTGTTCCTACCATACGCTGCAGGAAAGACACAAAACAGACTCTCAGCCATATTTCAATTAAGCGTTACCTTGGACAGCCCAGCTTATCACCATAGACCAATGTTTTGCAGGTTCTGAGGAATTTATTCTCCCCCTGGAATTATTCTTGGCGATAGAAAAACACTGAGTCCCAAAGAGAAAGTTGCATCATGTGGTGGTTTTGATTGGCCCAAAACATCAGTAAAGTATTTTTAACATCTAGGAGAAATTTGGACCCCTCAGAAGGTGCTGTAGTAGGCCTGGGGAGGTGTCTCAGGGGTGGGCAGTGGCACAAAGATAGCTCCTGTGCGTCCTGAGTGTAAGTTCTGGAAGTTTTTACATCAAGTCCAGCAGAGCCAGTCTCTGATGGCTCTGAAGATGATGGACATGCTGCCGGCCAAGTTTGGGCCAATTGGAGGTGCTGGTTACGCCTCTGTGAAAACATATTTAAGAAGAAATCAAAACAAAGCAGGCATGCACTTCTTTCACTTCTTTGTAGTTGGAGGAGGAGGAGGTGGAGGTGAAAATATGTGAGGGAGAACAGCATGGATAACGTCAAGGTCAGTGAAGAAGGGGGGAGAGGAGGTGCTCCAGGCGCCGCAGCTGAAAACTCTCTGCTAGCTGTGGTGAAGGCCATGGGGGGAGCAGGAGGTCTCCCTGCAACCCATGGAGTTCACAAGAGTGCAGAAATTCACCCACAGCCCATGCCAGAGGAGCAGGTGGATGCCTGGAGAAAGCTGTGATCCAGNAGAGACTGCTTCTTAAGAGGATGGGGGCGAGAGCAGAGAAACTGCCTGAAGAGAAAGAAAGATAAGTAAAGATAAAGAGTATTTGTAGTAGAAGAATTGTGGTGATGAATAGATTTATGAACCTGCTCTGTGGACTAAGAAAATACCTCACACCCTGCCTTCCTACCCGGGCTTGTTGGATATAAAAGAGGAAAGGGGGTGAATACTATAGGTTCGTAAGAGGGAGAGGGGTGAGTGAACAAAATAATGTATGAAAAGTTTATTTTTGCCTTGCATTTATCCTCCAACTCTGTTAGGTAATTAAATCACTTTTTGCAACCTTAAGTTGGAGTCTGCTTGCCCTTTTTCTTGTTCTGCGCGTCCTCCTACCAGCCAGTGTCCTATCTCATTTGACTCATGAGATTGGTGTGTATTTTTGCAGGTTTTTTTCAGTGGCAGGAGAGAGTCGAGGTGCCTGGCGTTTAGTCAGGGTCAAACCCTGACACATACTCAAAGAGGGACTTGAATGGGATTTAGGCAACTGAATGCTGACTGATAGTTCTGAAAGCCTTTGTCACATGCTTAGTCTTCAATATCTCAAGAATCAGAGCTCTTCTGCAGAAGGTTGGAAACCTGTGTACAGTTTCCTTCTCCGATGGAGTAGATTCAAGCCTGCAATCTCCACCTCCCTGGGAAATCCTTCCAAGAGAGGGAAGGATATAGAAACCAGCCTCAGCCAGAAGAGGAGCAGGACTGAAGGCACAAACTGAATATTGCTAATTTAAGCAAACAGCAATCCTGTTCTCTATTGATTTAAGTCCAAAGACCTGTTCTCCAGCATTTAGGACAGGGAGCCCTCAGGAACTAACACAGGCTAGTAGATGCAAAAACATGTCAAATATTTGGTTGGTCAGCAGTTTTGTCACACTAGGATGGCAGAATTTTGGAGAAATTTCCCTTAAAGTTTAAAGAACAATAAACAGACACCTAATTTTCTTGTTTACAAGGAAAAGAACTCACTTTGTGAGGCCTAGACAATAACCAGAATGGATTTAGCTTGTATTAACACTTAATTTGTGTCACCACAGTTCATTCTGTATCTTTGCAGCTTCACCAGTTAAAACATTTTGTGTCAGAATCAGACACAAACACCATTCCACCTCATTTTAAAGATACTGGCCTCTGTCTGCATATTTTTTTCCTGCCATTGCATAGAATGTTATTTTTACATTTTTGTGGACAAGTATACATGCAAGTAATAAACAACATTTCCAAATTAGCATTAAGCCTTGGTTTATTGAAAGGGAAGCATAAAACAAATGGGGACAAAATTAAGAAAAACTTTCTTTAAGACCAGGGGCTTGAGGAATGAAAATGAAAGTGCTGTTCTGCTCTTCATAAGCTGTAGGCTGAAAATATTTGACTTAAGATGGTGGCAGTTAGCAATGGTTGAGTTCATTTGGAAATTTTTTAATTAGCATCAATGTGTTCAGCAGAAAATCTGCCTCATGACAGGGATATGATTTGTATTAAGGAGAGAGATACCCAGATTAAAATCTCATATCCCTGATTTGCAGCATCATTGAAATTCTAACCTGAATCAAGTAATCTGCAAATAATTTCTAACTAACTTATGGTGCAAACCCATATTTCGTACCTTCTCACTTCTGTTGTTATGAATTTGGAACTGATTTCTGTAGGCTGGGGATATTTTTCTTGGGTTTTTTTAAAAGAAAACGAATTGAATTGTTAAGGAAAATCAAACCAAAAATCTTCTATGTCCTTGGATCCTGGTGTCTCAGTGGAGCAGTATTTTTTTAATGGAAATGTGGCAGATTCTAAGGACAGCCTGAACACAAAGCTCACCAGAAGAAATTCAAATGCCCATCTTTGAGAAAGGTTGTCACCAGCCATTTGCATTTGCTGCCGGAAGGACCTCACAGTAGCAGAGAGAGAAGAACAGAAAGCTACTGTAAGCACAACTCCATGTGCCACCACAGTCTGTGGCTGCAGGAAAACTTGGGAAAAATAACTGCAGTGGTTGCCCAAAAAGTAGAGCTCCTCTTACTAAAGACTCTTCTATCCAAGAATCTGAAAATTATACAGGTCTTATTACAAAGCAGAGATTGACAATGGAGCAATGAAGAGGCAGTTTATGCTGGGGAAATGGCGTGAAAAACCAGAGAGAAGAAATGCACATGGCAGAAAATTGGTAGAGAGCTGGCCGTATTTGATGTGACACTGTAAAGACACCATCTTTGCTTTTTCCTTATTTCTTTCTCTCTTTTTTGGATTTTTTTAACCTCTGAAATTTCTTGGATTCACTTGTGAGAGGCCATTGACAGAAAGATTGCTGAAGTGCCTGCAAAACTAACTTGAGCATCAGCAGGGAGACATAAAGTTGTAAAGCTTCATTAAAATCACTGTGTCTGGCTAGACAGCCCTCAAAGCCACAGTTTTGCTTACAACCTCAGATGAAAAGTAAGTCTCCTTTGGTGTCTGTTTTGGTATAAAGCACATGTGTCTGAATTTTAAAATAAAGTGAATTTATTTCTGAAAAAAACCACATGTTCTTGAATTTACCTTATAGTTGAGCAGCCAAAAGAGAAAGGGGAGACAAGCTTGTCTCAAAGCAGCACAAGTTTTGCTATAGCCTCGAACAAAACAAAACTTGACCCACTCAGCATAAGACATACAAATCAACCAAAAACTTTGATAAATCAATACCTTTAATACTGATAGGGAAGGCATGTTTGATGCACAGCAGAGCTCAGTGCAAGTTTCCTGAACAGGGCTTCTTCCTGGAAACTGAAGGCTTCTTCATCCCCAGTGGGAAGTTAAATAAACAAACACGGGTAGATTATCCATGGCAGACACGGGACACTGCTGGACACAGGATTTTCTGAGTCTGCTCTTTCCACAGGCTGATGGGGCTCTCCAGTTTGCCTGAGTCCCAGCTCTGTGATGGTGCAGTAGTGATTCCTAAAGGAATTCCCAGGAAAATTTGTCTGATGACAGGCACTGGGAATCAGCATTCCTAAAACTAGTTTAAATCTTTCCTCCTGAGGGCAAGTATGCATTAAATCATACTAAGGTAAACAACAGCAGAGTGTAAGATTATGTTAATTTGCAGAGATGCCACCAGCAGGAAGGTGACATCTGAGCTTCCCTTTTGCCACCACAGGGAACAAAAACACAGTAAATGTAAAAAATACACTTTCATACACAGACCTGATGTTTTACAGCACAGTTCCTCAGAAAATAAGGTTTAGAAATAACACCACCTCTGCATGAAGGTAAAAGCCTCACACTTCACCATAGGGATCGGATGGGAATGTGTTGCTTCTGACTTCCTAGGGAAGGGAGTCTGGGGCAGCCTGCTGCTCCTCAGCATCATGGAAGGAGCAAGACAAGTTTTGCAGTACATTAAGGTGACTGACTTCCAAAAAAAAATATGCCTCTTTCTGTATACATGCCTGGGGGCAAATAGCATTTCAGCTGACTCATGGCATCAGATTTAGGAGGGAAAGCACATGGCTAAGCTACAGGAACCTTACCTCTGCCGAGTGTCAGCTGTAATGGTATAATGGCTAAAATGGTGTAGCTCCAGACATTTATTGTTAACGATTGGCCACAAACCAGCCCTTCCAGCAAGCACATAGCTTATCCAGAGCCCCCGGGGGAAAGGCTCAATCCCATTATAAATCCAGTTGCCTGTAATTTTCTTTTCTGCAATTCTAAGTAAGTGGAACATCAAACCCCCTTGGTGAGTCACAGGAGAGAAAAAAAAATTAAAAAGAGGTTTTCTTCTGAATGTTTTTGGTGCAAGAAACAAATCCTGGTTTTCGGTAAGCGGTATAAATAGAAATGTTTAACTGGAAAATGGAGCCTGGATTAGGGCCAAAATAAGATGGAATCCAGGAAGTTAAACAGACTCAAAGATTTCCAGCCCTAAAAGCTTGCTAGCATCTTTAGAGGGCAAACTGGGGATCCCTGTCTACAGGACTAGTGCTGTGGCCAGCATGACCGATCATTTTCCTGACTATGGGAAAAAGGTGTAAAGCAAATCTTTCCAGTATGAAGTGGGTACCCACGGCAGTTCTCTGGCAGCCATGGCAAGACCACAGAGGTTTTACAGCTGTCCAGATGTCACAGTTCACAGAAGGGCAAACATCTGAAGCAGCTCATTTAACTTCTGCCCCGCTGCAGCTGAACTGATTTAATCAGAACTGTGCTAAAAAACCCTCACGCCTCCCGCTGCCGCAGAGCACACGTAGCTCTCTCACACATGGCCATGAGGACTCTTAAGTACTGGCACCGGGGTGAGAAACCATCGCAGCCACTTCAAAATGATGTGATGGCTTCCAGCCCCTTCTGCAAATTAGAGGTTGCAAGACACAAAATGGCAGAAGCACAAATGGAGCAGCAGTCTGCACAGCAGCAACAACAGCATAGCCAGAGCAGATTCTCCAGACAGAAAGGTATTTCGGCTTCCCACTGGCTACTAAATGTTGAGTAAAAACACTTAAACACTCTGCCTGATTCCCCCGACAAGGTTGGGAACTTACATTCCTTTTAAGAGCGAAGAAAATAGTAAACTATCTTACACTGTATATGGGAGGGAAAAAAATAGGTGTTCTTGTTCAAAATTAATGAGAGTGGTATTTTCAGGGTGTATTTTAGGAAAATAAGTCCATTAACTTTCAGTAGACCTTGTTCTGTCACAGCACTAAAGGAACTCTAAAAATTGGGACTCCATGTGCCTAATAAATTTACATTAAAAGATTAATTTCTAAAGCCTCCACCATCTCTGAGGAATAAAAGTACAGGTGAATATAGCAATTCTTTTCTTGTCTTATCTCAAAATAATACCTGAGAGTTTCAGTTTTCTTTCTATATCATCCCCTGTAACCTCAGCCCACAATGAGAAATTAAATGTGTGCTCCCAGGTGCTAGGCATCCTGCAAATTATATTAATCCAGAGAAAGAAGATGCTACTGCAAATTTTGTGAAAAGAAACAGTATGTTATAAAATTAAGAGATAAAAAATTCTTTATCTTATTCTGACAGAGGCCTCAAAAATAGCTACTAGAGGACTGCTGTTGAAGCAGCTGCAGCAGTGCAGGAGACAGCAGCAGTGAATTTTTATACCTGTTTTTTCCCTCAAAGCTGCCAGAAAACGTATACATGAGAACAGGCAGCTGCCCAGAACACATATATACATGAACAAGCAGCAATTAAAGAGTAGGATGCCATGACATGGGAACTCAGAGACTAAGGGAATGAGGGAACTATGTGCATTTCATAGGAGGTGTGGAGTTTTAGATCAATTAAATACATTAAGCACTCTTAGGCAGTAAGCAGGGAAATCTCCAGGTCAGTAGTAGACAGGTGATGGAAAATGGAGTTCAGATGAAGCTCAAGGGTGAAAAGGCTCAGGGTCAGTACGAGCTGACAATTATAGTTCAGCAGGGCAATAGATGGCTAGAGTATATCAGGGAACAGAGATTACATATATCTCAGAAAATAATAATTACCAAAATATATATCTTGTGGGGGATTTTCCTCTTTCCTTTAATCTTTCCCCTGTTATTGTGCATGACTTGGAGATAGCTGGTACATTACTGATAATAATCCATACACAAAATGAGAAGAAAAAAAAGTAACGTGAAGACAATTACATGAATTTAGGAAAATAGACTTATTAACTGTTAACATGACCATTGTTAGGTAGATAAATGTGACTGTAAAAGTACTTGTATGTATGTACACATATTAGTGTGCACATTTAAAAACCCCTGCTGTGCAGAGCACACTGTCAGGAGCTCAACAAATACAGATGATGTGTATGCGAGACCTATTACAAGGTGGTTACAGGGCCCCCTGAAATACTCAACAGCAGTGTCCCAAAAGCCCCAGAACATACACACAATTACCAATTATTGATGCAGACTAGTGCAACAACCTCATGAAGACCCTGAAACTAAAAGCAGTGGTGGAGCTGTCTTCAGGGAGTACATATGACTGCAACAAGAGCCACCAGTTGTTGAGCACCGTTGCTTTAGAGTCAAGTGTGAAAAATTGATTGCTACAGTACACTCTAGTGATGCATAGGTAAGTATTATATGTAAGTAAAAATTAATTTTAATGCTTTCTTTGTGTTCGGTCTAATGTCTCACTCTTGAGTCTTGGCTGCAGTAAATAGAATGCAGTAAATCAGAGGGAGAATATTACAAAGAGAAATGGAAAATCAGCAACATGTTCGAGTACAGTCTCTGAGACAAACCTTTTTCATGTTCATGTCTCTACTGCAGGGAAGAGGAGAGAGACATGGGACTATGAAACTCTAGAACTGGGGTGGGGATAAGAAAGCAACTTGTAAAAATTTTCATGAATTCCAGCAGTTACTTAGTTGTCGGCTTGGCTTTCCACATACCAAGTGACTCCACAGAACAGGTGGATTCCAACCTTAAAAATGCCTTTCACTGAAAACAGCATTCTACAAATGGAAAACACCATTGTGACCGATCTGGTGTCCAGAGAGGGAGATTGTGGCAGTCAGCACTAACAGAGCACTGATGAAGTCTGGCTTTGGAAGGTTCCTCATGGTATGAGCATTAACAGTTTGTGCTCTCAGGGGATGATGCTTGGTTTATAACATCGAAGAAATTTGGAAGGAAAGAAGCTGACACTCATCATACATGTTGAGAAAGGCCACACATTTGAAAACATAAAGTAACAACCAATTCAAATATATAAAAACCCACACGCTGCTGGAGAGTTGCCCCCCTCCGACCTGTTTTGATCATCAGCAGAGAAAAGAAGGAATATGTGCTAAAGAAGGAGCAGGCCAGTTAGGCAGCCAGACAGCTGCTAGAAGAAGATAAATCTAAACCCTGTTGACGTCTACAGCAATGTAAAAGCAGTAATATGGATTCTGCTGTTAAAAGGCACAGAACAGATGATGGAAGTAATTTGTTATTGGATCAAGGTATTTCTTGGCATTTCCCATTTAAGTGCCTATGTACCTACCTTATGGTTGTCTTCCTGACATGTCTCAGGCCCATAACTCTGTCCACTCACCAATGCTTTACCTCATTATTGATGCTGCAGCTTCCCGTTCCTTAAAAAATCTGCAGGAATTTTTTTTTTTTTAATCTGACTTTCTGTCTGCTGGCCTCAGGCTAAACCAGACTGAACACATGGTGAGAGCAAGAAAGAGGGAAAGAAAGGAAATGTAAAGCAGAGAAAGATGTCCCATTTACATACAAAGAAGAGCTGTTTAGGAAACATCTAGTGTTTTCCCCTTCCAGCTACCCTACTGATACTTTGGCTACCATGAAGTAGCAGAGCAAAAGGCTGCATCTGTGGGAAAGAGAGAAGCGTTTCCAGCGTGCAGATGTAGAAGCAGACACAGGATTTTCCTGTGAGAGAAACTGCTTTATGCAACACTGAATGTGCCCCACCCAGACAAGTATCCTGATGAGCTTAGACAAGATTTCCAGATTTCTGAAATTTTGTGGAAATCAGCTCTAGGAATCAGACTCTTTCTGATTCTTAGGGCTGATTTCAGGGGACTCCTTTTAATCCTAGTTCTGGAGCTGTGACTATTTCTGCCCATTGCCTGCAGTGAGGCTAACCCCAAATGCCCAAGTAGTAAGTGGAATGAATCATGCAACAATCCCATAAGCTTGAAGGATGTAGTAGGAACAACCAAGTTAGGACACTGGTTGACACCCTGGGTGGAAAAGAGGAGATAGCCAGCATTCCCCCATATGTGCCTGGAACTGGGATAAGATTGGAAAATTAAACCTGCTTTCCTGTGGCACTAATAAAGTTCAGGGGGAAGAGTTGGGCAGAGACTCTCAGATCAAGGAGGGCAGGGTAAACACTATGCAGCTGTCCAGATTTGCAGTTCTGGATTGAAGAGAAGAGATTGGCCTAGTGCTCTTGTCCTACAGATTTCAGGTCACAGCAGTAAGATCAGAAATTTTCACAGCTGGACACAAAAGGCAAAGAAAACACAAGGGTTATGGTCATAACCAAATCAATTGTTTTGAAGAATTAGTGAAAGAATCTGGAGAATTTTTTGTTTTTCTCTTTCATTTGAAGAGTTTTGTCACTTAATGACAAATGTAGAAGTGTTTCTTACATGAAAATTAGAGACCAAACAGATCACACAGAGGTCTTTACTGAGAGGGGCATACTTAAAACAACAAAAAAACCCAAAACGAAACAAATAAAATCAATCAAACAAAAAAGACCAAAAAAAAAAAAACCAAAAAAACCCAAGTACACACAAGAAAATTCAAAGAAAAAAATGCTGCTGCACAGGCTGGGCAAAAAGAAAGAAAAGGATGGCCAAGGCTGCATTTGTGGAACAGGTAAAATGATATACAGCTTCCTCTTTAGGCTAACATCTTCAGTCACAAAGAAAAAGAAACAAACTCCAAGCATCCAAACTCCTAAAAGTGAGAACCAAAGGCTTTTAAATGTATGAAGCATCAGCAGACACTTGTTGCTTCCTCCAGAATTAACCCTATATCACTTGCTCCATGCAGCCCTGCTGCCTCCTTGCTCACTGTCCTACTGTAGCAACAGGGGCTTGTTCCCTCTTCCCATCCTCGTGATCCAGCTTGTCAATGCAGCAGGGGGAAAAAGTGCATTTCCCTTCCCTGCAAGCTGGGTAAGTACAGGGCCTGCTTGGAAGTTTTCACTTGTCAAAGAAGAAAGGATAGATGCTACCAAGAGGTGGCTGCTCACAGCATCTCTGATGCTGCAGACATTTTCAAGACATGCACTCTACTTAAGTGTACAGTGAATTCTATGAGCGTGATCTAAAAAACTTGCCATTGCTGGAAAAGAGCAGCATTTCCTACATACATTTGGCTCAGTCACACAGACATCAGACATTGCATGTAGTGTGGCTTGCCATAAAGACCAAGGAAAAATAATGAGCATGTGAGGCAGGAGTAGAACAGTGTCTGACCTGAACAGTTTTCAAACAATTTCCATGAAACATACTCTGCACAACTGGCCAAGTCAATGGTCTTAGCTCCAATAGGCAAATTTAGCTCTTTTCCTAAATCCATTCTGGAGCAATGCCACCCAAAAGGTCAGGTTGCTGTATGTTTCACTGTCACATGATGCAATTTAAGGAAATGACGGTTACAAAAACTATTAACCTCAGTGGGATTTTTCCAATAAAACAAAACTAAATTAAGAAATTTTTAAAAAAGGAAAAAATTAACTAGGGTTCTGATACTTGGAAGGAGAGAGGCAGTGAGAGATTTCAGGGACAGAAGCACCAAGGGAATGGAAAATATATGATGGTATGCTACTGAGTCAGTCATTTAAACAACTTTATGGTTAGTGGCAAGAATAGATAGCCTGCACATCCTAATGAAGACATCTAAAACAGGTCAGATGAAATCTGCTGTAAAAGAATTTATTTTTCACTGCAGTGTTTTAAACAGAGTCTAACGTGACTAGATCAGAGGTAGTTATCAGTCAAGTATAGAACAAAAGTGCATGACACGTTCAAAGGTTAGATGGATCCCACCCAGAGTTGCTGCTCCAAATTGACATTGTTTCATCGTCGAATTGTTTTCCTCTTGCTGTCAGCACTGAATTCACTGGCATGCAGCAAGGCTAGCAAACCACTGAGAGAAACTCAACCTCAGCAAGAGGGGTTATACCCATGGCTAAAGAAGTGAAGGGCAGAGGGAGATCAAAGACAATCTGTAATCTTGCCTGTGCAAGTAGCATTTTGAACATAATCACACAAAACAGGACCTTGACAGGTCATCTGGTCCACCCCTTGCTCTGAGGCAATATTCATCAGACTTTCTAGACCTGAACCATTCTTGTCAAATATATGTCTAACTTGCACTCAAAAAGCCTCCAGGGAGAGAGGTGCTGTTCACTCCTTTATTTACTCTTACAAATACTTTTTTTATCCTGGCTAGCCTAAATTTCTCTTACTGCAATTTACATGCCATTTTCCGAGGATGAGGATAAGAGATTATTATCTTCTTTTTGGCAGCTTTTACATAGCTGAAGGCAATCTTCCTCCAACTTCTGTTCCTGAGGCTAATTTCTTCAGTCTTTCACTATACATGATGCTTGCTAAAGCCGGAGCTTTTTTTATTCCAAAATTACTTGTGGCAATGCTGAAATTAATCTAGTCTGGACAGACCTTGCCTCTCTTAGATATCGCTGAATCATCCTATAAACTTTAATTTATCTATTTAGCCTCACAAGCACTCTGAGTTACTGGGAAGTAAAATGAGCCCCATTTTGCACAAGAGGACATGAGGCAGAGAAGATTTGTGGCTCTGCACTCTGTTGGTACCTCCACCACGTTCTAACTGCGCACCAGAGCAAGATCCAAGCAGCACATCCAATCTCATCCCTTATGAGGCAGAAAGCCAAGAGCCCTCAGAACTATAAGGGCTAATTTAATTTAAATTAGAGTCAGGTACTTAATATATTTACATACTTAATGATGCAAACATGTGACAAGTACTTAAACACCTTCCTCCTGATCACTTTAGGCACCCTGGTAATTTTAGAAATTCCAGCAGAATCAACCTATTAGCCACATCAGGTCTGACTGTGAATCTGCTGCTCTTCTCATGTTCACTTGTATCACAACATCAATATTTTACAACTTTACTATCAATTCAGTAGAGCCTAATACCATTCAAATAAGTGTTTAGAAACATATCTTCTAATGATTAATCTAGTGTTTGCATGACTGAAACTGAAGCACTTAGTGCTTTTAGGCATGTCATTACTGGCAAAAAAAAGCAAGGCTTCATTCCAGGTTCTGGCATTGCTCTTGGAGTTTGCAGCAACAACTTGTGATTCCCTACTCTTTAGGGCTGAGATTGTCAATAGATATTGCTGAGAAATACTAGAGGAATGAAAGGATGAAGCGAAATACATAGTTTTGTCTAGTTTCCACACGTTATTAGACCTGATGGAACAGCAGGAAATCACACTTTAAACCACAATGAACCTGTCTAAAACCATCCTCAGAAAATATGAATTTTGCATTTTAAAACAGGAACTGAGCACTTACGATCCTGCTGACGGATTCAGTAACATGTGTAAACACATTACTAAAATAAGGAATACACTTTGTGGGATGTAAACTTCAGGTAGTTGGAGACCATCCTGATCTATCACATGTAAATATTTTTATTTTCATTACGTAGTCAATAAAACATGCTCAGCTTTCAAAACCCAACAAACATCTGGAATTCTTCACTTTGAACTTTGTCTTGGCCATAGTGACTAAGAAAGAAAAGAGAATGTTCCAAATGATCATTTATTTTATCCTCTTTTAAATTTCTTTCAGAAGTATCTTCATTTGCATAGCTGTGAATGTCGGGATGGCTGACTTGAGCGGTCACGGTGTTTCACTTTTTTTTTTCTTCTTTTACATGGGAAACGTTTATGTAAGTAGCCGCACCATACTTAAAAGAGCAGATTGACAAACGGGCTTTTTGTTTCTTTCCTGGCTTGAGGGAACTTTTGGGTGGGAGGTCCTATTCCTCTCATGCATTATGGTGACAGCACTAGGGACGGACAATGAACATGAATGGGACACCCGGGATGCTGTCACCTCCACAGCCACCCTGCCGTACTCTAGCTCCAGGGAATCCCGCGCCAACACTCCGGGCTTGGAACCCAAACATTCCCCGCGGAGAAACGAGTCTTCCCGCTAAAAGAGAGAATCAGGACATTTCGGTGGAGTTCGAGCCGGGGAGGGACGGGCGGGGGAGGAAAAGCCGTGTGCGCGGCAGGGATCAACAAACAGCAGGGCACAGACGGAGCGAGAGGAGCGCCGGGCCGGAGCGGGGCGGCGGCGGGGCGGGATCCGCGGGATCCGCCATGGCGTGAGGGGCCGGCGGAGCACGGCGGGAGGAGGAGGAGGAGGAGGAGGACGGGGAGAGGTACGGACGGAGGGCGGGGAAGCGGGAGGTGGAGCGGGAGTGGGGGAGTCACTTTCTTCCTGCGTTGAAAAGCGCCCCCCTCACCCCCTCTCCGCTCCGTCCCCCGGGGCTGCGGAGGAGAAACTTTGCGGCAGGCGAGAGGCGGCGGTGGGCAGGGGCGGCGGGCGGTGAGTGCCGTGCGGAGCGGGCAGCGCTGCCGTGCCTCCATCCCGGGGCGCCTGGCAGCGCTCCT